>CM059875.1:20130242-20180242 GCA_030490815.1 Acer saccharum
ACAATCAAATTAAGCTAGATGATCAATCAAGCAAAATGTACATGTTCAATGATAGTCTAGAATATGATTTCAACACACAATCACAAAAGTTATCTAGAAATCAAGACATGCAAATCAATAAGAACAAAGGTATCAATATTCAATTTAGCACACTAAAAACCTAGTTCTTAGATCATGAAATAAAACATAGAAAATAACATGAAGCACATCACACATATATTTTCTAGAATCAATTTCATGATAAATCAAGTTTAGCACATAAATGTTCAAGACTAATCACAAAGCTAAATCTCAATTAACAAATGATCAAATAACCCTAGCATGTGATCTAACATACTTCTCAACAAATTTCATCAATCAAATAGAAAGAATCAATAGATGATCAAAGATGAAATTGAAAAAGAAGAAGTTGAAACATACAAGCTGACCACGGACTGGAAATGGACCAACTGAGAAAAATGCCGAAGTCAACTGCCTCTGGAAATGCTTGGGGTTTGTAGCTCTCTTCGAGACCAACAATTTTGGTTTTTGAATCGAATGATTTCGAGTTCGTATGAGAGAGATATGATCAAAACAAGTAAACAAAAAATTGTAGAAAACTGATGCGGGAAAGTCAAGTGTTCTTCCAACAATTGCACAAGTGTGGAGGGAAGGAGGTTTGATTAAAAGGAGGGAAAAGGAGAAGATTTCCGAGCAAATCACGTGCTGCCATGTCAGCACCCCGTGGGGGGCACGTGGGGCCCACGGGAGCAGAAGGCTCCCTTTCCCGTGGGGCCCACGGCCTCCCACACGGGCTGGCCAAGTGGCCACACGTGATTTGCACACCTCTCGCGCGCTCCCTCGGTTCGTTGCCCCATATCTTGAGTATCCGACCTCCGATTTCGAATCCGTTTTCGGATTACAAACCGTGACTCCCTCACGCACGACTATGACTACTCAACTTTGAAAAATGGTTGAGAAATCATCTCGGAATCTGATGATGAAATCAACACAACAAATGAGAACGAAAAGTAGACTAGTCAACTTGTTTGGACTCGAAACCTTAAGAGTGAGTAACCAAAATGATCGGAACTCGATAAGGCATTAAATAAGAACATGTTCAAGTCCTAAACACAAAATACGAAAACAAATAAACACATATTCACACAAACATGCCATATCAAAGAGATAGTCACAAAGCATGCAATTTCACAATGTTTGTCAATACAAGATCAATGCATGAGCATGCTATGAAGTGTGTGAATGTGTTATACCAAATGTTTGAACCACGATGCAGGGACACACATGTATGAATTGTGTGTGTGTGCGCTAACGCCTTGCAAGAGGATGGAAGTCAAGATTTACCTTTGACGTTTTTCACCTCTTGAAGACGACTTTTGCACTAGACATTGCTCTTCACTCTTTAAGCTTCCTTTCTTCAAATAATGTCCTAAGCAACAACTAATACAATCATAGAGTGTTTTGCAATGGAATTAAGCCAATACAAGCGACTTGGTAGTTGAGGAGAAACTCATAGTAGCATCACTTCCTACAAGCAAGGTTGTTGTTGATAAGAAAGCTCCTAAGAAGAGACGTTCCAAGACCAAGAACAAGTTGAAGAATAAGGTACTCCTTGAAACTCCCACTTGTCCTCCACCACCACCGGAAGGTAAAATCTCTCCTTTTGTTCCCATATGTCATTTTTGCAATACCTTAGGCCATATCAAGCCCAAGTGCTATAAATTCATTGAATATTGCAACTTAGAAAATGCATCTAGGAATAGAGAGATTGGACCTAATTCTATGCATGCTAAAGCTTTTGAATATGGAAAGCATGATAATTTGTCAAAGCATGTTAAGAATGTCCGGAAGGTGAAGAATACATATCCTACAAAATTTGACCATGCATGTGTTGCTAACAATGTTGAGAAAAAGAGTATTAATGATACTATTGTGAATCAAGTTGTGGAAGAACTTTACTCTAGGTTCAACATTGTGGTCAAAGAGAATCTTGATGATGTTCGTGTATGTCCACCCAAGACAAAATTTGTCAAGGGTGAGTGCTCTTACCATTAGTGTAAGTTGCACATGTGAGTTAGCTTTAAGACTAGTGTCGTTGATAAGAAGCTTAGCTTTTTGCTTTGTATCTTTACAACTTGACATGAACTTAGCTATCTCACTTTGTTTGTTTTGATAGTCAAAATTTGTTGATTAACTTTTGAGAAGTTTTTTTTGGAATCTATTGATAACATTATTGTTATGGCTTTTAGAGAAAGTCATTTTTTTGTTTGTTTGAGTTGGATTACATTGTCTTTAGTCTCTTGGAATCGACACACCTATAACTTGTAGTCATGAGGACTTACAAGCCAAGAGGACTCATAAAAAGGGTGAAGGCTTTGTATTTGGTGAAAATAGCTTGCGAAGGTATCTCTATATCATATTGCTTGCTTACTTGATTTTTCATCTATCAACTCATTGTTTGTATCACATTCATGAAGCATGTCATAATTGAGAACTAATATAGTGTTTATATGGTACTCTTTGACATTTGCTAGTTTAAGATCTTTTGGTGATAAGTGTTCACATTGATCTTATTTCATGAAGTGTGTTGTTATTTGTATGATTGTTGAGTGGCTAATTTTTTAATAATGTGAGCTTCATATTCTTTGATAGCTACTCTCTTGAGAAGTAGAGATCTTAAGTAAGTCTCTTTACTTGCTTCTAGATCATGTGCCTTTAAGCCTTGAAATTGGTTTCAAAAATGCACTTTGCTTCTCTTGTATGTTTTGTTAAGTATGTTGAGCTTGATTGATGTTCGCTTTGGATACACCTTGAAGTCCTAAGGACTAGTACATTTAAAAATGACCAATGGTTGGTATCCATTTGCTTCGGCAACATAGAACTCAATGAGCACCCTCATGGAAAGGGCTACACACCTTGGTTGTGAAGCCACCCAATGTTGGAAAGGGCTACGCCATTGTGATGAGTGAAAGCCGCCATGAGGTGTATATGTTTATGTTAGAAAAAATCAAAGAAGTGTTGAATTGAATCATAAAAAAAAATTCTTTGATTCAAGCCTTAAAAATAATAATAATAATAATAATAAAATAATAAAAGGCTTTTGGAGTATAGTTGAATAATCAAATGAGCTCGGGTTGACAAATAGAAATGGGTTGACGAGCCACATGCACACACACGCTCACATGTTGAAATCTATTCTCTTTATAAGCAAAATTTCGGATGATAACCAGTTTGACCTTTTTATGGAAAGGCCTAAGATGAATAGATGTTGAAATTGTATGCATGCTTGATTATCAAACTACTTCTTTTCATATACTTGAAGCAAAATCTTCACACACTCACTTTTGCTTAATTAGTATTTGTGATACTTTAGCAATTTTTGATGACATATGAGAGTGATTGAAAATCTTGATGTAACTCTCTTAGATATGTGAAGCTTATTTGCAAATCTAATAAAAATTGCTTATGATGTGATTGTGTGGTGATTTTTGTGAACATTTGTCTATCTTGATTTTAGATGAGGCACTTGTCAAGGGGGAGCATAATATGCTAAATTCTTGTTCTCTTTTATGACATGTTCATATGTTCTTCAAGGTTGTTAATTGTTGGCATTATTCTTATTTTTGATAAATCATGAAGATGCTATGATAAATTCTTACTTGCATGGTGATTTATTAAATATAGTGTTTTTGCTTTTGTATATGTTTATTGGTTTCTTATTTGTTTCTTTGTTTCCTCTCACTTTGTTTTTAGTTTGTTTTGTGTTGCAAGATCATGGGTAAAGCAAAGAAGGTTGGTGGAAACACTTCTTCATCTCCCATTGCCAAGTCGAAACCTACAATTTCTTCCAAAATTTCCAAAGGTAACAAAGTTGATGAATTGGGAATTTTTGGGTGCAAAAAGATAATTCAAGAAAGGGGTATTGACTTGGACTCTTGTATTGGATCATATGTCTATGATGTGCTTAAGAGTAGGAATTGGATTTCATGGGTCAACATATTAGGAATATCTAATGAGACCATTGTTAGAGAATTTTATAATGCTTACAAATCCGGTTCTACTGTGACAAGTGCTACTCTTAACATAAGGAAAGTTGTCTTTAGAGTTTGCCCTAGGAAGGTTAATGAATTTCTTAACTTGTCCGATGACATTGAATCGGAATTCCTTGATGTTGATGTCTTGGAAAACCTTGATTTAATGGGTAAGACTCTATGTGATGATGATGATTTTGTGTGGGGGAAACGTGCTTTTATTAGGCAAGGTGAGCTAACAAAAATTAGTGCATTTTGGCATTTATTTGTATGCTCCAATCTTGTTGTTTCTACTAATGCTTCGGAGCTTAATAGAGACAAGATTAAGATTGTGTATGTCTTGGTTACTAACCAACCTATAAACCTTGGTGAACTAATAATTTTAACTCATTCCACTAAAGAGCTAAAATTGAACTCTTAAATAAAGATAGAATAAGTAAATATTTCTCATTCGTACCCTAGACAATCTTATTGGAGATGGTGTATCCTCGTGAAGAATATCAGTAATCGCCAAGAGCTTATAGACCGCCTATAGCTCTCCAAGTTACCATATTTACATATATGACCACATTTTGAACTTGGATATTTTGACTTGTCAAGAAGCCATGTTTCAATAGACTCTATCGAAAACTTAACGTTAAGATTCAATATCCAATACCTCAAAACATCCATATGATGATATTCTACTCTCATTTAATAAATGGAGCCACGATGTCCATATCTATAAATGAAGTCCTCTATCGATTAACAAATGAATATCACCAAACTATCGAGGATAGACTATGCTATATAATCGTACTCATTGATAACTCAAATGATACCACTTGCAACCATAAGTCCATCATTTATCTCAGGATTAAGATAGACTCTCCGATTGTCCTGATAATGAAAAGACTATTATCTATTGACGGTTCTAGATAAAATATTTCATTGTGATCCAGTTCAATGCACCCAGTGCACTAGATTCTTTTACTCGAAGACCCTCCGATGATTTCAGACTCATCATAACTCATTTGATCCCACTCAAATGTTAGCAAAAGAATTCTACAACTTTAACAAGATAAAGGTGCCCAACCTTTAACTTAAGTTGTGAACATTATTCAAGACTAACTAAAGAATTGTGTCTACCTCATACATATCCAGATGTACGAATAATTCTTCTTTTCTATAGTCTTTTGACCTTATGATTATTTACTTTTGACAATTATAATATTCAATCTATAAATGCTATAAGATTTGTTTAAATCAGAAATCACTTTATTAATATGAAAAGATTGTCAAAAACAATATTACACTCTTGCTATTGAGCATAATCCTAACAGTTTGTGCTAGGTACCAAGCTAATCCCAAAGAATCTCACCTTGTTGCGGTGAAGAGGATCATTCGGTTTGTGAATGGTACCTCAAATCATGGGATATGGTACTCCTTTGACACTAATCCAAGTCTTGTTGGATTTAGTGATGCCGATTGGGCGGGAAATTGTGATGATAGGAAGAGTACATCGAACGGTTGCTTCTTCCTTGGGAACAATTTGGTGTCTTGGTTTTGCAAGAAGCAAAACTCAATTTCCCTATCCACGGCCGAGGCGGAATATATTGCCGCCGGTAGTGCTTGCACTCAATTGATGTGGATGAAACAAATGCTAGTTGACTATGGCTTAGAGCAAGGTACTCTTACTTTATTTTGTGATAACATGAGTGCCATTAACATTTCTAAAAATCCTGTCCAACATTCTAGGACAAAGCACATTGACATTAGACACCATTTCATAAGAGAACTAGTTGAGAGCAAAACCATTGCATTGGAACATGTGGGAACAAATGACCAACTAGCGGATTTGTTTACAAAGCCCTTAGACACCCTTAGATTTGGGAACCTTAGCAAGTCTATTGGGATTTGTCACTTGGGTTGAAATGGCATGTCTTGACCCCATATGGGGAGCTCAAGCAAAGAGAGCAAAGTTGCATGATCATGCATTGTGTTGCATTAAAATATTTTATGCCTCTTAGTTAATTGCTTGAGATGATTGGTTGTACATACTTATATTTATTTTCTTAATAAGTGTGCTACATTGCCTTGCTTGCAATCCATGTCATATTTATGCTCAAACATGCATTTTTGGAATAGGAGATGTACTTGGAAGTACTTTTTGAATGACCTTTAATTGATCTCCATGACATGATGATTCTTTTAATGCCATGCTTGGTTGACAAGTATGAGATGAAAATGTGAAATGTTTGATTGCAAATGTTGAATGCAAATATGTGTGCAAAAGCAATATTGAGACTTAAATCAATAAGGATCTTAATATCCAAAGTCTCTCTTTCTTTATTTGTAGAACAAAGCTACTATCATACCAGTATCTCACCCGGAAAAATCAAATAGGGTGCAAAATTGCTCATGTCTTGTTTTGCTTATAAAGTTGGATATAGTTGCTCTTTATTTTGACATGCTAAAATTCTATATCCTTGCTTTTTCCATGACAAAGGGTGAAATTGGTTTGAATTCTTTTAGGAAACCTTTGTTATTTGCTTTGCCAAATACCATTCCTTTTGAACGTGAATGCAACATGTCTTGCATGCAAAGCATCCTTGTCACACATTTTCTTAAAATAAAACTCCTTCAATCTCTCTTACTTGATTGAGGTGCATAAAATTGCTTATATGAGTATGCATATGTGCTCGTGCTACAAGCTCTCCTTGCTAATGCTTACCTATTAGGGGAGAGTCCCTTTGCCTATCTCATGACAAAAAGGGGGAGTAAGGTTTTGGGTAAATTTGTGCTATTGGCATTGCATTTAGAGGGAGTTGAGAGTGAGTAACCCATGTTGGGAGATGATTGCATTTAGGGGGAGTTGCATTGCATTGCATGATTACATTTTCTATTGATTGTATTGATTATTCTCCTTGGCAATTGCAATTAATCTTGTCTCTAGCACATCTCTCACTTGTTCTTGGAAGGTATATTTCTTGTTGATTGTGTGTAGGGTGGAATTTTCTACAAGCTTGGAATTAACTTGAAGATGTTCAAGACTTAGACTAGGAGCTTTATTGTAATGTAGAAAATTTTTGTTGACCATTTTTTTGTTTTGTGAGGATGTTATGTGAGTGTTGGTTTTGTCACGAAATAGCCAAAGGGGGAGATTGTAAATACCTCATTTTTGATTGGCTTATTTCGTTGACAAAACCACAATGGGGTTCAATTTGTAAGGATAACTTAGAAGTGAAGAAATCCTCATCAAAGTTCAAAGAACCTCATTATGGACTTCAAGTGCTTCTAGTATGGTAATTCGCTTGACTTAACTCTAATTTGAAGAGATGTAGTTGCACACACTCACATCACTTGCAAATGTTCATTGATTGCATCTTGTGTTTATATTGGCATCATGTTAGCCTTAGGTTGCATTCCTTTTGTTTTGACCCTTGCACGTGTGTATGTGTGCTTAAGGGAGTGGGTGTGCGCTGGTCTTGTGCTGGTCATCCAACGCAAGCTGACCAGCGCAACATGTCCAGTGGACTGCCGCTGGTCGTGCGCTGGTCTGCACCGGCGCAAGCCACCAGCACATCTCCTCCAGTGGAGTGCCGCTGGTCGTGCGCTGGTCGTGACCAGCGCAAGCGCACCAGCGCAACTTGTCCAGAATGTTGCCGCTGGTCTTGCGCCCCTCAGTGGTGCCGCTCATCTAGCGCCCTTTCAAATTTTAAAGGCGTGCGCTGGTGAGGTGCGCTGGTCGTCCAGCGCCACACCAGCGCAAATGGCGGGATCTGAATCGTTTTTCTTCAAAACGACGTCATTTCTTTTGGATCTCTTATATATATTACTTGATAGCCTTGGCTCGTTTTTTAGAGCAAAAATTACACCTTTGAGAGCACTTTTGAGCATCTTCAAAGCCAAGGTATCAAGACTCCATTTTTATTACTCAAAACACAAAAACCCATCTTTCTTGCATGTTTGATATGTCATCTAGGATGTACTAGTTTGATTTTCTTTAGGGTTTCATCTTTGCTTACATGACTTGTAGTTAGAACATCATTTGCATTCTACACATGTTCTTTCCCTACAAGATAGCTTCTTTATTTCATGACTTGTCTCAAGATTGCTTTTTTATGACTTGAATAGGTTCAAGATAGCTTCTTTATTGTGTTTGTGAGTTGTATTGTGATAGATATTGCATATAGGACCTTGTTTGCTAATTTAGCTATGTTATATGAATGTCATCTAGCAAAATGATATCTAGGAATGTCTAACATGCTCATCCATGCCTAGATAAGCTTGAATGCCTAACCTTGCATTTTAGCATCTTGAATATTGCATATATTCACCTTAGGTTGTGTTATCTCTTCACTTTAGAGACAAGTCTTGTATCTGCCATTGGTAGATTGCAAGCATTGGACTAGATTCACTTTTGAAGGCCTGCGGGTAGTATTGGTAGATTAGTAACCGTGTGAGGTTTGACGTGGTCAACCTAGGTTGTAATTGCCTTTACAATTAGTGGATTGAGGTTCGTGTGTGGCGCACATAACAGCCCGTGGTTTTTCCCGTGTGGGTTTCCACGTAAAAACACAAGTGTTATTTACTTTCCGCATTTTACACTTACTTGTTTTCTTTGACTAGTTAGGGTTTGTTCTTTGAATATTGACTAATCACGAAAATTGGTAATAGGTGATTAAAAATCTATTCACCCCCCCCCCCCCCCCCCCCCCCCTAGATTATTTTAGGACTCGTTTATTTATATTTTCAATGACCCAATCGGAGGCAGCCACCTCAAAAACCCCGTGTGGGGCGCGTGTGGCACACTGGACCAAAGGGGTGCTCTGGCCGTGTGGCACACGGCCTCCACACATGGTGGCCAAGGCATGGCCTTTGGCCATGCAAGTCCCTCGCGCGCTCCTCTCACGTTCTTCAGCTGTATTCGGGCATCCAAACTTCGATTTCGAATCCGTTTTTGGATTACGAATCATGACTCCCTCATACACAACTAAGACTACAAAACTTTGATAAATGGTTGAGAAATCATCTCGGAAAACGACGACGAAGTCAACTCAATGAATGAGAAAGCAAAGTAGCGTAGCTACATCGTTTGGACTCGAAACCTTATGAATGAGTAACCGAAACGACCGGAACTCAATAAGGAATTAAATAAGAACATGTTCAAGTCCAAAATACAAGAAACACAAACAAATAAACACAATGTCACACAAGCATGCCATATCCAAGTGATAGTCACAAAACATGCAATTCTACAATGTTTGCCTATTTAAGAAAAATGCATGTGCATACTTAATTGTGTGTGAATGTGTTATACCAAATGTTTGCACTACGATGCAAGGGCACACATGTATGAATTGTGTGTGTGTGTGCTAACGCCTTGCAAGAGGATAGAAGTCTAAGTCTACCTTTCGATGCTTTCACCTCTTGAAGACGATATTTGTACTAGATGTTGCTCTTCAACTTTGAAGCTTCTTTTCTTCCAAGAACATCCTAAGCAACAACTATTACAAATATAGAGTGTTTTGCAATGGAATCAGGCCAATACAAATCATGAACCTTACAAAGCCCAACTATCATTTGTACGATGGTGTTTTTGAGTTGAAAGAAGTTCAATTGGAGGTGGGTCAGGTTTTTACAAGTTCAAAAGTGTTCAAGGAAGCTGCCAAGGGATATGCAATTAGGTGTGGAAGTGTGATCTAGTTTCCATGCAATAAGAAGGGGATGGTGAAAGGTATTTGTAAGGGGAAGAAAACTAACTGCCCATGGTCTATTTGGGCTTTAAAGTATGAGAAGAATTCAGATGCATTCATGATCAAGACCCTGAATGACAAGCATACATGCCCACGGATTAACAAAAACAGACATGCCAATTCAGGTTGGCTATCTAGAAGGTACACTAAAGAATTAAGGCATGGAGGAAACTTCAAAATTAGTGATTTTTTAGGCCAAGTGAGGAAAGATTTTGTTGTGCAACCTTCTAAAACTCAAGTGTACAGGGCTAAGTTGATGGCAGGTGAGCTTATTGAAGGTAGCTTATCTTCTTAGTATTCAAAATTATGGGATTATGCTGAAGAACTGAACAAAACAAATCCCGAATCTACTCTTATGATTGACACAGAATTGGTGCCTGATGACACGACTAAGTTCAAGAGAATTTACATTTGCTTCAATGCTTATAAGTAAGGTTGGTTGCATGGGTGCAGGAATATCATTAGGTTGGATGCTTGTCATGTGAAGTCTTATCACAAGGCATAACTACTGTGGGCTATAGGTATTGATGCCGATAATGGGTATTATCCAATTACTTATGTTGTAGTTGAGAAAGAATGGCATGAGAGCTGGAGTTGGTTTTTGCAACTATTGAAGGAGGATCTGAATTTGGAAGATTATTTAGGCATCACATTCATGACAGACAGACAAAAGGGTCTTGTTGAGTCAATATGTGACATATGGCCTATTTGTGAACACAGATTTTGTGTTAGGCATATGTATGCTAATTTCAAGAAGAAGTTCAAGGATGACATAATTAAGGGTAAACTGTGGAAGGCAGCAAGATCAACCAAAGTTGAAGACTTCCAAACCTATATGGCAGAAATCAAGGAGTTGAATGAGAATGCATGGAAGTGGTTGAATGAAATTTCTCTAAGTCAGTGGTCAAACAGCTTTTTCTCGATTCACTCTAAGTGTGACATGACACTTAACAATCTTTGTGAGATTGTAAATGGAGACAGGGAGGTGCTTGAAGCTAGGAGTTCTCCAATATACTCACTGTTGGAGATGCTTCGTATCAAGATCATGAATCGAAGGGCAAGTAGAAAAGCAAACTTGAAGATGTGGTATCAAGACATTGGCCCTAAAATTTCAGAAGTATTGGACTTGGAAGCAAAGAAATCTGGGAATTTTGTGGCTCATTAGGGAGCATCAACCAAATACCTATTGCTATAGTGAACTTGAAGGGAAAAAATTGCACTTGTAGGAAGTGGAATCTCACTGGGATACCTTGTCAACATGCAATTGCTGCCATCTATAGTGAATATGAAGATCCAATGAAGTATGCGGACATCTATTACCACAAAGAAAGCCAAATGAAGTGTTATGGTGATGTTATGTATGGGATCAACATGGAGAAGTATTGGACTAAAACAGGAAGGCCACCATTAGTAGCACCTAGGGTTGTCAAACAACCTGGTCATCCAAAGAAGTTGAGGATTAGGGAGATTGGTGAAATACCACCAAGTCAGAGAAAGTTCAAGCTAGTGCACAAGTCATACACATGAGGTTCTTGCAAGCAAGAAGGTCACAACTACAAGGGTTGTTCTAAGCGTGCTGAGCTTGTAGAAACAATCAACAAAAAGGTGAAGTCCTAAATTGTGGGATTATTGCTATTTCAAACTCATTTTTTTCTAACTAATTTCTATTTCATAGAAAACAACCCAAACAACCCACAGTAGCAGGAGCCATTTATCTCCAAACGAAAGTAGCAATGCCTCTGAAAAAGAGCATGGTGAAGATGATGTTGAGGTAAATTTCTAAGACTACATCATAAATAGCTTAAAATGAAAATGAATTTGGTTGAGTTGAAGTATGTGGTCCAAGTGTAGGTTCGAAATCAAGATTTCCTCACTAAAATGATTCGTCAAACTGCTACACAAAATAAGGCCATGCTGTCAATCTTGAAGACCTACAAAGACATCGCAGTGAAGAATAAAAAGAAGAAGACCCAGTGAAGTGCCAATGAAGATTTGAACATGTTAATTACTGTCAACTTAGGATTTTTTGAAGATGTAAATTGGAACAATGCCAATTGTTTTTGTGGTGTTTTGTTAAAGTTGTGTCTTATTGATGTACAAAATGAACAAGATTATCTGGTTGGTATGTTTGGAATATGTTTTGCTAACGAACAGTAATATTTGCAATCAAATTATCGAATTGAAGTTGAAAAGTCCTGGAGGCGTGTTCAATATTAATCTAGAGGGGGGGTGAATAGATTTTAATCGTTATTACCCAATTTTCGCGATTAGTCAAATTTTACGAAAATACCCCTAGCAAGTCAAATATACATACAAGTGTAATAAGATGCAGAAATAATAAATGACACTTGATGTTTACGTGGAAACCCAACCACTGGGAAAAACCACGGGCTGTTTAGTGCGCCACACTCGGAACTCGAAATCACTAATTGAAATGAAGTTTACAACCTATGTAGACCTCGTCTAACACTCTGGCCTGTAACCCCTCACTTCTACCCAGCGGGCCTTTATTAGCAACCCTATTCCAATTTGCTTGTGTGAACACCTGTTCCCGGTGTCCGACCTAATCCCGGTCAATCACACAAGACTTCAATCTCTCAAAAGAGATGCACAACCCTATGTGAATATGTATGAATATTCAATTAACAAACAAGAGCTAGGGTACTCTAGATGCTTACCTAGGATTATAAGATGACAATATAATCAATCCTAGATATCACATATAGCTATATGTCATGGCATACAACTTTAACTAAGTAAAGGATAACCAATCCTAGATACAAAGCTATCACAAATAACCCACAAACATTCAAAAGATTAACTAGTTGATTAAAAAACAATCTATCAACCTAGTTATCAATAAATCACACAAGAATGTTTATGGCATAGCTTTTAGGCAATAATGACCTAATCAAATAAGCTATGAAAAATAATCTCAATCATATAATGAGATTAATTAGCTAGATATAAAATAGGCATGAAAACCTAGCTAACATAAATAACCCAATCAACACATAATCTCAATCATGTATGTAGAAATTAATCTAAACACATACAAGTAATAAAGAGATAAAATTGATAAGTAGAAACACTAATTATGTAAGATAAAAGTGTTCAACAAATCATACCATGTGTGTTGAAGAAGACCCATGCATTAGCATATGCTAGATGAACCTAGATGATGCCTAGATGATGATTTGTGCATGTGGGAATGGGTTTAGAGAGATAAAGATGTAATCTTTAAGCTTTTTCTCTCAAGTCTCTCTTTCTCTCTCAAGAATAAGGAGCCTCTCTCTCTAGGGTTTGATTTTGTGGCTCTACTCTCAAAATGATGAGAAAGATATGTATTTATAATGCCCAAATGAAACTATGTCGTTTTGGAAGAAATGGAAAAAGTATGGGCATTTTCGCGGTACTCGCGTCAGTGCAGCGACTCAACATTCGAGCGCTTCGAAACATGACCAAACGACATCGAAACCTTTCATATGATATATCTTGGAAAGGTATGGATGTCTACGTTCTACTCGTTTTTATAGAATGCATTTTGATGTCTGTAGAAAACGTTATGGTCAATTGAGTGACCAAAGGTCAGAAACGGACAACAACAGAGTTGCCCTGTTTTGTTGTAACTTTGGAGATTTTAAAACCAATCCAAACGGTCATGAAATATTACGAATAATATACTGTTGGAAAGGTATGGGTGTCTAGTTTGTACAGAAATTTTCAAAACTCATTTTGAAGCTTTGTGTAAAAAGTTATGGTCACAAGACCATGCAAAGGTCAGTTTTGAAAACACTTAAAACATTGAAATCCAATCTTTTAAAACTAGACACCTTACTCCAATCAACCAAACCAAAACTACCACTTATCCAAGAGAAGGATGAGACCTTCTCAAGTGGTCAACCATCGCGCTAAGACATGCACACCATCGTGCAAGCGCGGACGTTTCCGATCACACAAACTGGAAACGAATTACACCACACTTAAGACTACTCATGAAGTGCAAGTGTGGGTAATTGAAATGCATCCTAATACCTAACATGTCATGGCATTATCATTGAACAAGATGCACTCAATTCAAACATGCATGAATAAAATTCATGACTTTGCATCCTAATGCCTAAACATGTCATGGCATTTCAATAAACTAGATGCAATTAAATAAACATGCATGAAGAGATATTCAACAATTATGAATGCACACATATGAAAACACACAACATATAAGAATAACATTTATGCATGAGTTGTGTGTGTGTGTGCAACTAGATCTCTTCAAAGCACGTAAGCACTAGAAATTTACCTTTGGTGCTTATCAAGATGAGGTCTTGAAAGGGCCTTGAGCTTGAATACCAATACCTAAGCTACCCTTACAAAGAAACCCACATGTGGTTTGTCCACGAAACAAGCCAATCAAATAAAGGGAATCCTTACAGAAGTTGTTTGGTTATGCTTGAAATGTCTCCAATTTTGTTAGTTCTCAATCAAAGCTATTTTATTTATTTTTTTTTTTTTTTTTGGAGTTAATCTCAAATTTGTTGCAAACATGTCATTATGGAATAAATGGAAGCTCTTACAAACAATTGGTATTCAACAACCTCTTTCATTCAACAGAAAATTATGTTACAACCTCTTTCATTCAACAACCTCTTACAAAAAGACATTTTCTTCATACATAATCTCTTACATTCAATCACACCTTTAATAGTTCTTGTCTTTTACACAACAACAACATCCTAAACCAAATCCAAAAATTACTCAAAAAATAATAGCAACACCCAAAACGCATCTTAGATAACGAATATCATCTTCCTTATTCTCCAATGCCTTCACCAAGTCTTGAACAATGCAACTCCATTGGACTTCCTCCCTTGCAACCTCGAAACTACTACTGTCAACCCACTCGAAATAATCACACCGTCTACTACTGTCAACCCACTTGAAATAATCACACCCCTTAACATTTCCATTCTGCAAAGTTAAACAAAGAAATTGAACACAAATTGAAATGAAGAAACAAAAGCAAAAGTTCAAAAATGAGTTTAAATTTACCATAAAATTGGGGCAAACCATAAAACCTTCTTCCTGGATTTCGAACAGTTGTTGAAGTCCTTAACTTAGCATCTAGCCCACAATCGCATTTCCTCGAACCAGAAGAGCTCACGTCCTCGCCATCACCATCCAGAAAACTTGCATTCATGGCGGAAATTTATGAGCTTGAAGGAACCCTAACGTGCCTTGAAGCCATAACAGGAAGAAATAGACAAGAAGAAATTTGAGCCCTAATTCTTTCAAGAAACACACCAAATAATCCCCAAATTTGAGCCAAAATTGAGCCCTAATTTGAAACCGTGAATTCTGATGGCTTTTATTAAATGGTAAGGGCAAAAATGGTTTTTCATGTACATATAATGGATTTTTGTTTGCCACATTAGCCATTCCGTTAGAAAATGGACGGAAAGTTGGTAAAATGGTCACCGTTAACAATATGTTTGCCAAAAGTGGCCATTTTGGTGCGTTGGGAACTATTGGTTACTAAATTGGTATTTTTGCCTAAAAGTGGTGGCCACCAATGTAATTTTCTCAAAAAAGAATAAAAATGATCACCAATCATGGAGCTTAAATCTCCGTTGATGGACGGTGAAGATCCAATCTGGATCTCCATTAATCATGGATGGAGATGGAGATGGAGATTCAAATCGACTAATCTAGGTCTCCATGTGGCGACGGAGATGGATCTCCCTCAGCTGATGGAGATTGGATCTCCATGAGGGATGAAGATCCATCTTCGGACATATATTTCAGAAGTTTGATAAACTCTAATGAACTTATATGATTGTTTTATTCATTTAAGTCATCAAATATTCTTATGTATTCTTCAAATTCATTACTCTCAATGACTATATTAATAGAAAACTCAGGACTTGTACAAAGCACATCAAATAAAATATGCATATTGTGCTGCTATATATCCTACAAAGTCAGAGAGGTTCAAAAAAGAAAAGCAAAGAGGAGCTTAAAACAAGGATGAAGATAGTGAAAATAAAAAGTGATTTACAAGGATCTGCTGATTGTCTAACAAGTGTGATTCTTTCTTCTTGACTCCTTGAAGATGTCTCATCCACTTGTACAATTGGGCATGTTAGAAACCCATATATCATCCCCGTAAATGCTGCTCCCAAATGTGTCCTACAATGTTAATCAATTCAATACCAGAAAGAAATCGGAGCATATATGCTAAGGATCGAGTAATGGATGTAGTAGTACAAGTCTTACCAATTATCAACAGGGCCAAAATTGGTCATTATGAATCCGAGAGCTGTAGCAATTATTGCCTTGTGGAACATACTGCTCTCTGACGGATCCTTCACGATCACATCTTTGTTTTGGATTTGATAAATGAGCCAAGCGCCTATTACGGCAAACACTGGTCCCTGCCAACATTGAAGGACATGTCATACATAAATCATAATGAAGAAGAAAAATGTGATAAAATGGAGTTGGAGTGGTACTTACTGTTCCACCGACAGTTGGCTGTGGAGTATGAAGAAAGCTTGTTAAGTTGCCAGAAATTCCTCCGATTGTGTATATCAACAAAAATGTAAATGAGCCATACCCCTTACAAACTTGAGGCCCGAAAGTAACAAGTCCCCAACAACTAAGAGCTACATGAACAGCCCCAGCGTGCTGCATTTGCCATTTTTGAAGCAAATTAAGCAACCATTTCTAATGTGAGAAATTTCACAACATCAATTCAATTCAGTAGTGCTTTGATATCATCCATGATCCCTACTTCCAAGTTTCAATTTAATGACTCAAATTTTCAACAGTTTGTAATTGACAGAAGACCAATGTTGACTGACTTTACTAATTGAATGCAATGCAGGAAACAGACTGGGAACGCGTTACGAACCCAAATGTGAACCTTGTACCAGAAACATTGGCGTCACTAGCCTCCACCACTCTCCAATCAGGATCAAGTCATTTATTTTGGCACCATACAGCAATGGAAGAGAAAAGAGCTCAAACTCAGAGTTCCTGATTGGGCTGGCTATTTCAAACAAGAAAACTGCAATATTTATAGAAGCCAATGCACTTCTGCAACCAGAATAAAGAATAAACAAGCATCAGAAATTCAATAAGCTACAGATAGTAACACCAGTCACTAAATTTGTGTCTTACATTAAGTAGAGATCAGGGGTTTCATTGTTCTCCTGTAATTTCTCATTTCCACTATCCTTTTGTCTCAACTTCCTAAAATCTTTCAGTGTTTTTCTTACAGAATATGGTCTCACTACCAGATTGCTTTCAGTGTTTTGGTCATCGGAAGCAGACGACGCATAATTTCCTAAGTTTGCATCTGAAAGTACAAAATAATCTAGATTTGAAAATTCAGATATAAAATAAGTGCTAATAATCTACTACTGCAAAACGATATATAAAATGTTAAAAGGAAATGGGATTAAAGCATATGCAAAAGGAAAAACCTGATACAGATCAAAAATTACAACTTAAATATACACAAAAAATTAGAAATGAACTCTCTCCTGAATTGTTGCACTCCACATAAGAGAATGAAAAGAAGAGCGTGATGCAAATAACCTCATTTGAGTTGAAAGTTATGAAAAGAAAAGAAATAGATATTGTCCGTTTTGAGCTTAATGCTTGCATCCTTCACCCATGACCTTACGTTGTCAACATATCTACTTAGTTACGAGAGACCAAGACTTATATACAAGCGATGGACTTCACTCACTATCCATGTGGGATGTGACACCAGCCCCGGCCCTAACACGTACGCGTGTAATGATAGAATTCATTTCACTATGTAATTAAAATATAATAATCTGAATCAAGAAAAAGGCAAAAATATAAAATCCAGCACCTTTGTTAAGTTTTCCCAGATAAGCATCTAAAGAGTCAAGCCCCTTGTTTGCACTTGTACGAAGTATCTCTGTCGTCTTATTAGAAAATTCTGAAGAAATCTGATTTGCATCATGTTGGTGTTGTTTGGCAAAATATGAGTTTAACAATCTCAGCTGCCCCTTACTAGTACTAGACTCAGATGCAGATGCATAGCATACCCTGCACATATTTTGTAGAGAAAAGGATTTTACATAACCTCTGCTACAAGTATCATGCCTTCTCCTATTATTTGTAACAGTAATGCGGCCACCGATGAACTCTTGCTCGCTGTTTCTTACTGAATTTTGTATAGGAACAACTACTTGTTCTTTACACAGTATTTTGTAGCATAGCGGAACCACAGCCATGCATGCAGCTGATGATAGCAGAATCAAACAAGAAAGTTATATATATATAACATCTAATAACATCTAACCCACCTAGGATCAAATTACCTAGGCTACACTATGAGTACTTCTTCAAATGTTAGGCCTCTTTTCAAAAATAGCTTCATAAGTTTATGAAATTTTAAAATTATCAATTCCCAAAAAATTTATTGTTTTAGTCGATTTAATTTTCCACTTTTAAACAAAAATGCCCTTTATGAATTTTAATGGCGCGTTTGGTATCGTTTTTAAAATGGTGTTTTTGAAAACTATTTTTAAAAATGGAAATTATGTTTTAAAAATGATGTTTTTAAAAATGTAATGTGTTTGGTAGTGTTTTTTAAAAGTAGTTTTTTGGAACAGAAAACGATGTAAAAGTGTTTGGTTGTGTTTTTAAAATAAGTGAAATAGTTGTTTTGAGGGAAAAGTTAAAGTTTATTTTGAAAACCCGTTTTGAAAACAATAGAAAACAATAAAAAGTTGTTTTTAACTTTTTAGTTATAACTTTTAAAAAGTTGTTTTTTGTTTTCAAAAACAGTTTTGTAAAATGCTCAACCAAACAACATTGCAGTTGTTTTTTGTTTTTAAAAACAAAAAACAGATCCAAACACCACCTAAGTTTCTGAAGAAAAAAAAAAAGGTTACTGCAGATCTCCAACAGTGGAGGATGGAGGTCCATGACAAAGAAAAAAAAAAAAGGATTTTGGCTTGTATATATAATCCAAAAATCATACACACTAAGTTGTTTTTTTATTTACAGATTATACGTCTTTCTCTAATCTCGAAAGAAAAAATGGATTCCAGTCAAGTTGATAATCAAAATCCAGGAAGCTAAACAGCAAACTCTTGTACAGAAGATCAAGTTTACATTAAAAACACATCTCTATTGAAGACTGACAGGAATCCAACTCAACATTAAGTCCTCTGTTTAAAGTTATTATAGTTTATTTTCTTATTGTTTTTCATCAACAAAACGCAGGAGAATTAAAGAAATAATAAATAAATTATATTAATGAGCTGAAACTTAAAAAGAGAGTTAGTAAATAATAAATGAGAAGTTGGTACCGTTTAAAGCAGCCAAATTACAATTTGTATCGTGAAAACTGAAATGTATTCCCCTTCCCAGATTCATTAAAATAAGAGAGAATATAAAGCCTTAAGCAGACTCCATTAATGGAAAGCTTATATTTATTTGTATATATATATATATATATATGGGTTCATTACTTGCAAAACCAAAATCACCCTCCCAGATTCCACATAATTACAAATATGTCTTTTTAGAATGAAAACTAATTAACTAAATAAAGTTTTTTTTTTTTTTTTTTGAATTTTTAAAAGTGGAAGAACCTCTTAAATTTGGAGAAAAATCGAAACATAATTATAAGTTATAAAATTCTACGTTGGAGGATTTTTGGAAATCTAATGAAGCTTGCCTTATCTTTATTTGGTCCAATAAGACCGTCGACACGTAGTACTAACACAATCCTCTATCCAATCATAGATTCGCTGAATCGCACTTGATTTGTCTTCGCAGCGACCATCGCCATCCTATTATTATTATTATTATTATTATTATTATTATTATTTAAAGGAATACAACTAAGGGTGGGCACCCAAACCATCAAACCGATCAACCCGTCCAAACCAAACCAATTTAAGCGGGTTGGTTTGGTTTCGTTAAATAAAATAAACCGATTGGGTTGTTTTTGAGCAACCTAATTGGTTTGGATTAGTTTGTGGGTTGAGTTTTATCAAACTATATAACCCAACCTAAACCATTACATACTTATATTATTATTATTATTATTATTATTATTATTACTTAAATTGTCGGAGAAAACAAATAAAAACTAAAGTTAATCCAGTGCAACAAGAAGTGAACTTCGAAACTTCAAAGTGGTTGCTTCGACGGGTGGTAGATATTATTAATTTAGAAGTTTAAATGATTTAATTTTATTTTATAAGTTTTGGACGTTCTACACTTTAGGTTTATTAATTTAGGTTTTCTACACTTTATAAGTTTTTGACGTTCTACACTTCAAAGTGGTTGCTTCGAAACTTCAAAGTGGTTGCTTCGACGGGAAGTTGTCGTGCAGCGCCAAGCCCAGCCCGTTTATAAAAACGGGAGCCAGGCTCGTGTCGGAGGCACGAGCCTGATGTGCCGTGCCAGTGAGCCGGGCCATGCCGGCACGGAGGCCTATAAATTTTTTTGAAATAAATTTTATAATTTAAATATTTTAATTCAATTGTACTAACTTATAACATTGTTTTAACAATTTAACTTATGTATTTTTAATTGTAATTTGTCTATCTTATTTATTATTTTAGTCTAATAAAAAATGTAGAAAATAGATAGATTTATTATTTTATTTAATAAAATAATTCAAAGAATAAATAAAACTAAAAGATTAAAGAAGATAAAAAATAGATGAAATTATGAAAATATTAAATGAAGAATTATTTATTTATTTCGGAGTCTCAGTATTATATATTTACATGATTGCCTCATTAAAAACCTTACCAAGAAAAACCTAGTGGGATAAAAACTTGGTAAGAGACAAAGAGTGCAATCGTATTACAACTTACAAGTTAATGTACATGTATAACCTAGAAGTCCTAGATCTGATTACTACCGGAACTCTCATCGACATATAAATAACATAAATTTTGAATAAGTTGTTCGTCTACCATTTCATTTTGCATCCTCTTTCGAACACGCTCCCAATCCCGAATGCATGCCAATACCTCCACCATCTCTGGAGACAAAGAACTTCTTCTTTCTTCAACAATTCTTCTAGTCGTGCTGAATACCTGTTCTAAGGAAACAGTGGAGACAAGGATAACCAGTACGCCACGTGCTAGGTGTGACAGGACCAGATATCTATAGTTGTAGGTCTTCCACCATGACAACAGATCAAATGCCTCTTTGTTTTCAAATCCATTGAATTAAGCTTCAAGGAAGCTTTTCAGTTCGGCATCGGAAGTTGCACCAACTCGTGAAGAAGAAGAACTTGATGAGCTTACTTTCTTTCGGCGTTTTAGAATGTTCCAACTTTTTTTATTCGGGAGTGTGTCTGGTTCTGCTGATGGTTGCGCGTCAACGTCACAATACCTGCACTCATAAGTACTAAAATCTTTGAACAACTTGGTTCGAATGTCAGTAACATGTGCAGAATAATCTACGCTCAAATTATTACCAATATACTCTAGCAATGTTTCTAAACCAGATAATTTAATCCTAGGATCTATTATAACACCTAAAGCATAAAGGAAAAGAATTGTAGACCAGTATTTTTTAAATCATAGTGGTGTAAATATGGGCCAAGCCTGGTGAGCCCAGCACAGCCCCCATGCCTAGCATGTGCCAGGTCTTGACTTAAGGCCTGCCGTGTCGGCCCGGCCTGGCACGCAAGGCTGGCGTGCTAAGCCCAATGGTCGACCAGCTAGGCCGACACACCAGGCGGCCCAGCGGGCCGACCGTTGGGCCCGCCACATATATATTCTACTGTTAGAGACCTTACATTTTTATTTTTTTTTGAATTTTTTGACCATTGCTAACGTCAGCAAATGGTCAAAATTTTAAAAAAGGGCTAAAATTACAATTTACCCCCTTATCTCTTCTATTTTATAACCCATTCCAATTTCCATACACTTTCTCTCAATCTCTCATTCTCTCCATACTCCAACTCTCCATTACTCTCTCTAATCTCTATTCTCTACACCATTTCATATTTTCATAATTTCATTCTTACTCTCTCTCTATTCTCGATCTACACTACTAATACATTATTCTAATACTATATTACTAATTTACTATTGTTCTCTAATCTCTCCACCAAAGTTTAAAGATATCTTTTTCCTTTAAATGATATTATTTAGTTTTATGTTTTAGTTTTTAAATTTTATATTTATACTTAATATATTTATGCTTAGTTATTAATTTTGATATTCATTCTTATGTTTTATGTATATTTAATATTTATGGCTTTATGTTGAGTATATCTATGAGTTTATATTTTTATGCTTTGTTATAAATTTTAATATTTATTCTTAGAATCTTAGATTTTAGTAAACTTATCATTTTATGAATTTATGTCTAGTAATTAATTTTAATGTTTGTGTATTTTAATTTATGCTTAGTATATTTTTGTTTAGTTAGTAAATTGATGATTTTATGTATAGTAATTGATTTTAATATTTATGGTTAGTAAATTGATGATTTTATGTTTAGTAATTAATTTTAATACTTTTATGCTTAGTAAGATGATTAAATGCTTTGTAATTAATTTTAATATTTTTATGCTTAGTATTTTTATGAGTTTATGCTTAGTTTTTAATGACTAATGAGTTAATATTTGTATTGTAAGAAATGGATCATAATCATCCTCAATCTCTGGACGGTCTTAACATAGAGGATGATTATTTTGACCTTTCTGGGTTGACGGAAACGGCATCAGGACCTTCTGGTTTCGGCACAACACCGACATCACATCCTCCCAATAGACCCAATTCTAAAAAGCACAAATCAAACGTATGGCAATGTTTTGATGTAGTACAGAAGACTATGCTAGACGGTCAAGTCATGGACAGAGCTCAATGTAAGTTTTGTTCTAAGCACTATGTCACTTCTAGGGGGGACTGGTCATTTGCAAAGGCATATGAAGAAATGCATGTCTACACATGGACAGATAGACACTACAACCCAGACACAACTATAATGGCACCCAGATGGGTCCATTACGACATGGCGTTACAACACCTCGCATGCTAGAGAGTGCATGGCACGTTACATTGCATGTACTGATCAACCGATTAATTTCGGTGATAATGTTTTTTTTGAACAATTTATTCAAAATGCATACAACCCCCAATTTAAATCTGTTTCTAGAAACACTACTAGGAACGATTTGTTAAAATGTTTTCAAACCCAACGAGATGAGTTAAAGGCTGAATTACAGCATCTAACTGTCTCTATTGTATTAACTTTCGATAATTGGAACGCATGTTCCAAACAAGACTATTTAATTGTCACAGGACACTATTTAGACTTTGATTGGAGGATACAAAAAAAAAAAAAAAAAAAAATCTTGGTTTTCGTCCTATGGATTTTGCACATACCGTAGGAAATATTTTTAATGTCATTCTTTCTGTTTTTCAAACTTTTGAAATAACTCATCGCATCCTTTCTATCACATTAGATAATGCATCTGCAAATACTAGCTCTATTACATTGTTTTTCGAAAAAAAAAATATCCCGCAAGATGGGGGTTATTTTTTCCATCAACGATGAGCATGTCATATCATCAATTTAGTTGTACAGTTTGGTATGAAGGTAGTAAGAGATCGTATAGATCGCATCAGAGATGCCCTTTCTTGGCTCAGTAGTTCTAATCCAAGATTGAAAGAATTCGGTAGATACTGTAAAACTTACGGTCTACGACCCCAAAGATTCCAAATAGATATGCCAATAAGGTGGAACTCTACTTACTTAATGCTACAAAATTGTTTGGATTATGATACAACTATATCAGGTTTTTATAACATGAAAATGTCCAAAATTGGCTGTCCAGTACTGACCCCAAATGATTGGTATGTGTCAAAGATTTTTGTTGAATTTTTAAAGGTTTTTTACAATTCCACTGTAATTCTTTCCGAGGTCTATTACCCCACATCTTCCCATGAAATCCATCATATTGTGGAAATGTCTAAACTGTTAAACAATTATAAGGGAGATAATATCTTAGGCACTACAGTTGTTGCCATAGAGACCAAGTTTAAAAAATATTGGCCTACAATTCCTTTCCTTTATGCTTTAGGTGTTATAGTAGATACTAGGATTAAATTATCTAGTTTAGAAACATTGCTAGAGTATATTGATAATAATTTGAGCGTAGATTATTATGCATAGGTTACTGACATTCAAATCAAGCTATTCGAAGTTTTTAGTATTTATGAATGTAGGTATGGCGGTGTTGAGGTGTAACCATCAGTAGAACCAGACACACACCCGAATTGGACAAGTTAGAACATTCTAAAACACTGAAAAAAAGTAGGCTCATCATGTTCTTCTTCATGAGCTGGTGCAACTTCCGGTGCCGAACTGAAAAGCTTCCTTGAAGCTCAATTCGATGGATTTGAAAACAATGAGGTATTTGATCTGTTGTTATGGTGGAAGACCTATAGCTATAGATATCCGGTCCTGTCACACCTAGCACGTGATGTACTGGTTATCCTTGTCTCCACTTTTTCTTCAGAACATGTATTCAACACGACTGGAAGAATTGTTGAAGAAAGAAGAAGTTCTTTGTCTCCAGAGATGGTGGAGGTATTGGCATGCATTCGAGATTGGGAGCATGCTCGAAAGAGGATGCAAAATGAAATGGTAGACAAACAACTTATTCAAAATTTTTGTAATTTATATGTCGATGAGAGTTCCGGCAGTAACCAGATCTAGGACTTCTAGGTTATACATGTACATTAACTTGTAATACGATTGCACTCTTTTTCTCTTACAAAGTTTTTATCCCACTGGGTTTTTCTTGGTAAAGTTTTTAATGAGACAATCAAGTAAATATGTAATACTGAGACTACGAAATAAATAAATAATTCTTCATTTCATATTTTCATAATTTCATCTATTTTTTATTTTCTTTAATCTTTTAGCTTTATTTATTCTGTGAATTATTTTATTAAATAAAATAATAAATCTATCTATTTTGTACATTTTTTTTATTAGACTAAAGTAATAAATAAGATAGACAAATTACAATTAAAAATTCATAAGTTAAATTGTTAAAACAATATTATAAGTCAGTACAATTGAATTAAAATATTTAAATTATAATTTTTTTTTAAAAAAAAATTATAGGCCTGCGTGCCGGCACGGCCCGGTCCGGTGGAACAGCACATTAGGCACGTGCTGGGCCCCCGTTTTTTAAAACGGGCTAGGCCGGGCCCAGCATGACAACTTGTTGTGCTGTGCCAGGCTGAGCCCATTTACAAAAATGGGCCTCATCTACCCGGCACAAATGGGCCGTGACGGCCCACATTTACACCACTAACCGGCAATTGCATAGTGAATGTAAAGTGTGGTTTTTAATGTTTTGTGAAGAGAACGAGAAGACAGAAGATTTATATATATATATATATATATATATATACTGTGAGATATTTTTGTGAGTGGAAAAAAAAAATTGCAATTCAATTTGGGGAGTGATGCTAAAAAAAATTGCAATGCAATTTGCGAGTGATACTAGGGGTAGACTCGACGTCGGTTCGGTTCGGTTCGAACCGCTGAACCGAACTGAAAATGAATCTTAAAAATTGGAACCGAAATCGGAACCGGAGGAGGGCGATTCCAATTTCGATTCCAATTTTCAAGGAACCGCCCAGTTCGAACCGAACTAGAACCGGATGTTCCAACATTTTGTTTTTTATAAATCCTAAACCTAAACCCAGCAAGCAGCCACCAACCACCAACATATCTTTTTCATCAGGTCAATTTTTTTATTTCCGATCTCTCTCTTCTTCTTTTTCTTCTTTTTCTTCTTCGATCTCTTCTTCTTCTTCGATTCACAAAAGTTGATTTTAGGGTGGTTTGGGGTTGATTTGGGGGTGGTTTGGGGTTGATTTTGGGGTGGTTTGTGAGAGATCTGATTTCAGATTTGTGACTTGTGAAGCTGATCTGGGTTGCCCTGCCTAAAAAATAGAATGTGATTTAAAAAAAAAATCAGGTTCATAACCGTTGGAACCATCAGAATCGGAATCGGAATCGAACCACTAGAACCGTCATAGGCCGGTTTCGATTTCGATTTCGATTCTGGTTCTGGCGATTCTGGTTCTGATTCCCCTAAAGCCGGAACCGAAATCGAAATCAAAACCATCGGTTCCAAACTGAACCGGAACCAGCGTCAGGTCTAACTAGGGGTGGTTTAGTTGTAAGACATAATCACATAAACGTAATTGGTATGAAATATTTGCTTGAATTTTTTTTTTTAGTGACAATATCTATTAATCTGGTCGCCATTGGTAGGATTTGAGCCATTAATCTGGAAGTCCTTTGCCCAAGCCCCAAGCTCGTCCATCTATTAGCTGAGCTATGCCTCTATTGACAGATTTTAGTGTGATTTGAGATACTATAAAATATGAGATATCATTTTATTGGAATAATGTGATTTGTGGGAAGGTATTTTGGGTATGAAATTTTAAAATAATTTCATACCCAAAACACTTCAGATTTCAGCCATAATTTGGGACTTTTTAACTTAGTTGTTTTTTTTTTTTTTTTTAATTTTATTTATTTATGTTTTTTCAGATTTATGTTTGAAAAAAACAAATAAAATGTCTTAAATGGCATTTCAAACCCTTTAAGACTTTGGATCCAAAAAACAAACACCCCCTTAATCAATGACTTAAATGTTTTGCACTAAATTTATTGTATCACTATTCGTTGAGGACAAAAATCACAAGTTTTTTCCATATTGCACACTGAATTTAATAAATTTAGTGTGAGTGTTTGTGAGATATAACTTATGCATTAGAATATATCGATTACACAAAAGTAGATAAATCCAATGCTTGGTAGCTAATGAATGAATTTATAATGTTAATACGTGTCAAGAAAAAAGAATATATATATATTTTTATATATATATATATATATTTGTAGCATTTATTTCAAAAGAAAAATGAAATTAACCATGTTTGTAAATATTTTCCTAGAGTTCTTTATTTTTATTTTTATTTTTATTTTTTTATTTTATTATTATTATTATTATTTTTTTTTTTGCTAGAGTTCTTTAAACAACTTATCACTTATACTCAGTTTTCAATAGAAATAAAAAAATAATAATAATAATAATAATAAAAAAAAAAAAAACAAACATCACTACAAGAAAATAGGGTTTTGTTGACAGTTTTTAACTGTCAACAATCCTTGACAGTTATTAAATTTCTTGACAGTTTTTAACTGTCAAGGATTGTTGACAGTTAAAAACTGTCAACAAATAATAAACATTTTTTATATATATTATTAATATATTAAATAATATATAATATATATTATTTAATATATTAATATAATATATATATCATATAACATATATAATAATATAATAGTATAATATATATAATATAATACATATATACTAATATATTAATATAATATATATTAAATATATAATATATATATTAATATAATATAATACATATATATTAATATAATATAATACATATATATTATATATAATATATATTATATTAATATATATATATTATATTAATATATATATATATATTATATTAATATATATATATATATATATATATATTATAATATATATTAACTTTCTTGACAGTTTTTAATTGTTAAGGATTGTTGACAGTTAAAAACTGTCAACAAATAACAAACATTTTTTTTATATATATTATTAATTTATTAAATAATATATAATATATATAATTTAACATATTAATATATAATATAATATAATATAATATATATATATATATTATATAATACATATAATAAATATAATAATATATATATTACGTAATATAATATATATATATATATAATACATATATATATTATATATAATACATATAATAAATATAATTATATATATATTACATAATATAATATATATATATAATGTATAATATATATAATATAATATATTTATATAATATAATATAATACATATATACTAATATATTAATATTATATATATTATATAATATAATATATATGTAATAATATATAATATATATAATATATATTAAATATATAATATATATAATAGTATAATATATATAATATATATAATATATATATTAATATAATATAATATAATATATATTATATTATATATGTTTATATATCGTTTTATATATTATAATAATATAATATATAATATATTTATATATCATTAATAGAATATATAATAATAATATATTATTTTTGGAAAGGAGGCTATTTTTGGAATGGAGTTAGGGCATATGAGGGTATTTATGGAATAAAAATTTTAGTTTGGAATGGAAGGGCATTCCATTGGTTTTTTGATGGAATGCCCATTCAACCAAAATGGTCGAATCCCTATTCCAATGAAATCATTATTCCATTGTATTTTAACAAACCAAACGAATAGAATGGCTTTCTTTCCATTCCACCCAACCAAACATGGCATATAGGAGACTTGTGACATCAATTGTAATAAGAATGATTTGGAATACAACTCTCATTACAGAGGAGATATTTCTCAACATGCATCTTGCAATTTAATGAACAAATGTAAGACTCAGATTACTGATTTATATGGGTAATTGCATTATTAACGTGTCTCTTAGTATGAAACAAGAGAGTGTAAAATAAATAAACAATTTTTAAAAAATTATTTTTTTGAATTTTTTGAAAGTAAATGATTTAAAAGTAAATTTATTAAATTTAAAATTTTACTTATCCAATATCGGTTTGCCCAAAAACCGATATCTTACTGTAAAATAAATCCATATCGGGATTTTGTTTGGTGTTGAAAATAGGAAGTAAAAGTTTAAAAAATATATTAAAGATAAAAAAAAAATTATATATTATGAATGTTTTATAATATAATATATATTATATATTATTTAATATAATAATATATAATATTTATATATATTATATAAATATTATAAATATATATTATTATTATATTTTGCTATAAATATATATATATATATTATATTATATTATATTATAAAACATTCATAATATATAATTTTTTTCATTATCTTTAATAATTTTTTTTAACTTTTTCTTCATATTTTCAATGCCTAACAAAATCCCGATATGGATTTATTTTACAATAAGATATCGGTTTTTGGGCAAACCGATATTGGATAAGTAAAATTTTAAATTTAATAAATTTACTTTTAAATCATTTATTTTTAAAAGTTCAAAAAAAAAAAATTTTAAATTGTTTATTTATTTTGCACTCTCTTGTTTCATACTAAGAGACACGTTTATAATCCAATTACCCATACAAATTAGTAATCTAAGTCTTACATTTGTTCATTAAATTGCAAGATACATGTTGAGAAATATCTCCCATGTAGTGAGAATTGTATTCCAAATCATGCTTATTACAACTGATGTCACGAGTCTCCTATATGTCATGTTTGGTTGGATGGAATGGAAAGAAAGTCATTCCATTCGTTTGGTTTGTTAAAATGCAATGGAATGGGGATTCCAACATTTTGGTGGAATGGGCATTCCATTCAAAAACCAATGGAAAGTCATTCCATTCCATTCCAAACTAAAATTTATACTCCATAAATACCCTCATATGCCCCAACTCCATCACAAAAATACCCTCAGCTCCTTTCCAAAAATAATATATTATTATTATATATTATATTATTATATGTATTATATAATATATATATATATATATACATGTATTATATATTATATTATATTATTATATATTAATATATTAAATAATATATATTATATAAATATATTATTATATATATTGTATAATATCATATATATTATATATATTATATATATTTATGTTTATATATATATATATATATGTATAATATACTTTTATATTTTATTATTATTATCCATAATATATCATGCTATTATACATTCATACTTAGGGGTATTTTGGTCAAAATACAGTTAACTCCATTCCATTCTGTTGTTAACAAAACAAAATAATACTGATTCAGAGACTAATTCTAAAGTTTCAACCAAATAAAAAACTTAGTTTTCCTTTCCTTTGCATTCTTATTCTCATTCTCATTCTCATTACCATTCCAATTACCATTCCACTATGTAACCAAATGTGACCATAGAGTATTGACCAATAACTCGACTATATATGTTTTAAAAAAATATAATTTTATTAAAAGTTTTAATTAATTTTTTTAAATATATGTCTGTCGTGGAAATTAGAATTTTGATTAGTTGAATAAATTTAAATTTATCTAACAAGGTTTTTTTTTTTTTTTTTTTTTTTTTTTTTTTTTTTTTAATTTCTAACAACTCATATATTTTATATATAAATATTGTTCAATTGTAAACACATAAGAGTTTTAGTCAAGTGGTAAAGACTTGACCTTAAGACTCCCACTACTAACATTTAATTGTTATTATTATCACAGGTGGTCGGACGGCGGCAGGTGGTCTGGCGGCGGCTGGTGCAGCGACGGCGACAGCGACAGCGGTGGTTGTTGTTCGACGGCTGCAGGTCCGGCGGTGATGGTCTAGCAGCGGCAGGCGACTGCAAGTGCGGCAACGGCGATGGTGGTCCAGCGGCGGTGGTGGTGGTGGTGGTGGTGGTGGTGGTGGTGGTCCGGCGGCAATCAGAGGTGGTGGATCGACAGTGGCAGGCGGCGGTGGTGGTCAGGCGAAGGTGGTCCGGTAGCGACAGCAGCAGGTGCAGCGACGGTGGTGGTCCGGCAGCAATGGTCCTGTAGCAACGGCGACTTGCCAACAATAGTGGTCTCCGGCGGCGGCGTGGTGGTGTATAAAAATAAAAATTGTTATTATAATTAAATAATTAAAATTTTAAATATATACATATATATATATATCTTAACAGTTAAAAACTGTCAAGAAAAAAAAAAATTAAAAAAAGAAAAAAAACCGTCATTACTATTCTTGACAGAGGCTTTGTTGACAGTTTTTAACTATCAACAAACCCCCTATTTTCTTGTAGTGCATATTATTTAGTTTTCAGTTTTCAGTCACTATTCAGTCTTTAGTACAATTCAGCAATGTTCAGTCTTTAGACGAAAAATCAAACGCAACATAATATACTAGAGGAATATATAATTTGATATATTTATATTTATTTTCTACACAATATAAAAGTAATAAAATTCCTTTAAAAATAGTGTTAACGACAAAAAATCGCTAACTAGATTCTGTGAGGTGGTTCTTGCGGAGGTCCACCTCGGATCGACCTAGAATACACATGGAAGGTAATTCCGAAGGTCCAATCTAGGTGATCTACAAGACAAAAACATGACCAAGGCAAAGTTAATGGTACCCTGCCATTCTAATTCAGCCCATCAATTAGTAGAGGAAGGGCTAAACAATTTTGGTCTTAAAGGGAAACAACCTAGACAAAAAGTAAGGTTAATCGTACAAACAAGATAAGTGTGAGTTTCGTGTTTATTCATTATTGTACATCATTGTACATAAAAAATCTGATGAATATAGTTCAGAGGATATCTTTTCATCGTCTTTTCATCTTCTCATTACAATATCTTTATCTTTTGTATTTATAACACATTTTTAGGTGAGTTATGTTGACGGTGAAATTTGGATTGCCACGCACTCAACAATTATATCAATTTAATATAAAACGAGAAAATTAAGAACGCATGCAAAAGACAGATTTTATGTGGAAAACCCTTGAATGGGAAAAAACCACGGCGCCCCCTGAGGGCAGAAGAATAATAATAGGTTTTTGTTGCCTTGTTACACACTTTGATCTCTCTTACAATTGCTCTCTTCTTTCTCTAGATTTCCGAACCCCTTCCTCATGGGATAGGTGGTTCTATTTATACAAGTCTAATTAGGGTTTCCCCTTGTTTTTAGCCGTGTGGGTGGAAGGTTTCCCTCTTTGATTCGTACTAGGATTCCCTTCTTTTCACGGATCCAAGTCTACTTTCCTTTTTATGATTCCTCATTGTTCTGGGTCTTCTAAAAGTTTAGGATTTATTTCTATGTTTCTGCCGAGTCGGTTCAGGCCCAGTATACTGGTGCAGCGAGTACCTTCACTTCTGGGTATCGTATCTTCAGTGACCACATTTCTACATTCGGCGAGTAGATATCTAGCTTCGGCGACCATATCTTTGACTCCCTTTTGGCTTGAGCTATTTTGTCATTCTGACTTGTCACACTCCCTCCCTTGACCCGGTCAATGAGTGACGTGGCAGTCTTTTATTGGCTCTTTTGATGACGTGTCAGGTTGGCGAATTTATACATACAACAAGTTAGATCCTCCACTTTCCCACAACTGGTTATGGGTACATCATTTAAGGATATGGGGGATAAAATGGGATGAAAAACACCCATGTTCGTGTCAAAAAAGTTCTGTTAAAAATCATGTCTTTATGATGTTGCTCAACTGACCTAAATGGTGACCAGGTGTTGACTGGGCAATAAATGGTGACCAGTTGACATGGCTGGTTAACCATCTGATATGGCTACGTGACAAGGTGTTGACCAATTGATGTGGCCACCATCTAGCTGACATGGTCGTTGACTAGGCCTGCTTTAGACTAGGTCAACTTCTGATGTGTAAAGTCTTTATTAATGGATGAAAAGTGGACTTAGTCAACTCTGTGAGTGCCAAGAGTCCTGCTCCTATATTGTCTCAACTGAAATTAATCACTTCCCAGTTTTAAGGAAGTTGGACTCTTAACCACTGTTTGGATGAGAATGGTCTTTTACAGACTTCTATTTACCTGCCTACTCCTCCATTATATCAGCATCATGTCCCTGCACATTTCCTTAAATGTATTTGTAGCAGAAACTTTGCGTTTCACACCTTTTCGCTAGCTAGGGAAACTCTTAGGTGATATAGGTTTCGACCTAGGTCACCTTTAGTCCTCTAAGTTCATGTACAACAGTTTGAGATCTTCCCAGACCCATTAGACTCATATGCACACCTTTCTGCTGCTTTCAAATTGCATATATCGGACCTAGGGTGCTCGACTTCGTCATGTCTTATTCTAGGTCAAGGCTGTTACTAGTGTGCCTTATGAAGCCTGGGTGTTGTTTTTGGAGTATTGACAATTTTGGCATGTTATTCATAGCAATATGTCAATATATAGGAGGTGTGAGGGCCAAATCATCAATCCGTAGCTTCGACTAGCCACGAAATTGGTGGCAAATGGACCTCAAAATATTTTGGGAAAAGTCCCTTCTGGGTGAGGTCATGTCGAGGTCTTCCTCCAAGGTATTGACAAAATTTGTCATCAATAGAAGTCCACATAGTCTTCAATGTTGAGCCTGTGAAACATTAGGGACTTGCAAGAAAACATATCAGATGAGGCAGCCAGGGTGATCTTGTTATCTTAACACAATAAAATTCTTGCAAATAATTGAGCATCATGAAATGAAGTTGTTTAAGGACTTAGAAGAGTCCAGGTTCAGGCGTAGTCCATATGTGGTGGAGCTTTAACCAATTTTAACATCTTACATCTAGGCGTGGTCAACATTTGGTGAAACTTTAACCATTCAACATCTATCATCTTGGTGTAGTTCACATGCGGTGGATCTTTAACCTTTTTCAACTTACATCTAGGTGTAGTCCACATGTGATGGAAAAATTCGATGATTGTAATTTTCTTCCTTGCAAGTGTACAAATCGTGAGATTCATATAGAGACAATCAAGGTTCATTCCATGGGATTAGGTGAAATATTGGTTAATGAAACAAATTAATGCACGGTGTGTATAAAACTATCTAGAGGGGGGGTGAATAGATTTTACGCTTTTTACCCAATTTTCGTTTTTAGTCAAATTTACGAAAATGTCCCAAACTAGACAATATAATAATCAAGTGTAATATGGTGCGGAAATATAAACGACACTTGATTTTTACGTGGAAACCCTCACGGGAAAAACCACGGGCTGGTAAGTGCGCCACACTCGAACCTCGAATCCACTAATTGTGATAATGTATACAACCTAATCCAGGTTTGACGGCCTAATCCCGGCCAATATCCCGCTACCACTACCCGCAGGCCTGTAAAAGTGGACCTAGTCCAATTTACTCATGTGACCACCTAATCCCGGTGTCCGACCTAATCCCGGTCTATCACACAAGACTTACAATCTCCTAAGAGATCAAACAACCCTATGTGAATATGCAATGATATCCAAATATTGCAATAAGAGCTAGGGTACTCTAAATGCTTACCTAGGATTATAAGATGACAATATAATTAATCCTAGATATCACATGTAGCTATATGACATGGCATATAACTTTAGCTAAGTAAACGATAACCAATCCTAGATACAAAGCTATCACAAACAACACTCAATCAATACATCACAAATAATCTCTTTTCTTGTATTTAGCATATGATCTAAAACATACAAGTAATTTAAAAGAGATGGCTTGGTATTTAAAATACTAAAATAAGATGAAATTAATCAAAATCTTACCAAGCAAGTTGTGATGATGCAAACCCATACATGGATGCACTCTATATAGACATAGGAGATGCAATATGAAATTTGATGCAAAAGGGGTTTGATTTGAGTGGTTAAAGGTGAATTCTTGATTTGATTTTCTCTCAAAATCTAACTTTGAAGTTTAGGGTTCTTAAGAGTCAAGAACTTGTTCAGATAATGAGAAAGTGTGATATTTATAGACATCAAGAATAAGGCAAGTGAAAAGACAATTTTGCCCCTGAATCACACTATCGCGGTTGCTCTGTGGCTCGACTGCCGCGGTTGCAAAAACCGCGGCACTGAAACCGCGGCGGGCGTCACAGCACAAAGCTTGATTTTCAAGCGACTCAAAACATGACCAAACGACATCGAAACCTTTCATATAATATACCGTTGGAAAGGTATGGAAGTCTAATTTATACTCCAATTAACAAAACATGATTTGGATAACTGTAGAAAAAGTTATGGTCATTTGAGTGACCAAAGGTCAGATTCGGATAACAGCTGTGATGCCCTGTTTTAGTGGTCACTTTGGAAATTTCAAAACCAATCCAAACGGTCATGAAATATTACGAATAATATACCGTTGGAAAGGTATGGGTGTCTAGTTTGTACAGAAATTTTCAAAACTCATTTTGAAGCTTTGTGTAAAAAGCTATGGTCACACGACCATGCAAAGGTCAGTTTTGAAAACACTTAAAACATTGAAATCCAATCTTTTGAAACTAGACACCTTACTCCAATCAACCCAACCAAACTAAAGTGAATGTACACAAACGAAGTTAAATTGCTTAAAGCATACCTAGAGGGGGGGGGGGGGGGGGGGTGAATAGGTTTTTACACCTTTTTTCAAACCCTTGAACAAACATCCGTTTGTCCCTCAAGGTAGCCTTACACACAACACTATAATCCAAGATAGACATACATAGACAATATGATGTCACAATCATAATTGAAATGTCTAAGTATATCAACAAGTCATGTGAGGTAAAATATCAAATAATCATAACAACAAAATAAACTTGTATTTCATAAGATGTTCAATGTGTTACAAGAGTGAGCAAAATGTCACTAAACAAATATTACAATATACAAAAGAATCAAAGATACAAATTGATCTATAGAATGAATACACTAATCACACTATACAAAGACTTGGTTCAAAATACATCACAAGTGAATATTATGAATCAAGACAATAAAATATACAATTAAAATATAAGAGAAGAGATAGAAAGAATTAACACAAGGGATTTTTTAACGTGGTAAAACCTCCAAGGAGGAAACATCCACGGGTTGAATTACAACCATTGGGTACTATATTATTGGAAAGTAAACATAGAACATTCACAAAGTGACCAATCTTTAGCTCACCCAACCTAGTGAAGTCTAAGCCTACCCAACCCTATTGGAAAGTATGAAATCCCTCAATGATGCGGAACCACCATATATTGGACAACACACTCAACCAACATCGATGGTAGATTAGAAATTCCTCAAGAGTGCATACACATCCCGTGTACCCCGCTCTATCGGAGTCTATGTCTAACCATACGCCTAGGCCTACCAATATGTTAGCCAACTCCCTATCCAAGGCACTCTTGCCTCTAGGGAGCCTCCCATGCATGACTATCCGAGTCCTCCCGACTCTAGCCATGACTTCTTGCTTACCTATCCGAGTCATCCCGACTCTAGGCAAGACTTCTTGCTTGGCTATCCGAGTCATCCCGACTCTAACCAAGACTTCATGCCTTTTACAAGGACTTCCTAGTGTGATCATGTGAATGCAAACGATGCAAACATTCATTTCAACATAGAACATGTGATCAATACATTCTATGGCATAAATAGACCTAAACATGTGAAAACACAATTAATCAAGTCTAGATGCAAAAATCCATGAATAGAAACCTAAGCATGTGAAACACCTAACACATATACTCAAAGTCTCATTCACACATATAACACTTGAATCATAAAATGTTCATTAAGTCCTAATTCAAGATGCTATCAATATACAATCAAAGTCTAGATATATGAGATTAAAATCAATCAATATACTAGACAAAAATATAGAGCAAGGTTTTGAGATTTACATCAATCAAAACCTATATTCTCTAAATCACAAACAAATACACAAATCCTTGATTTCTTCAATCAAAGGACCAAATCAAATCTCAAAGTCATTTTAACACAAAATTAATTCAATTAAGTATCAAACAACCTAAGATGCCATTCTAATCACAATAGAACTCACAAACAAATGTAAAACCTAGAATCATAAAATCTAGTCAACATAAGTCCACAAATTGAGTTTCAATTGGAATGATAATCAAGCTACCTTTTCAAATAGCTTTCATAAAACAATAACATATATAGAAGAAGAAACCCCAAGCAAATGGAAGGTGAAATAACAAGAAATCCCAAAGTTGAGACTCAAACCTCGAATTCTGCAGCTGGTGCGAATTTCAGTGTCCAACCACTTGAAATCACGATCAATCAGCCACCAAATCACTTGGAGATGTTAGAGGACTCAAATACGAACACTCTCCAACTTGAATCACTCAAATCCGACTCCGGATGAGGAAGATATGGTGTTTTGAAGTTTGGAAAAATTGGAGAGAACTCTAGACGGGAATTCTGAAATTTTCTTCTTGGAAATTCAAAATGAGAGAGAGAGGGAAGAAATAGGAGGAGAGAGAGAGGTCTTTTTGACCAATCATGTGGTGCCACGTCACCCCCAGGCCGTGGGGGGCGCGTGGCCCACACGGGAGCAGAAGGGGCTCCAGGCCATGGGGCCCACGGCCTCAACCACGGCCAGCCCATGTGGCCCACGGCCTGGGCTGTCCTCTCCCGCGCACTCTCGGTTCGTCGGCCCGTATCTCGAGCGTCCGAACTCTGAATTCGAATCCGTTTTTGGATTACGAACCGTGACTCTCTCACGCACGAAAAAGACTATACAACTTTGAAAAACGGTTGAGAAATCATCTCGGAAATCATCGATGAAGTCAACACAACGTAAGAGAACGAAAAGTGGCATAGTCAACACGTTTGGACTCGAAACCTTATGAATGAGTAACCGAAACGACCGGAACTCAATAAGGCATTGAATAAGAACATGTTCAAGTCCTAAACACAAAATACGGAAACATATAAATACAAATACACACACATATGCTAGTTTCCGGACATAGTCCTAGAAAATGCAAAACACAAAGTTTATTAACTAAATGTGAATGCATGAGCATATTTTGCCAAGTGTGTGAAAGTGAAATGTAAATGAAATAAAATCATGAAGGGACACACAAGAATGATATGTGTGAGTGTGTGCCTAGCCTTGTAAGAGATAAGAGGTCATGTATACCTTTGTAGACCGATAATGTCCGAAACTCTTAAAAGCCGGCAACTTGAACGAATAATGGTTGAGACGTCCTTCGTCTTCGAAATCCTTCATTTACTAACCACTAAACATTACAAGTAAAACACGTTTTGATATGGAATTAATGCCAACACTAATTATCAACCTAACATAAAGCTACCACTTATCCAAGAGAAGAATGAGATCTTCTCAAGTGGTCAACCATCGCGCTAAGACAAGCACACCATCGTGCAAGCGCGGACGTTTCCGATCACACAAATGGAAACGAATTACACCCCACTTAAGACTAATCATGAAGTGCAAGTGTGGGTATTGAATGCATCATAATGCCTATCATGTCATGGCATTTCATAGAACAAGATGCAATCAATTAAATGCAAGAAGAGATATTAAATAAATTAATAAAGCACAATGCACACAAAATATAAACACAACATTCAAGAATAAAAGTTATGCATGTTGTGTGTGTGTGCAACTATATCTCTTCAAGACAATGTAAGCACTAGATATATACCTTTGGTGCTTGTCCTTTTGAGGTCTTGGAAAGGGTCTTGATCTTCAACTAATCACCTAGACTACCCTTACAACCAAACCCCAACTTGTGGTTTGACCACGAAATAAGCCAATCAATAAAAGGGAATCCTTACAATCTCCCCCTTTGGCTATTTCGTGACAAAACCACCACTCACAATGATTCCTCACAACATAATAGAAACTACGGGTCAACTATGATTTTCTACATTACAAAGAGATAAGATAAATAATCTTGAAGCCTTCAATCTCAAGTAGAACAATCAATCCCTGAAAGATAAAGTTTCTATACTTTCCAATACAAGAAAAGGTGAGATGAATCAAGTGAGATAAAACAAGCATTTGCATTTAAGAATTCAAGAACAACATCATGCAATGTAAGTATGTGCAAATGCTCCCCCTCAAAGGGTTACTCCCCCTTAATTAGTATTCTCCCCAACGTGCACAAATGCTACAACAATTTGCACCTCCCCTTACCACATCCTACTCCCCCTTTTTGTCATGATATAGGCAAAGGAGTAGTCCCCAACCGGGTCACTCAAGGCAAAGAGAGATAGTAGCATTCTAGTATTTGCATAATCAATATAAGTCACTTTATGCAATCTCAATTAATTGGAGAGAAACAAGGAGATTTATTTAAGGAAAATGTGTGAATCAAATAATTGCTTTGCATACAAGACATGTAGCATTTAAGTCCAAAATACCATGGTATTTGGCAAAGCAAATGACAAAGGTTTTCAATATGAATTCAAACCAATTTCACCAATGTCATGAGAGAAGCAAGGATATAGGTTTTCATTGATTTTAATTTAAGAACAACTATATCCAACTTTATAAGCCAAACATGTCATGAGCGACATTGCACCCTACTTGATTTTTCCGGATAAGATATCCGTGTGATAGTAGACATGTTCAACCAATAAAGAAAGAGAGACATTTGGATTGTAAAATCCTTGAAAGGATACAAGATCCTTTTTCATTTGAGTCTCATAAGCTTTTTCACACATTTTTTGCAGTTAAGAAATGCAATCATCAAAACATGCTTTTTAAGATTAGCATTTAGCATGTCATTTAACAATCATCATGTCATGGATTCCATGTTTTATCCTATGTATATATCTCCTAGTCCAAAAATGCATGTTTGAACATAAATATGACATGGATTGCAATACAAGCATTGATCACACTTATTGAATAGAAAATATATATACATAGTGTAACCAAGCTAACTCAAGCAACAAAAAGAGAAGCATAAGATATTTCAAATTTTTTGCAAGTGACAAGAATGCAAAATAGCTCTCTTTGCTTCAGTTCCCCATATGGGGTCAATTTTCCATACCTCTTCAAAGAAGGGTATGAGGTCCTATGGACCTACTAAGTCCTTTGGACTTAGTTAAACCTATTTGAGACTTGTTAGTCTCGTAGCAAGCGGGTTCATTCTTATTATTCCACTTAGGTGACACTAAGTCAATCCTAGTGGACAAAGGTTCTAGAGTACAAGATGAAAAAGGATCATGCACATGATTTTCTTCCTTTTTATGAAGCATCTTAGCTCTAGCCTTTTTCTTGTCAAACATGCTTTTAGCTCTACACATTTTAATGTAATGCACGCAACTTGGTCTAATATGACCAACAATACCACAAAAATGACAAGTGGGAAAAAAGTTAGGAATCATACCATTCCCTTGAGCATGGATGGGTGCTTTCCCTTGTCGTTGTGGTTGTCTTGGTTGTTGGATAGGATCTCTCCTCCTTTGTTGACAACCAAGATGAGGTTGCTTGCTTGTCTGAGCTTGCATGTCTGAACTCTTCCCATGTTGTTTTTGAGTTTGAGGGAAGATAAGGTGAGGAGCCCTTTGGGTGTGAGCTTGAGCTTGACCTTTTGGTGCCACAACCACTTGGGCACTTCTTGAACACTCTCCTAGGTCCATCTTCTTCCTAGGGTGTTGAGGAGGAGGGGACATATTGAAGTCCATCATGACCAAGGATGTCTTGCTTGTGGAGGAGGCATCCTTGTCATCAATGTAGCCAAGACCTCTCTTGTCACTTGGCTTTCTTCCTACTCCCAACATGTGGTCAAGCTTCTTGGTGCTTGAAGTCATTTTAGCCATTAAGACCTTAACTTCTTCAAGCTCTCTTTCTAGCTCTTCTTCTCTCCTCTTAGATAAGGCTAAGTCTTCTTTTAGCTTATCTTCATCCGCCATGGATCTTACCACTTCTTCACACAAGTGGTCTACTAGTGTTGAAAGCTCTAGATTCTCTTCTTTTAATCTTCTAATTTCTTCCTTGTTCCTCATCATTGAGCTCTCAACTTTGACTTTGTAGTCATTAAGATCCATACACTCCACATTTCCATTTGTGGAGTTAGATGACAAATATTCAACACTTGTGTCATCTCCTCTAATTTCCATTTCACCAATGGAGTCATCTCCTTCATCAAGATCATCAAATTTGTCTCTTGATGAGGAATGAGCCAAATCCCTATGAGTAGCTACGCCAACTACTTCTATATCTAGTTCTTCTTGGGGATTACAAGTAAGAGCAACTATGCCATCTTCTTCAACCTCTACACTCTTGGCTCCAAATTCTGTGTAGATGATGGCAAGTTCTTCATCACTTGAAGGATTTTCGTCATCTTCATATTTATCCCATAAGGTGGCCAACGCCTTCCCTTTTCTTCTATCCTTCAAGTTTCCACACTCCGGGGATAAATGCCCGAATCCTCCACATTCGTAGCACTGAATCCCCTCTCTTGAAGACACTCCTTGGTTTGGCTTGTCATTGAGTCCCATGTCTTCAATAGAGATACCCTCCTTCTTGTCATGCTTCGAAGTCTCCAAAGCAATTATCTTCTTCTTCTTAGGAGGTGAGGTGGTCAACTTCTTCTTAGGAGGTGAGGTGGTTAATTTCACAAATCTCCTAAATCTCTCTAGTAAGAGAGACATCTCCTCATCGGAGTTAATTTCTTCTCTCATGAAATCACTCATAGTGTTTGCGTTGAATGAATGCAAAAGAGAAGAATGCAAAATGTATGAAGAAATCAAACAAACATACAAAATGCAAAAACACACCAACAATGAGCAAAGGATCACCTAAGTATATCTAGGAACCCGCTCTGATACCAATTGAAACAAATTAATGCACGGTGTGTATAAAACTATCTAGAGGGGGGGTGAATAGATTTTACGCTTTTTACCCAATTTTCGTTTTTAGTCAAATTTACGAAAATGCCCCAAACTAGACAATATAATAATTAAGTGTAATATGGTGCGGAAATATAAACGACACTTGATTTTTACGTGGAAACCCTCACGGGAAAAACCACGGGCTGGTAAGTGCGCCACACTCGAACCTCGAATCTCGAATCCACTAATTGTGATAACGTATACAACCTAATCCAGGTTTGACGGCCTAATCCCGGCCAATATCCCGCTACCACTACCCGCAGGCCTGTAAAAGTGGACCTAGTCCAATTTGCTCATGTGACCACCTAATCCCGGTGTCCGACCTAATCCCGGTCTATCACACAAGACTTACAATCTCCTAAGAGATCAAACAACCCTATGTGAATATGCAATGATATCCAAATATTGCAATAAAAGCTAGGGTACTCTAAATGCTTACCTAGGATTATAAGATGACAATATAATCAATCCTAGATATCACATGTAGCTATATGACATGGCATATAACTTTAGCTAAGTAAAGGATAACCAATCCTAGATACAAAGCTATCACAAACAACACTCAATCAATACATCACAAATAATCTCTTTTCTTGTATTTAGCATATGATCTAAAACATACAAGTAATTTAAAAGAGATGGCTTGGTATTTAAAATACTAAAATAAGATGAAATTAATCAAAATCTTACCAAGCAAGTTGTGATGATGCAAACCCATACATGGATGCACTCTATATAGACATAGGAGATGCAATATGAAATTTGATGCAAAAGGGGTTTGATTTGAGTGGTTAAAGGTGAATTCTTGATTTGATTTTCTCTCAAAATCTAACTTTGAAGTTTAGGGTTCTTAAGAGTCAAGAATTTGTTCAGATAATGAGAAAGTGTGATATTTATAGACATCAAGAATAGGGCAAGTGAAAAGACAATTTTGCCCCTGAATCACACTATCGCGGTTGCTCTGTGGCTCGACTGCCGCGGTTGCAAAAACCGCGGCACTGAAACCGCGGCGGGCGTCACAGCACAAAGCTTGATTTTCAAGCGACTCAAAACATGACCAAACGACATCGAAACCTTTCATATATATACCGTTGGAAAGGTATGGAAGTCTACTTTCTACTCCAATTAACAAAACATGATTTGGATAACTGTAGAAAAAGTTATGGTCATTTGAGTGACCAAAGGTCAGATTCGGATAACAGCTGTGATGCCCTGTTTTAGTGGTCACTTTGGAAATTTTAAAACCAATCCAAACGGTCATGAAATATTACGAATAATATACCGTTGGAAAGGTATGGGTGTCTAGTTTGTACAGAAATTTTCAAAACTCATTTTGAAGCTTTGTGTAAAAAGCTATGGTCACACGACCATGCAAAGGTCAGTTTTGAAAACACTTAAAACATTGAAATCCAATCTTTTGAAACTAGACACCTTACTCCAATCAACCCAACCAAACTAAAGCTGAAACTAATTAAAGCACGGTGTGTATGAAACTATCTAGAGGGGGGGTGAATAGATTTTACACTTTTTACCCAATTTTTCGTGTTAGTCAAAATTACGAAATTACCCTCAAGATAAAATAAACAAGCAAGTGTAATATGGTGCGGAAATTAAATTGACACTTGATTTTTACGTGGAAACCCTCACGGGAAAAACCACGGGCTATGTAAGTAAGCCACACTCGAACCTCGAATCCACTAAATGTGCAAACGATTACAACCTAATCCCGGAAGTAATCACACACCTACCTAATCCCGGTATGAGTGAACCTAGTCCGATTTTGCTTGCGATCTAAGCAACCTAATCCCGATTGCTACACACAAGACTTAGCTTCTCTTGAAGAGAATACAACCCTAAGTGAATATGTGAAAATATCCAAAATGCAACATAGAGCAAGGGAAACCCTATATGCTTATCTAAGATGATTAATATGCAATTAAGAACAATCCTAGATATCAAAACAAAATGACATGTCAATTAGTTTAACTAATCAATATCAAGCACAAAAACCTAATATGCTAGCACAATACAACTTCTCAAACATACATCATACTAATCTCAATCTTGTATTCAAAGTATATAAAATCACATACAAGTAATTAAATTGAGATTTCTAGATAAGAGAAACACAAAATATGTAAGATATTAGTGAAAAGCTTACCAAGCAAAGTATGATGAAGTTTCCATGCAAGATGACATCTAGATGATCTATGATGATGCTAGATGATGATTGATGATCATGGAACAAGTGTTTGAGTGATTAAAAATGAGTTCTTTGGAATTTTTCTTCTCTTTGAAAAATCTCCTAAGTATGGAATCTGAATATGAACTCTTGTTATTGACCTAAAGTCAAAGTGGCATATATATAGGGGGCCAAAACAAAGTGTGGTCGTTTTGATAAGTTTGCCCACTATTTGCCTTGGGCGCTGTACGTAGGGCGCCCTTGTACAGCGCCTGTACAGCGCCTTTGCTCTGTTTTCACGAGGAAACAGAGTGGCGCTGTACGTACAGCGCTCTGTACAGCGCTATGTACAGCGACCCAACAGCGACCGATTAAATCGATCAGGTCTGAACAGCGCTCAATGGGCGCTGTTCGTACAGCGCTTCTGTAGAGCGCTTTTGGGGGCGCCCAATGCAAAAATGCAATCCTAAGTCTAAGCATGACAAGGCAATTGGATATGCAAGATGCAATCAAACTAACATGCAAGAAGAGATATTCATGAGCATTAAGGCACACATAAAAGACACACAACATATAAGGATTAAACATATGCATGAGTTGTGAGTGTGTGCATCTATCTCTTCAAGACAAGTAAGCACTTAGAATATTACCTTTGGTGCTTGTCAATAGTGAGATCTTCAAAAGGGCCTAAGCAATAACAACAACATCTAAGCTACCCTTACAAAGCATCCCCACATGTGGTTTGATCACGAAATAAGCCAATTAAAAACAACGAGAATCCTAACAATCTCCCCCTTTGGCTATTTCGTGACAAAACCACCACTCACATTGATTCCTCACATAGAATTAGAAACTACGGGACTACAATGATTATCTACATTACAAAGAGATAAGTAAATAACAACTTCAAGTCTTCAATCTCTTGTAGAACAATCAAGCCCTGAAAATAAAGTTTCTAGCATTTCCAATACAAGTAAAGTGTGAGATTAATCATGTGAGAACAATAACAAGCATTTGCATTTATAGTTTAGGCTCAACATTATGAAAATGTATGTGTATGCAATGCTCCCCCTCAACGGGTTACTCCCCCTCAATGTATGTTCTCCCCAAAATGCACAAAAGCTTCTATATTTTGCAACTCCCCTTACCATATCCTACTCCCCCTTTTTGTCATGATATAGGCAAAGGAGTAGTCCCCAACCGGGTCACTCAAAGCAACGAGAGATAGAAGCATGCAAGATATGCATATACATATAAGTCACTTTATGCACTTCAATTAATTTGAGAGAAACAAGGAGATTTATTTGAGAGAAAATGTGTGAATCCAACATGCTTTGCATACAAGACATATAGCATTCAAGTCCAAAATACAATGGTATTTGGCAAAGCAAATGACAAAGGTTTCAAATAAGAATTCAAACCAATTTCACCAATGTCATGGGAAAAGCAAGGATATAGAGATTATTGATTTCAATTTAAGAGTAACTATATCCAACTTTATAAGCGAAACATGGCATGAGCGACTTTGCACCCTATTAGATTTTTCCGGATAAGATATCCGTATGATAGTAACCATGTTCAACTAATAAAGAAAGAGAGACATTTGGAAAGTAAATTCCTTATGAACGGATACAAGATCCTTTATTCATTTTGAGTCTCATTAGCTTTCACACACGTTTTGCATTTTAAGAATATGCAATCATCAATTCATGCTTTTCATGTGAGCATGTTGTATGAATTTCATGCTTTTTCATTTATCATTAGCATGTTATAAGAATCATCATGTCATGGAGATTATTATAGGTCATTCACATCATACTTCCTATGTAAATCTCCTAGTCCAAAAATGCATGTTTGAACTTAAATATGACATGGATTGTAGACAAGCAAGGTTCACACTTATAGAAATTGAAAAACATATATACATATGTACAACCAAGCTTACTCAAGCAATTAAGAGAAGAGGCATAAGTTATTTCAAATTTTTTTTTTTTTTGCAAGTTACAAGAATGCAAAATAGCTCTATTTGCTTGAGTTCCCCATATGGGGTCAATCATAGAACATCACTCCACAAGACATATCCCAATAGATCTACTAAGAGTTTTAAATCGAGTAGCATCTAAGGGTTTAGTAAATAGGTCCGCAAGTTGATCATTAGTACCTACATGTTCAAGTACTATGCATTTATTTTCAACAAGCTCTCTAATGAAGTGATGGCGGATGTCAATATGCTTAGTTCTAGAATGTTGAACCGGATTCTTGGAAATATTAATGGCACTCATGTTATCACAAAAGAGAGTGAGAGTACCTTGATTGAATCCGTAGTCTACTAGCATTTGCTTCATCCATAGGAGTTGTGTGCATCCACTCCCCGCGGCTATGTACTCGGCCTCGGCCGTGGACAAGGAAATCGAGTTTTGCTTCTTGCAAAACCAAGACACCAAGTTGTTGCCTAGAAAGAAGCAACAGCCCGATGTGCTCTTCCTATCATCACAATTTCCTGCCCAATCCGCATCACTAAAGCCAACTAGACTAGCATTAGTGTCAAAAGAGTACCAAATCCCATAGTTGGATGTCCCATTCACATAGCGAATGATCCTCTTCACGGAAGAGAGGTGGGACTCCTTAGGATCCGCTTGGTACCTAGCACACACACCCACACTAAAAGATATATCGGGCCTACTTGCGGTCAAATAAAGCAAGCTACCTATCATGCCTCGATATAGAGTTTGTTCCACACTTTTACCACTAGCATCCTTGCTTAGCTTCAAAGTGGTACTCATGGGTGTATCACAACGTTTGGCATTCTCTAAACCAAACTTCTTCACTAGGTTCTTAGCATATTTGGCTTGGGTTATGAAAATCCCATCATTCATTTGCCTAATTTGCAAACCTAGGAAGTAACTAAGCTCACCAACAAGACTCATCTCAAATTCATGAGACATAACATCAACAAATTGTTGGACCTTGGTGTTGTTGGTGGAGCCAAACACTATGTCATCAACATATATTTGAGCTATGAAAAGCTCATCATTGTCTCTCTTGATGAATAGTGTCTTGTCAACACTACCTCTTGTGTAGTTATTGTCAACAAGAAATTGAGTGAGGCGCTCATACCAAGCCCTCGGTGCTTGTTTCAACCCATATAGTGCCTTCTTGAGGCGATAGACATGGTTGGGGTGGTGTGCATCCACAAACCCCTTAGGTTGTTCAACAAACACTTCCTCTTGCAAGAAGCCATTGAGGAAGGCACTCTTGACGTCCATTTGGTGCAATTTGAACTTGTGCACACAAGAGATGGACAAGAGAAGCCTAATTGACTCTAAGCGGGCAACGGGAGCAAAAGTCTCCTCAAAGTCGATACCCTCAATTTGAGAGTACCCTTGTGCTACAAGTCTAGCCTTGTTCCGCACTATGTTGCCATCCTCATCGGATTTGTTCCTAAATATCCATTTTGTGCCTATGACATTAGTGGTCTTAGGCCTAGGAACTAGAGTCCAAACCTCATTCCTTTCGAATTGGTTTAGCTCTTCTTGCATGGCAAGAACCCAAAATTCATCATTCAAGGCTTCATCAACCTTTTTGGGTTCTATTTGAGAGGTGTAGCATGTAAAGCTAATTAGATTAGCTATTTGACGCCTAGTCCTAACACCCTCATTAACATCTCCAATAACATCTTCTTTGTTATGGAGTCTTCTAACCCATGGAGCGGGTTCATTAGAGTCCAAGTTAGGAACTCTAGTACTAGGTTGTGTGACTTCATTAGATATCCCAACATTGGGAGTCACCACAACCCTCTCCAAAGGAGAGTCATCCTCTAAAACATCCTCCTCCTCATCATTTTTGGACTTGAGCCTTGTATCATCAATGACAACATTTGATGATTCCATGACGGTTCGAGTCTTCAAGTTGAAAACTCTATAGGCTCTACTATTCAAGGCATAGCCAATAAAGATACCCTCATCACTCTTAGCATCAAACTTGCCAAGTTGATCATGGTCATTTAAAATGTAGCATTTGCTCCCAAATGTGTGGAAGTAGCTAACATTTGGCCTCTTGCCTTTCCATAATTCATAGGAGGTGTTTCTAGTACCGGGCCTTAGGAACACTCTATTTCCTATATAGCAAGCCGTGTTGATGGCTTCGGCCCATAGGTTCCTAGGGACATTGTTGCTAAGCAACATCACACGGGCCATCTCTTGGAGGACCCTATTCTTCCTCTCAACAACTCCATTTTGTTGAAGTGTCCTAGGAGCGGAAAACTCATGGGAGATGCCTAGGCTATCACAATAGCTTTCAAAAGAGGCATTCTCAAACTCCCTCCCATGGTCACTTCTAATCCGTTTAATGCTTCTAATATTAGAATTCATTTCATTTTGCAATTTAGTACAAAGCATTTTAAACTTATCAAAAGTTTCGGATTTTTCTCTAAGAAAATATGTCCATGTAAATCTAGAGAAATCATCAACACAAACAAAAATGTATCTCTTTCCACCTAAGCTCTCGGTTTGCATAGGACCCATGAGATCCATGTGGAGAAGCTCTAGGGGCTCCTTGGTGGAGAGATACTTGCCCTTTTTGTGCATGCTTTTGGTTTGTTTTCCTTGTTGGCAAGGTCCACAAATGCCATTGGCTTTCTTCCCAAGCTTAGGGAGGCCACGCACACACTCGAACTTTCCAAGGGTTCTTAAATCCCTAAAGTTCATGTGGCCAAGTCTTTCATGCCACAACTCAACTTACTCATCCATGGACACATTGTTTGAGACTATTCTAGCTTCAAGACAATAACAATTGTCGCTAGATCTCATACCTTTCAATAAGGTTTGTCCATCGGGCTTTAGGATTGAGCAATCATTTTTACTAAACAAGACGGAATATCCTTCATCACTTAGATGTGAAATGCTTATTAAATTGGCTTTCAAGCCATCAACAAATAAAGCATCGGATAAGGAGGGTAAACCGGGAACGGAAATGGATCCTTTCCCTACAACCTTCTTTTTGGATCCATCACCAAAAGTGACATATCCACCTTCCTCCATAACAAGAGTCTCGAAGAAACTCTTGTTTCCCGTCATGTGCCTAGAGCACCCACTATCCAAATACCAAAAATTAGAAGAATTTGCCTTCAAGGCTATTTGTGCAACATGGCAAACATTTTCATTCTTTCTAATCCACTTAGCAACAATTTTAGCTTTCTTAGTGGTCTTTGGTACATGTGCTCTATTATTCCTAGGATCATGCAAATCAATATTATTATTCCTAGGAACATGCATCATGGCTCTTTTCTTTTTCTTCTCTATCATGCTTCTAGTTTTGCACATTTTTATATAGCGAAAGCATTGTGGTCTAATATGACCAACAAATCCACAAAAGTGACAAATAGGAGTAAAATAAGGAATCATACCTTGTCCTTGTCTTTGTGGATGAATGGGTTCAATGCATCTTCGTTGTTGAACCGGTCTAGGTTACTTCCAAGCTTGAGGTTGCATGATAGGCCTCTTTCCTTTGTGAGCCAATTGAGGAGGAATGTTGGCTTGAGAAACTCTAGGGAGTTTAGCTTGAGGTTGCCTTCTTGGCCCCATCTTCACTTGAGCATTTGAGCTTTGTCCTATTTCTAACTTCTTTCTAGGAAGTTGCACAAGTGAAGTTTCTTCTTTCTTCAAGCTCTTGACAAATATGGTCTTGTTAGAGGTTGAGATCTTCTTGTCATCTTCATACCCAAGACCCCTCTTGTCACATGGACTCTTTCCAACACCAAGCATATGGTCAAGCTTCTTGGTGCTAGAATCCATCCTAGTCATAGATTCTCTAACTTCTTCAAGCTCCCTCTTTAGACTATCCTCATTCCTCCTAGATAAGACTAACTTCTCTTTTAGCTTATCTTCCATCTTCTTGAATTTCTCCACTTGTTCACTTAAGTGGTCATTTTGAGATGCAAGTTCAAGATTTTCTTCTCTCAACATCTTGATCTTTCTTGTACTCTTGATTGCTAAATCATTAAATTCGGCATGATATTTAGCAAACTCCTTTTTCTCCATAAATCCATTCATGGAGTTAGAGGAGGAATCACTTTCTACATCACTTGAGTCATTTTCCTCTTGACTCATTTCCTCTCTCTCACTAGCACTTTTGCTTTTATGGGAGGAGGCAAAAACTAGGAGATTAGCCATGAGCTCTTCATCATCCGAAGACTCATCTCCCTCATAGGAGTCATCACTACTTCCACTCCAAGTGGCGGCCATCACTTTCCCCTTTTTCTTCTCAACATGATTTGCACAATCGGGGGCAAAATGACCTATGCCACCACACTCGAAACATCGGACCCCTTTCCTTTCGGTCCTCTCTTGCCTAGGTTCAAACTTCTTGAAAGAGCCATTTTTCTTCAAATCTTGACCCTTTGACCCAAAGCTCTTCCTTCTAAACTTCATAACTTTGTTGAACCTTTTTACAAACAAGGCAAGGTCTTCATCCG
>CM059875.1:20180742-20391614 GCA_030490815.1 Acer saccharum
ACCCAACAAGAGAAACTCAAGCACGTATCTTCTCCTTATCCTCGAAGCCCCGATGGACGGGTACCCGTACCTCTCCCCCTCCGACGCGAGGAGTACGCTCAATCCGGTTTTAAAAGTTGTAATAGGAAATCCACCCTCTGGCAATTTTCCATTAACAACATACAAACATATTACACTTTTAGTTTTTTTTTTTTTCTTAATTTTTTTACTATTTTAACAAATTCTACCTAACATATTTGTATCATCAAAAAACATCATTTTTAAAAATAATGCTTTAAAATGATACAAACCCACCCTTAAGGAACACACAATCGTCTTTTAGAAGCAGTCAACCCAGTTAACTAATGGAACTTTAACTGTCGAGATTTTAGGAGAGGTTTTGAATACATGCATCTTTTTTCTGAATTCAATAATATGTAAAGGTTATGGGGTGGTTTTTTCAAAATTCAAATTTCCCCCATATTTACCATTTTATCTCATTTTACTTTCCCTATAAAACTCATTCGGTCATTCCATTCCAATTTTTTTACACTAACACTCTATATCTCTCAATTTCAAATTTTCAAATCTCAATTCTCATTCTCTATTTCTCTATAGTCTTACTCTCTCTTAGTTCTCTAACATCTATGTCTCTCTAGCTCTACACTCTCACGATCGAATATAATTTTAATTCTCGACTCTCTAGTCTCTAGTCTTACACACTCTCACTCTCTAATATAATTTCTAATTTTCGACTCTCTAGTCTCTAGTCTCTAGCCACAATCTCTTCTCTAAACTCAAAGTTCTACAATATACAATCTTACTTGTAATCTCTACTTCCTACTGTCTTCACCAAATATTTCTCTACTCTCTAATAATTTCTACAAATTTACAAAGGTAGTTCATTTTCATTAAATTTTATATTATGCTTCATATTTACCTTTCCACTCTTTTTATGCTAAGCTTATATTACATCCAAGGAGTGATGAATTTGGCAGATACTATTAAGCATCGATAGCGAGCTAGTACGTTCCAAACATATACGGTAAGGTGGAACTCAACTTATTTAAGCTACAAAATGCTATTGATTATGCTAACCTTTTTACAGATTAGTATCAATTCTAAAAAGGGCAGTCAAATATATCTCCGAAAACGATTCGTATGAAAGTTCTCCAATAAACTAGGTGTGAACTAATATATTAATCTAGAGGGGGGGGGGGGGGGGGGGGGGGTGAATAGATTTTAGCAGTATTACCCAATTTCGCATGCAAGTCAATTTTTACGAAAATGCCCTATAGTCAAAATACAAGCAAGTGTAATTAGTGCGGAATTTAAATAACACTGATGTATACGTGGAAACCCAACCACTGGGAAAAACCCGGGCTGTTTAGTGCGCCACACTGGACTCGAAATCCACTAATTGAAATGGAGTTTACACCTATGTAGACCTCGTCTAAACTCCGGTCAATAAACCCGCACTTCTACCACGGGGCCTTAAAAGTGGCTAGTCCAATGCTTGAGGCCTAAGCAATCTTAGCCTCAAGACTTAATTCTCTATGAAGAGATTATGAACCTATGTGAACATGTATGAATATTCAAATAACCACAAGGCTAGGGAACCTTAGATGCTGTATCTAGGATGATGATATATTCAATTAATAACCCTAGATATCAAGAGCTAGATGACATGTCAAATAGCTTAGCTAATCAAGATTAATCAAAACCTAATTAGCTATCTCAAAACAAACATCAATCAATCATCACAATAAATGCTCTATTCTGTATTTATCATATGATCAAAAAATTACAAGAAATTAAAAGAGAATAGCTTGATAGTAAAAATACTAAATAAGATGAACTTAATCAAAATATACCCAACCAAGTGTGATGATGCAAACCAATCATGGATGCATTCTATATAGTCATAGAAGAGCAATATGAAATTGATGCAAAAAAGGATTTGATTTTTTGGTGGTTCAAGCGGTGAGTTCTTGATGATTTTTTTTTCTCAAAAATCTCTCTTTGAAGTTTAGGGTTCTAGGTGTCAAAGAACTTGTTCAGATAATGAGAAAGTAAGAATATTTATAGACATCAAGAAATGGGCATGTGAAAAGACAAGTTTGCCCCTGAAACACACCGATCGGCGGTTTCAAATGGCGGCTAGGCCGCCATTCTTAACCGCCGAATTAAACCCAAGAGACCAAGGGAACAACGGCGGTTTGTGAACTGCCGATCCGACCGCCGAATCAAAACCGAGAGAAAATCAATCAGGTCAAAACGGTGGTTTCATTCGGCGGCCAGGCCGATCATAAACCGCGATCACCAACAGAGGTGAAATCCAAGGAGAAGCCAAGGGCATTCTCCATAGGCGGTCTTCGCGTGAAACAAGCACTCATTAGTGCAAGCGCGGATGTTTCCGAATTATATCGGGAAACGAATTACTAAGCACATATACACACAACAGATATCAAACAAAGTGCTAGGGTGTAAAGTGAGATGTGAAGAGTATGCACACAAGAACAAATATGCTAAGTGTGTGTGTGCTAACTAAATCTCTTCAAAGAAAACCAAGCACTAGAAATTATACCTTTGGGGTGCTTGTCCCTTGAGGTCTTGGAAGGGCCTTCGAGCTTGAAGATCAATCACCTAAACTACCCTTACACAATCAACTCATCATGTGATTTGTCCCGAAATAAGCCAATCAAGATGGGAATCCTTACAATCTCCCCTTTGCTATTCGTGACAAAAACCACCACTCACATTGATTCCTCACAACATATAGAATTACGGGTCTACTATGATTTTCTACTTTACAAGAGATATTTAAAAATAATCTTGAAGTCTTCAATCTCAAGAGAACAATCAATCCTTGAAAGCAAAGTTTCTACTTTCCAATTCAAGTAAAAAGTGAGATGAATCAAGTGAGAATAAAAACAAGCATTGCATTCTAAGAATTAAGTACAACAACAACATCATGCAATAATTGTGAATGCAATGCTCCCCTCATTGGGTTACTCCCTCTCAATGTATTGTCTCCCAACATGCACAATGCTACCACAATTTGCAACTCCCCTTACCACCATTCTACTCCCCTTTTTGTCATGATATAGGCAAAGGAGTAGTCCCCAACCGGGTCACTTAGCAAAGAGAGATGATAGCATTCAAGTCATTTGCATAATCATAAAATGCATTTTATGCAACTCTATCAATAGGAGAGAAACAAGGAGATTTATTTTGATAAAATGTGTGAATCAAAATGCTTTGCATACAAGACATGTAGCATTCAAGTCCAAAATACAATGGTATTTGGCAAGCAAATGACAAAGGTTTCTAATTAGAATTCAAACCAATTTCACCAATGTCATAAGAGAAGCAAGGATATAGAGTTTTCATTGATTTAATTTATGAGCAACTATATCCAACTTTATAAGCGAAACATGGCTATGAGCGACTTTGCACCTTATTCGATTTTCCGGATGGTATCCGTATGATAGTAGCCATGTTCAACCAATAAAGAAATAGAGACATTCGGATTTAAAATCCTTTGAACGGATACAAGATCATTTATTCATTTTGAGTCTCATAAGCTTTTTCACACAAGTTTTGCATTAAAAATTGCAATCATCAATTCATGCTTTTCATTGAGCATGTCATTTGAATTCATGCTTTTCAATATCATTAGCATGTATTAAGAATCATCATGTCATGGAGATAACTATAGGTCATTCAAATCATATTCCTAAGTAAATCTCTAGTCAAAAATTCATGTTTGAACATAAATATGACATGGATTGTAAACAAGCAAGGTTCACACTTATTGAATTGAAAACATATATACATATGTGCAACCAAGCTTACTCAAGCAATCAACAAAGAAGCATAAGATTTTTCAAAAAATTGCATGCAACAAGTATGCAATTAGCTCTCTTTGCTTGAGTTACCCATATGGGGTCTATCACCCTTCATCAATGAAGGTTATGAGGTCCTATGGACCTACCAAGTCCTTTGGACTTAGTTGAACCTATTTGAGACTTGTTAGTCTCGTAGCAAGCGGGTTCATCTTTCCTTATCACATAGATATGACATTTTCTCCTAGTGGACAATGGTTCAAGAGTCTAGAAATAATAGGATCATGAATATGAATATTTTCCTTCCTATTAGCAGGCATTCTAGCTCTTGTCATTCTCTTTCAATCATGCTTTTGATTCTACATAATTTAATGAAATGAAAGCAATTTGGTATAATGTGCCATCAATACCACAAAAGTGACATGTAGGGATAAATTTAGAATTCATACCATGTCCTTGTGCATGCATAGGAGCCTTCCCATGACTTATGGTTGAGTGGGTTCAAACTTTCTTTATTGTTGTGAACGGTCTAGCTTGCTTCCTTGATCCATTTTGCATGATTGGCCTCTTCCCTGATGAATATGAGCTTGAGGGAAGTAGGTTGTAGGTTGATAATTAGTGTTGACATTAATTCCATATCAAAACGTGTTTTACTTGTAATGTTAGTGGTTAGTAAATGAAGGATTTCGAAGATGAAGGACGTCTCAACCATTATTCGTTCAAGTTGCCAGCTTTTAAGAGTTTCGGACATTATCGGTCTACAAAGGTATACATGACCTCTTATCTCTTACAAGGTAGGCACACACTCACACATATCATTCTTGTGTGTCCTTCATGATTTTATTTCATTTACATTTCACTTTCACACACTTGGCAAAATATGCTCATGCATTCACATTTAGTTAATAAACTTTGTGTTTTGCTTTTCTAGGACTATGTCCGGAAACTAGCATATGGTGTGTATTTGTATTTGTATGTTTCTGATTTTGAGTTTAGGACTTGAACATATTCTTATTCAATGCCTATGAGTTCCGGTCGTTTCAGATCATTCATAAGGTTTCGAGTCCAAACGTGTTGACTATGCCACTTTATGTTCTCTTACGTTGTGTTGACTCATCGATGATTTCCAAGATGATTTCTCAACCGTTTTCAAAGTTGTATAGTCGTTTTCGTGCGTGAGAGAGTCACGGTTCGTAATCCGAAAACGGATTCGAATTCGGAGTTCGGACGCTCAAGATACGGGCCGACGAACGAGGGTGCGCGGGGAGAGGATAGCCAGGCCGTGGGCCACATGGGCTGGCCGTGGTTGAGGACGTGGGCCCACGGCTGGAGCACCTTCTGCTCCCGTGTGGGCCACGCGTCCCCACGGCCTGGGGGTGACGTGGCACCACGTGATTGGTCAAAAATCTCCTTCTCTCTCCTTCTATTTCTTCCCTCTCTCTCATTTTGAATTTCCAAGAAGAAAGTTTCAGTTTTCCGTAAGGCATTCTCTCCAATTTTTCCAAACTTCAATACACCATATCTTCCTCATCCGGAGTCGGATTTGAGTGATTCAAGTTGGAGAGTGTTCGTATTTGAGTCTCTAACATCTCCAAGTGGGTTGGTAGCTGTTTGATCGTGATTTCCAGTGGTTGATCACTGAATTCCGAACCAGCTCATAATCCGAGGTAATGGTCTCATCTTAGGGATTTCTTGTTATTTGACCTTCCAAATGCTTGGGGTTCTCTTCTATATCTATGTTATTGTTTTATGAAAGCTATTTGAAAAGGTATCTTGATTATCATTCCAATTGAAACTCAATTATGGACTTATGTTGACTAGATTTATGATTCTAGGTTTTACATTTGTTGTGAGTTGTATTGTGATTAGAATGGCATCTTAGGTTGTTTGATACTTAATTGAATTAATTTGTGTTAAAATGACTTTGAGATTTGATTTGGTCCTTGATGAAGAAATCAAGGATTTGTGTATTTGTTGTGATTTAGAGAATATAGGTTTGATTGATGTAAATCTCAAAACCTTGCTCTATATTTTGTCTAGTAATTGATTGATTTTATCTCATATATCTAGCCTTTGATTGTATATTGATAGCATCTTGAATAGGACTTAATGAACATTTGTGATTCAAGTGTTATGTGTGTGAATGAGACTTTGAGTATATATGTTAGGTGTTCACATGCTTAGGTTTCTATTCATGTATTTTGCATCTAGACTTGATTAATTGTGTTTTCACATGTTTAGGTCTATTTGTGCCATAGAATGTATTGATCACATGTTCTAGTTGAAATGAATGTTTGCATCATTGCATTCACATGATCACACTAGGAAGTCCTTGTAAAAGGCATGAAGTCTGGTTAGAGTCGGGAGGATGACTCGGATAGCCAAGCAAGAAGTCTTGCTAGAGTCGGGGATGACTCGGATAGGTAAGCAAGAAGTCATGGCTAGAGTCGGGAGGACTCGGATAGTCATGCATGGGAGGCTCCCTAGAGGCAAGAGTGCCTTGGATAGGGAGTTGGCTAACATATTGGTAGGCCTGGGCGTATGGTTAGACATAGACTCCGATAGAGCGGGGTACACGGGATGTGTATGCACTCTTGAGGAATTTATAATCTACCATCGATGTTGGTTGAGTGTGTTGTCCAATATATGGTGGTTCCGCATCATTGAGGGTTTCATACTTTCCAATAGGGTTGGGTAGGCTTAGACTTCACTAGGTTGGGTGAGCTAAAGATTGGTCACTTGTGAATGTTCTATGTTACTTTCCAAAATATAGTACCCAATGGTTGTAGTTCAACCCGTGGAGTTTCCTCCTGGAGGTTTTACCACGTTAAAAAAATCCCTTGTGTTAATTCTTTCTATCTCTTCTCTTATATTTTAATTGTATATTTTTGTCTTGATTCACAATATCACTTGTGATGTATTATGAACCAAGTCTTTGTATAGTGTGATTAGAGTATCATTCTATAGATCAATTTGTATCTTGATTTTTGTATATTGTAAATTTGTTTAGTGACATTTGATCACTTGTAACACATTGAACATCTTACGAAATACAAGCTTATATTGTTGTTATGTTTATTTGATATTTTACCTCACATGATTTGTGATATACTTAGACATTTCTCTTATGATTGTGTCATCATATTGTCTATGTATGTCTACTTGGCTTATTGTGTTGTGTGTAAGGCTACCTTGAGGGACAAACGGATGTTTGTTCAAGGGTTTGAAAAAAGGTGTAAAAACCTATTCACCCCCCCCCCCCCCCCCCCCCCTCTAGGTATGCTTTAAGCAATTTAACTTCGTGTGTTGTACATTCAAGGTTGATGAACTTTTTGAGCTTGAGGTTGTCTCCTTGGAGCTTCCTTCACTTGTGCACTTCTTGAACATTGTCCTAGATCAATTTTCTTCCTAGGAGTGTGCACCGGCGAGGCTCTATCTTGCCCAAACTCTTGACAAAGACAGTCTTGGTGGAGTAGTGATCTCCTTGCTTTCTTCATACCCAATACCTCTCTTGTCACAAGGGTTCTTTACACTACAAGAATGTGGTCAAGTTTCTTGTGCTAGTAGTCATCCTAGTCAATGACTCTATAGCTTCATCAAGCTCTCTCTTCAACCCTTCTTCATTCCTCTTAGACATAGCTAGCTCATCCCTTAGCTTGTCTTCAGTTATCTTAGATGCTCAACTTGTTTACTTAAGTGGTCATTGTGTGTTGAAAGTTCTAGATTTTCATCCTCTAAAATCTTCAACTTCTATTGTTCTTCTTCAATGAACTTTCACACTTGACTATAAAGTCATTAACATCCATTTTCTCTACACTTCATTTGTAGAGTTAGATGAGGAGTCATCTTCACTTGAGTTATCTCCTCCACTCTCTTCTCACTAATGGAGTCATTTCTCTCATTAAGACCTTCACCTTGGTCTCTTAAGTCAATGAGAGCCACATCCCAATGAGTAGCTACACCTAACCTCTTGAGCTACTTCTTCATCTTTTTCTTCTATGGGATCATTAGTCAAGTCACTCTTACCAACAACTTTATCTTCTACACAAGTGGCCCCAAATGCCGTGTAGTCGATGGTAAGCTCATCATCACTTGATGACTTGTCTCCCTTTCCGGAGTCATCACTTTCACTCCACGTGGCGGTCATCACTTTGTCATCTTGTTCTTCAAGCCCACAATCGGGTGAGATATGACCTATACCACCACACTCATAGCATTGGACCCTTTCTTCTCACTATGCTCTTGCCTAGGCTCAAAACTCTTGAAGGGAGCTTTTTTCTTCAAGTTTTGGCCTTTGGATCCAAAGCCTTTCTTCTCGAACTTGACGAATTTCTTGAATCTTCTAAGCAACAATGTCGTGTCTTCGTCCGAGTCACCTTTTTCCTCCTTCTTAACCTTGGAAGCTTTCAAAGCAATCCCTTTTTGCTTTTAAAGAGGTGAAATACTAGGAGCCTTCCTAGATTCATAGGCGAGGAGTTTCCTATTACCTCGCTCGGCTTCATGTCCTTATAAGTGCTATCTCCTCTAAAGCCGTCACTTTTGATTCGAACTAGTGGGGAGAGACCTCATAATTTCTACTTAACTCTCCTATCAGAATAAGGATCACCGAGTTGATGGCTTTGATTCACAATATCCATCAACTTGACTTCAAGTCATTGAAGCATCGTCCTCCTCCATCTTAAGCAACTCGAATTGCGTTTGAAGGACTTGTAGCTTGGAATCCTTAACAACATCGGTTCCTTCGTGTGCAACCTCTAGGATATCCCATGCCTCTTTGGCTATCCTAGTGTTCTGAATCAGTTTGTACTAATTTTCATCCACTGCACATAGAAGAGCATGCCATGCCTTCCTATTCCATTTTGAAGTATCAAACTCTTCAGGTGACCACTGAGCCTTAGGCTTGAGTACTCTTCTCCACCACCTGTGGGAGTCATCATAGGAGGTGCATACCCATCTTCAATAGCCATCCATGCCCTATCATGGATTTGGCACACATACGCTTCCATCTTGCCTTTCCATGAGGCATAATTCACACAGTGAGGAGAGGAGGTCGTGTACTTGACACACCCTCATGGTTGCCACCGTATCCACTCATAGTGTATAATGAATGAATTCAAATGAATGCAAAATGTATGAATGAGCAAATATCACACAAATGTAAAACACACCAAAAATGAGCTTGGATCTCCTAAGTATATCTAGGAACCCGCTCTGATACCAATTAAAAGTTCTCCAATAAACTAGGTGTGAACAAATATTAATCTAGAGGGGGGGGGGGGGGGGGGTGAATAGATTTTAGCTATTATTACCCAATTTTCGCATGCAAGTCAATTTTACGAAATGCCCCTACTAGTTAAAAATACAAGCAAGTGTAATACAGTGCGGAATTTAAATAACACTTGATGTATACGTGGAAACCCAACCACTGGGAAAAACCACGGGTTGTTTAGTGCGCCACACTCGGACCTTGAATCCACTAATTGAAATGGAGTTTATAACCTATGTAGACCTCGTCTAACACTCCGGTCAATAACCCTCACTTCTACCACGCGGGCCTTTAAAAGTGGCTCTAGTCCAATTGCTTGAGGCCTAAGCAATTTTAGCCTCAAGACTTAATTCTCTATGAAAAGATTATGCAACCTATGTAAATATGTATGATATTCAAATAACAAACAAGGCTAGGAACCTTAGATGCTTATCTAGGATGATGATATATTCAATTAAATCAACCCTAGATATCAAGAGCTAGATGACATGTCAATAGCTTAGCTAATCAAGATTAATCAAAACCTAATTAGCTATCTCAAAACAACACTCAATCAATTCATCACATTAATCTCTATTCTGTATTTATCATATGATCAAACACATACAAGTAAATTAAAAGAGAATAGCTTGGTAGTAAAAATACTAAAATAAGATGAACTTAATAAAAATCTTACCAACCAAGTTGTGATGATGCAAACCCAATCATGGATGCATTCTATATAGTCATAGAAGATGCAATATGAAATTTGATGCAAAAAGGATTTGATTTGAGTGGTTAAAGGTGAGTTCTTGATTTGATTTTTTCTCAAAAATCTCTCTTTGAAGTTTAGGGTTCTAAGGTGTCAAAGAACTTATTCAGATAATGAGAAAGTAAGATATTTATAGACATCAAGAAATGGGCATGTGAAAAGACAAGTTTGCCCCTGAAACGCACTGATCGACGGTTCAAATGGCGGCCAGGCCGCCGTTCTTAACCGCCGAATTGAACCCAAGAAGACCAAGAGAACAACGGCGGTTTCATTCGACGGTTTCGTGACTGCCGATCCAACCGTCGAATCAAACCCGAGAGAAAAATCAATCAGGTCAAAACGATGGTTTTGTTCGGCGGCCAGGCCGCCGATCATAACCGCCGATCACCAACAGAGGTGAAATCCAAGGAGAAGCCAAGGGCATTCTCTGTAGGCGGTCTTCGCGTGAAACCAGGCACTCATTAGTGCAAGCGCGGACGTTTCCAAATTATGTCGGGAAACGAATTACTAAGCACATATACACACAACAAGATATCAAACAAAGTGCTAGTGTGTAAGTGAGATGTGAAGAGTATGCACACAAGAACAAATATGCTAAGTGTGTGTGTGCTAACTAAATCTCTTCAAAGAAAACCAAGCACTAGAAATTATACCTTTGGCGTGCTTGTCCCTTGAGGTCTTGGAAGGGCCTTCGAGCTTGAAGATCAATCACTAAACTACCCTTACACAATCAACCCCATCATGTGGTTTGTCCACGAAATAAGCCAATCAAGATATGGGAATCCTTACATGGCAAAAAGTTTATTAAAATTTTAAAGGTTTTTTACGATTCCACCATACTTCTTTCCGGGTTCTGTTACCTTCATCTTCAAAAGTAATTCAATAGATTGTTGAAATGTTTGAAATGTTTGTCACTTATAGAGAAGATGAAATTTTAGGTCCTGCAATTGAGGCCATTGAGTTAAAATTTAAAAAATACTAGTCTGAAATTCCCTTCCTCTATGCCTTAGGTATTGTACTAGATCCTAGGGTTAAATATTTGGTTTAGAAGCTTGTATTTATTATATTGCTACTAATTTGAATTTAGATTTTACTAAATAGTTTACTAAATTGCGCAACAAGTTATTTGAAGTTTATGCTATTTATGAGTGCAGGTTGGCAACGTAAACACACAACCATCAGAACAACAGGACACCCACCGTTGAAGAGATTAGTTGGAAGCTCCTCATATGGGGTAGCTCTTTCATTCAGAGCTTAACATGTTCTTCATCTTCATCTCACCCTCTAGTTGGAAGAGCTTAACAACTATCTTGAAACAGAGTTCTCTTTATTAGAAGCAACTGGTGGTAGGGAGGAGGACGTCCTGAATTTTGATGTGCTATATGGTGGAAAAAACCATAGCAACAGATATCTAGTACTGTCATAACTAGCAAGTGACGTACTCACTATCCATATGTCCATTGCTTTTTCAAAACATGCATTCAACACAAGTGGCGTATAATCAAACTTAGAAGAACTTTTTGATCGCTGAGATGGTGAAGGTATTAACATGCCTTCGGGATTGGGAACATGATGATGCATCATGAAATGGAGGATGAAGAAGTAATTCATAATTTCTCTAACTTATACGTCGATGAGGATTCTGTCAGTAAGCAACAAGGGGCTGAAGACTGAAGAGTGAAGACACATTTGAAACAAAATTACGGTGTGTTCAATATTGATCTAGAGGGGGGGGGGGTGAATAGATTTTATTTGATTTTACCCAATTTTCGTGTATGGTCAAGATTACGAAAATACCTCGAATAGTCAATATAATATAGCAAGTGTAATATGGTGCGGAATATAAATAACACTTAATATTTACGAGGAAACCCTCACGGGAAAAACCAGGCTAGTAAGTGCGCCACACTCGAACCTCGAATCCACTAAATGTTAAAGATTACAACCTAATCCCGGTATATATCACACACCTACCTAATCCCGGTATAAGTGGACCTAGTGTAAGGATTCCCATATCTTGATTGGCTTATTTCGTGGACAAACCACGTGTTGGGGAATGTATGTAAGGGTAGCTTGATCAGTCTATTTCTATGCTTATATTTTGCCCTTTTTGCTTATGTTTATGCTTGTTTATTGGGTCTTTTTGGTGGTTGATGTGTTTGTTAAGTCTTTGCAGGTCTCTTACCATAGAATGTTGATCGGATCGTATTCTGGAGATGATAGAGTCAAATGATGCAGAAAGGGCATTTTTCTCCCATTTTCCGGCCCATGCCGCCCATCAGGCAGGTGCACCGCCGGCGGTGCAACAGGCGCCAATGATATTGCCTTTTCCGCGGCCATGCCGCTCAAGAGGCAAGTGCCTACTAAGCGGCACGCCAGGCGAGCCATTCCAGTGTGTGGAGGTTACTTTTTCCGCTGCCCATGCAAGTGCCTACCCAGCGGCACGTTGAGCGGTGGACCGCCTCCTCGTCTTCTCGTCACTGCAGAAGACCTATAAAAAGAAGGGAATAAGAGAAAATAGGGTTCGACATTAGACAGACAGAGAGAGTTTGAAGACCACCATTCTTTGATTCTTTTCATTCATTCCATCAGAGGAGATTACTTGGAGCAGGAAGACGACGGAGATCGCAAGTCAGAAACATCACACCATAATGGGTTCTATCTTCATCTCTTCTATATTTTGTTCTCTCCATTGATGTGTAACTAAACCTTTATTAGGGGATTGATGTAACCAATTTTGGACAACTCTATGTAATCAATTAGTCTATCTTTTTGTTAATCAATTGGGTTTTAGTCTTGTCTATTGAATTAATTGCTCTATATTATTGATTCATATTTTGTGGCCTCAATTGATATGAGTTTGTGATTTAGTTTATCTTTGAGATTAGGGTTTGGATGTGAATGGCCTTTCCATTTGAATCACAATCATAAGCTTAATAGACTTGAAAATTAATGTTTGCATGGCCTTGTGGATTGATTTGGCTTAGAGTTTTGTTCATAGGGATTTCATTACTACACTTGACACATGGCCTTTGTGCGAGTGGTGGGAAGGAGATTCGTTCTTAATTGTTTATCAAAACAAGCCCTAAACTTTATTGAAGTGTTTATTGAGACTAATTGAGAGCATTGAGTGTCTAAGAGAGGTGCATCGATTCCCTAGTTCTCCCCATATATTCATTCTTTGATTTGTTTATTCGTTGATTTGATTTTTAGTTCAAATAGTCATAATTTAGATTAATCCTAGAGTTAAACAATCTTTCCAAAGAAAAGCATTATGCAATTTAGTTTTCGCATTTAGAGTCACCTTTGCTAGATTAATTGGTTTTAACTGATAAAATCGCCGATCCCAGTGAACGAACTTTCTTAATAAATTGAACACAGAATTTACTGCATCAATTTTGGCGCCGCTGCCGGGGATTGGTATAGATTCTATTAGTTGGATCTAGTTAGTTTAGGTTAGGTAGTGTGTGTCATTAGATTTATTTTTTTAGTTTTTAGTTATTCTTTGTTTCATTACTTCGTGGTAGTTGTGTTTTGGTGTTTCAGGTTTTACAGGTGTATGAACGGACGTCGTTCGCTTGGAGGTATTCTGATCCCTGCTAACGACGAGATTGACCGAGTAGGCCGAGTTGCTAGACATTTGAAGAGTTAGATCCTTTAGTTGAGGATATGGGTGATCACGGTGAGCAACGTGACCGGGTTATTCGAGCTGAAAGAGAGGATCATGATGAACAAGGTGTTCAGAATAGACAGGAAATTCGAGACAATCCACCGGGTCCTCCAAGACGTGCACTAGAAGATGAGATCAGACTAATGAGAGAGTCTGGACAGCCTATGTTGGGAGACCAACCTCAGCCTATTGTGTTAGATGCCTTAGCCAGGAGTTATGAGTTGAGGGGTAGCCATTTAAACATGCTGCCATCTTTTCACGGTTTGGCAACAGAAGACTGCCTCCAGTTTATGAAGGATTATCAAGCTACAGTAGGGAATTTCCCGATGGGCCGATTGACAGAAGAGCAGTTGAGGATGAGGTGTTTTCGGTACTGTATGAAGGACAAGGGCATCAAGTGGTACAATTCAGTAAGGGCAGGATCTTTGCGATCATGGGTTGATGTGTGTACTGCATTCTTCAACAGATTTTTCCCTGCTCTAAAGCAAAAGAAGTCCGGATCAAGATAGCAGTTTCAGTGAAGAAGATGGTGAGTCATTCCATGAAGCTGGTCGCGATATAAGGAGCTGTTAGATCAAATTCCCCCTCACATGGTGACTGAGGAATACAAAGTCCGCACTTTTTATGATGGATTGACACCTTTCACACAGAACATTGTTGACAACGCCTGTGGGGGTATCATTACCAGGAAATCTGCTTTAGAGATTGCTGAGATATATGAAACTTTGGCTCTAAACTCCCAACATAGAAGTTCAATGGTCAGAAAGGGAGGTAAGTATGAGGTCAACCAGACAACTGGGGTGGAAATTCAGATGGCGAATCTAGCTAAGCAAGTACAAGCTATGATGGCCCAAAACTCGAATAGGGCTCAACAGCAGTTAGGGGTGAACTTAGTGCAAGATGGAGATGGGATACCATTTGAGACAGAGGAGGTTCAAGCTTTCAATTACCAAAGAGGGAGGAACGATCCTTACTCGAATACCTACAACCCTGCATGGCGTAACCATTCAATTTATCTTATTCTGACCCTAACACTGCTCTTAATAGTCATCAGCTCATTCCACAGAACACTCAGGGAACAAATCAAGGAGGGTACAACAGAGGCACTTACCAAGGTCAAGGTTCCAATAGTCAACCTCAACAATGGAACAATGCAGCTAATAGAGACAGTACCACCTATCAGCCGAAGAAGAGTCCTTGGAAGAAATTGTGACATCCCTTGCTGAGAATACAGAGCGTTTCTCCGTGATACAAATCAGAGAATTAACAACGTTGAGGCATCCATTAAGAATTTAGAAACACAGATGGGGCAAATAGTCGACGCAGTCCGCAAGAATGAACCAGGAAGGTTTCCTAGCCAATCAGAGCAAGCCAAAGCATTGACTGTGTTGAGAAGTGGGCGAGTGTTAGACCGAAGTTGTCAGGGGGCAACAGAAAGAGGGCACCAGGGGATCAGAAGAGGTGAGTGAGAAGGAGACTAACGCAGAAGAAGAGGTAGTGGTAGAGACACCCAAGAAAACCTCAGTTTTACACAAGTCATCAGACCCTTATGTTCCACCCCTCCTTATGTTCCACCAATTCCCTTTCCTGGGAGGCTTAAAAGGGACAAGCTCAGCAAGGCTTTCAAAGAAATTTTTGATGTTCTGTCCAAGGTACATGTGAACTTGCCTCTACTTGAGATGATAGAAAAGATGCCTGCCTATGCAAAATTTTTCAAAAGCCTTCACACCAACAGACAGAAATTTGGGCCGAATCATCAGGAATACATAGCAGGTAGTGCTAGTGCAGTTTTACAGAAGGAACTTCCTCCCAAGCTGAAAGATCCGGGCAGTTTCTGCATCAATATCACGGTAGGAGGTACCCAACTTGAAAGAGCAATGCTAGATTTAGGTGCCAGTATTAATTTGATGCCGTATTCTATTTACAAGCAGCTAGGGTTAAATGAGTTGAAGCCTACAACAATGTCACTTCTGTTAGCAGATGGTTCGGTAAGATATCCGAGAGGGCATGTTGAAGATGTTCTGGTTCAAGTTGGGAAACTTATAATTCCTGCTGATTTTGTGGTATTAGACATGGAGGATGTGAGCAAAGAGACTAACATGAGACCTGTTCTTTTAGGTAGACCGTTCATGGCAACAGCAAAGACATTTATTGATGTGCAGAATGGGAAACTGTCAATGACAGTGTTAGATGAGACAGTGGAGTTCAAACTTTTTGAAGCATCATCATACCCTGCCGGAGCTGATGATTGTTCATTCATCGAGGTTTTAGACCCTGGGGTTGATGGAGTATTCAAGGATGAGGATTTGGCAGATTGGGATTGGGATGATCAAGACGACATGACTGAAGATAGTTCTGAACTAGCTGAAGAAGAAGTTGCAGACTTCCAAGTTTCAACTGTCAGTTTTGCCAATGATCCACCACCAAAGTTGGAGCTCAAGGAGTTACCAACAACTCTGAAGTATGTGTATCTAGGTGATGATGAGACATACCCGGTAATTGTTGCTTCAGAATTGCAGGGTACTGAGGAAGAAAGGCTCATTGGGGTTCTACAGAAACATAAGTCAGCTATAGGATGGTCAATTGAAGATATCAAGGGAATTAGTCCAACAGTTTGCATGCACAAGATTTTCTCGAAGAAGAGTCTAGACCGTCAAGAGAAGCCCAGAGGAGATTGAATCCGATAATGAAAGAGGTAGTGAAGAAAGAGGTCCTGAAACTTTTACAAGTGGGGATAATTTATCCTATATCAGACAGTAAGTGGGTCAGCCCGATTCACGTGGTTCCTAAGAAATCAGGTATTACCGTGGTTCGCAATGACAGAATGAGTTGGTTCCACAGAGGCTTCAGACAGGATGGAGGGTGTGTATCGATTACAGGAAGCTGAACACTGCTACTAGAAAAGACCACTTCCCTCTTCCATTCATAGATCAGATGCTCGAGCGATTGGCAGGGCACAGTCACTATTGTTTCCTCGACGGGTACTCAGGTTACAATCAGATAGCTATCGCACCAGAAGATCAAGAAAAAACTACTTTCACTTGTCCATTTGGGACGTTCGCATACAGAAGGATGCCATTCGGTCTCTGCAATGCACCAGGTACTTTTCAGAGGTGTATGATGTCAATATTTTCAGATATGTTAGAAGAGATCATTGAGGTATTCATGGATGACTTCTCAGTGTTTGGGGATTCATTTGATTTGTGTTTGCACAACCTTACCTTAGTCCTTAAGAGATGCGAGGAGAACAATTTGGTGTTGAACTGGGAAAAGTGCCACTTCATGGTACAACAAGGGATAGTTCTGGGACATGTGATTTCAAGAAGAGGAATTGAAGTGGACAAAGCTAAGGTGGAGGTGATCAGTAGTTTACAGCCTCCAAAATCTGTGAAAGATGTACGGTCTTTTCTTGGGCATGCGGGTTTTTACAGAAGATTTATAAAGGATTTTTCGAAGATAACAAGGCCCTTATGTTTGCTTCTACAAAAAGAAACTGAGTTTGAGGTGACTGAAGAGTGCATGGTGGCTTTTAACACTTTGAAGAGTGCATTGACTACCGCACCAGTAATAATTCCACCTAATTGGGAATTGCCCTTTGAATTGATGTGTGACGCTTCGGATTATGCTATCGGAGCAGTTTTGGGGCAGCGAGTAGATAAGGTTCCGCACGCAATATACTATGCTTCTCGAACCTTAAATGACGCTCAATTGAACTACTCAACAACTGAGAAGGAGCTCCTCGCAGTAGTTTTTGCATTGGAGAAATTCCGAACTTACTTGGTGGGCGCCAAAGTCATTGTATATTCGGACCATGCAGCCCTTCGTCATCTTCTTCAGAAAAAGGATGCCAAACCTAGATTGATTCGGTGGATCCTCCTGCTACAAGAATTTGACTTGGAGATACGAGACAAGAAAGGTAGTGAGAACGTGGTTGCTGATCATCTAAGCAGGTTAGTACAGGTAAACCCGGATGAGGTAGACATATTGCCATTGCATGAGAAGTTTCCGGATGAACAATTGTTGGCTGTAATGGATAGTGAACCATGGTATGCTGATCTGGTTAACTATTTGGTAAGTGGGGTAGTTCCAGAGGATTTGAACTCACAAGGAAGAAAAAGGTTCGTTACAAAAGCGAAAAAATACTTTTGGGATGACCCTTATTTGTACACTCATGGTCCTGATTCTGTGATAAGAAGATGTGTTCCTGAGTCAGAACAGATAGACGTTCTGAAATTTTGTCACGAGCTGCAATGTGGAGGACATTTTGGTGCAAGAAAAACAGCTTTGAAAGTGTTGCAATCTGGATTCTTCTGGGAATCGTTACATAAAGATACAGTCCGGTTTTGTTTGGCATGCGATAGATGCCAACGTACGGGGAGCATAAGTAAGCGAAATGAGATGCCCTTATCTGGAGATTTGATAATAGAGCTTTTTGATGTCTGGGGCATAGATTTCATGGGACCATTCCCACCATCTTGTGGTTATAGTTACATCTTGGTAGCAGTTGATTATGTGTCAAAATGGGTAGAAGCAAAGGCCACAAGGAATAATGATGGTCAAACTGTGGTGAAATTTGTGAGGGAGACGATATTTGCAAGATTCGGGACCCCTAGAGCTATCATTAGCGATGGAGGTACGCATTTTTGCAACAGATCCTTTGCTGCACTTTTGAAGAAATATGGTGTAAGGCATAAGGTTGCTACACCATACCACCCACAGACTTCAGGACAGGTTGAGGTCAGCAACAGACAAATCAAGAGTATCCTAGAGAAGACTGTCAATTCCACTCGAAAGGATTGGGCGTTGAAATTAGATGATGCATTGTGGGCCTACAGGACAGCTTTCAAGACACCTATTGGGATGAGTCCATATAGGTTGGTCTTTGGGAAGGCGTGTCACCTTCCAGTAGAACTCGAGCATAGAGCCTTATGGGCAGTCAGGAAGTTGAACTTTGATTATGACAAGGCCGGTGAGGAGAGGAAACTTCAGCTGTGTGAACTCGAGGAATTTCGCTTGGAAGCGTATGAGAGTGCAAAACTATACAAGGAAAAAACTAAGTTGATACATGACAAGATGATAGTGCATAAAGACCTTCGTCCCGGTATGCAAGTGCTGGTGTTCAACTCCCGGCTGAAGCTGTTTCCCGGTAAGTTGAAGTCGATGGTTTGGACCATTCAGGGTCACACAAGTTTTTCCCCATGGAGCTGTAGAAGTGCAAAACGAGAAGAATGGCAACATGTTCAAGGTAAATGGGCATCGGGTTAAGCCTTACATTAAGGATCTCGGAGCTGTCGTGCGATTGGAGGATTCCGTGCTTATAGAGCCGTAGAGCTCTCACACGTCTTGCCTAGACGCTAAATAAAGCGCTTGGTGGGAGGCAACCCACCTAGGTAACATTTTTTTTTCTCTTTCGTTTATTTTCTTTAGATTAATTTGAGTCAGTAATTAGTGTGAGTCGTCTGTTTAGTGAAGAGTATTATTCAATCCAGGTTTGGGGGAATCGAGATTTCCAGTTGTGTTGAGCTGTGTGCAGTTATGTTTTATGTGTGTGTTTGCCTTGATCAAAACAGGTAGAACTGCACGAATTAGGGAATTAGCGCTCAACATGCCGCTCAAGAGACAGCCATGCCTGAGCCGCGGTACACTCAATGTTGCAACACTGGAATGGCTCGCTCTAGACCGCTCAAGTGGCGTTGTGCATGGCCGGCGGTAAGTAAAGACCAGTTGCTTGTAGAGTTTCACGCAGGTTGGACCGCTCAAGATGCACATGCATGAGCCGCGGTACGAGCAACTTCACCAACACTGGAATGGCTCGTGCAAGAGACCGCTCAAGAGGATCTCGATGGAATAGGGCCTGTCACATCTTTTAACATTTACCGTGGCCCATGCCGCTCAAGATGCACATGCATGGGCAGCGGTTACACCAGCGTGAGTCCACTGGTTTGGCTCGCTCAATAGACCGCCCAAGATGACAGCTGCACAAGCCGCGGCCAAAATTCAAAGGATCCACTGGTTTGGCTCGCTCACTAGACCGCTCAAGTGGCGCGTACCTGACCAACGGTACGCCCGGCGGTCACTTACGCAAACGGTGCGTTTTGGACCTCAGGTAAGTATTTTTTTTTTCCCCCTTTACCGCTGACCGGACCGCTGCCCATGCAGCGTGTCTCGTCAGCGGTTGGTCAAAAGTTGCCCTACACTATATAAAAGGGCGTGCAGTTTTGTGGGTCTCATTTGACCCACAAACGGCTGCAATATTTTTTTTTCTCCTCCTCCTTTTTTCTTTTTCTTTTCTTTTCTCTCAATTGCTCTCCATAGTTTCTACTCTCCTCAATTTCGACTACAAGGTATGCTTCTTCTTCTCTCTTCTATTTTACTTTAATGGCATTAACTTATGAAGTTTTGATTTTACAATGTGGTATGAAGAGATTGAGAGTTTTGCATGCTCAAATTCGGATTCTATGTCTTAATCACCAATGGGCTTTGTTCAAATTGATCTATTTAGCATGATTAAGTTTATTGGGTTGTGATTTTCACTTGGTATATAAGGAATTCCGAAAATTGTTGTTCTTAGGAGAGTTTGAATGTCTTTGCTTGAATAATGGTTGCCATACTTGATTTTGAGGATTATATTTGATTTATTTGGACTTGCATGTGATTTATTTGGACTTGCATGTGATTTATATGGTATTATAAAAATATTGGGAACTGAATTTTGAAACGAAATGCTGCCGAATTTTTGGTAGAAAATTGTGTGTAATTGTTGGCTTGTGTTATCTGCAGATGGCAAGGACTGCTATAGGGAAGCGTCCTCGGGTCAGTACATCCGATAAGGGGAAACAAAAGGCATTGCCAAAACAAGCACAACACAAGGACTTTAAGAGCCGGTTCAGCAATTTCCTCAGGCGACCTTGGATTATTGAGAGGGGAATTGATGTTGAGAGTTTGGCACAGACACCTGTTCCACAGATGGTTACAGACCGCGGATGGGGTGGATATGTTGCACGCCCACCAAGGCCGAACAGGGGGATTGTTACAGAGTATTATGCTAGTGCTGTACCAGGGAGACTGTTGGTTGGAGAACCAGTTTTAGTACAGGGTGTTGAGGTTCATATAACTCCGGAGGCTATTAATCAGTATTTTGACGCTCCGGAGGTGGCTATCAGTAACGGTCGAGGGATAGAGTATATTGCAGATCTTGACCCCTATAGAGGACGAGTGGCTGCAGGCCTTAGGATGGATGGACAGGCGGAATGGGGTACGTTAGTGAAGCTGTACCAGCGCGACACGCATGCCGATGTTGCCTTTTGGAACCTTTTCCTGACATACTCACTGATGCCATCCCAGCACCGTTCTGAGATTTTTTATGACCAGGCCCGTGTGTTGCTACGTTTGAGGTCAGGTGGCCCTATCAATATTGGACGGGTGATTTTCAATGCCATTCAAGACGCCAGTGCACACGATGACCAGTCCATGGTTTTTCCGTGTTTGATCACTGCTTTCTGTAGACAGGCAGGTATTGATGTGAGTGCAGGGTTAGAGAACCATGACCCGAGTATGATGAACTTGACGAACTGGAACCAGCAGTTAGTCCTGAGGGGCCTTCCTCCTTTTGGGAATTATGGGGAGAGAAGACGTCGCAGAGAGGAGCGAGAGGCAAGAGAGGCTGAGGCAGCTGCACTTTTACAAGACCAGCCTCAAGGGGCACCACAGGCCCCTCAGATAGGCGGAGCTCAGCCAGGAGGTGATCCATTTACCACTCTTTTGCAGGCTATGCAGACGCATATGGATTTGCGCTTCACGCAGTTGGAGGGTCGATTCGATACTCGATTTGACACTATCGAGGCTAACATAGAGGAGCTGCGTGGGATGCTGACTAGCCGGTTTTCTGTGGCTAGTAGGAGTGGAGTGCCATTTCAGCCCCCTATGCCTGCCCAGGATCCTTTTGCAGCCGGTGGATCAGGTATCGAGCCGCAGGATTTTGACCAGCGGACCCCGATTGTGAACTTTGATGATGAGCAGCAGATGCAGGATTTTGACCAGCGGACCCCGATTGTGAACTTTGATGATGAGCAGCAGATGCAGGATGACACGATAGACTCCGATCAGGGAACCGAGATCTTACAGCTCTCCGATGAGGATGGAGGAGATTAGCAGGCTATGATTTTTTTTTTCTTTTTCTTTTTGAACTTTTATTTGCTTTTGTTTTTCCTTTTGTTTTTCTTGCCTGTCTTTTCTTGCTCGTCAACATTGAGGACACTGTTGAGTTTAGGTTTGGGGGTATGTTGAGTCTTGGGTCATGTTTTTCAGTATTTTAGAGTCTGTCGTTCCTGCAATAACCTTGATGAGATATTTTGGTATTTGACTTTGAAATGATATGCTTAAATCACTGGGTTTAAACTATCATCTTGCCACTTAGAGTATTGCATTGCATTTTCAAAATTTATGACATGCTCTGGATGTGATAGTGGATAGGATGCCTAGTTGGATTGCCATGATTAATAGTGGAGACTACCCTGTGAGTTCACTAAGCCAAAGTGCGTACATAAATGACATATATGAGGGATTATTTTGTTTCTACTCTTTAAACACTCAATAGGTTCTTAGCATTAGATTTGATCTCTATAGGTTGAACATTGAGCATTATAGAGCATTCATCATAAAAGATTTTCACATGTAATCTTTGATCTTGAGTAAGTCGAACCAGTGGAAGTGATGTTAGACTATGTGTGCATGAACTAATTAAAAGGCCTGTAATATTTCCTACCTATGTGTGTGTGCTCCATAGCCCTGTTTGAAGCCAAACACTGATTGCCTTTTCTTTCTTACCACATTTACTGTAACCCATGTAAGCCATATTATAGCCATACCTGTTAACTTGGGATCATGCTTTGAGATGGTGAAGAAGGTTGAAGAGTTCGCATAAGAATTTGTGCGAAAGTGATACGAATCAAATGAAGAATGAGCTGCATTCAATCCAAATGTAAGAGGCAAGGTTGTAGTCTATTTTTTTTGTTGTTAAAAAAAAAAAAAAAAAAAAAAAAAAAAAAAAAAAAAAAGAGAAAAAGAAAGTTGTTCCACCAAATGAATGGTGAGTTGTGTATGCCAGAAATAGAATCTAAGGAACACAACATGTCAAAGGACTTAAGTGTTGTATCTACTCTCGAAGGAGTGGGCAAAAGTGAATGGTGAATTAAGGGGACAGCAATGAATGGTAAGTGGCATTATTCCACTTGCAAGGAAGTCAATGAAGACCTAAGAGCTTGTGCCAAGCCGTAAAGGTAATTGAAGACTCTCACTGAATGATCCTAGGGTTTTGAACTCCTACATCCCGTTCCTTGCTAACCTTCACCCAATAGCCCCATTACAACCTAATGAAAAGTCTAAATTGATCCGCTGGTTATCCTTGCTATGAAAGTAGAAGTGTATGTGTGTTTATCTTGCTCATAATGATTCGATTCTTTTCATGAGATCTTTGCATTCAAATCAAGCGTTCTTTCAATGACATATTCATATGCGATTATAATTTGAAATTTCTTGTGCATAACTTCTTTCGCATATGCTTGATGAGTTTATTTGCCTAGGTTCTGTGAGAAATATGAGCGATATCTGGTGAGGTTTAGAGTCAAGGCGAATTACATCTATGGCGTTTGGCAAAGTGTTCTTGATGCTAGAATATCTGGAGTTTGGGCTTTTCATCTAAAACTAAGCATTGCATTCAAATTTGTGACATAATGTTAGTCTTTACCTATTGGTTTCTGCATGCATTGTTTCTATCTGAGCATTAATCGATTGCATCTCGAATGATTGGTTTTGTGGGATATGTTTGTGGGTGTCATAGCTGAGAACCCTCAGGAGACAACACTCCTCCTACTAGGGACACCTAGAGGTTTAAAGGCTTGTAGCATAGGCTCAATGCTATCGCGTTCCCTGCGAAAGTGGCTTTATTAGGATTTAGTTTTTCAGTTTAGGAATGTTTGATTTTGCTCGAGGACTAGCAAAAGATAGGTTTGGGGGTATTTGATCAGTCTATTTCTATGCTTATATTTTGCCCTTTTTGCTTATGTTTATGCTTGTTTATTGGGTCTTTTTGGTGGTTGATGTGTTTGTTAAGTCTTTGCAGGTCTCTTACCATAGAATTGTTGATCGGATCGTATTCTGGAGATGATAGAGTCAAATGATGCAGAAAGGGCATTTTTCTCCCATTTTCCACGGCCCATGCCGCCCATCAGGCAGGTGCACCGCCGGCGGTGCAACAGGCGCCAATGATATTGCCTTTTCCGCCGGCCATGCCGCTCAAGAGGCAAGTGCCTACTAAGCGGCACGCCAGGCGAGCCATTCCAGTGTGTGGAGGTTACTTTTTCCGCTGCCCATGCAAGTGCCTACCCAGCGGCACGTTGAGCGGTGGACCGCCTCCTCGTCTTCTCGTCACTGCAGAAGACCTATAAAAAGAAGGGAATAAGAGAAAATAGGGTTCGACATATTAGACAGACAGAGAGAGTTTGAAGACCACCATTCTTTGATTCTTTTCATTCATTCCATCGGAGGAGATTACTTGGAGCAGGAAGACGACGGAGATCGCAAGTCAGAAACATCACACCATAATGGGTTCTATCTTCATCTCTTCTATACTTTTGTTCTCTCCATTGATGTGTAACTAAACCTTTATTAGGGGATTGATGTAACCAATTTTGGACAACTCTATGTAATCAATTAGTCTATCTTTTTGTTAATCAATTGGGTTTTAGTCTTGTCTATTGAATTAATTGCTCTATATTATTGATTCATATTATTTTGTGGCCTCAATTGATATGAGTTTGTGATTTAGTTTATCTTTGAGATTAGGGTTTGGATGTGAATGGCCTTTCCATTTGAATCACAATCATAAGCTTAATAGACTTGAAAATTAATGTTTGCATGGCCTTGTGGCATTGATTTGGCTTAGAGTTTTGTTCATAGGGATTTCATTACTAACACTTGACACATGGCCTTTGTGCGAGTGGTGGGAAGGAGATTCGTTCTTAATTGTTTATCAAAACAAGCCCTAAACTTTATTGAAGTGTTTATTGAGACTAATTGAGAGCATCGAGTGTCTAAGAGAGGTGCATCGATTCCCTAGTTCTCCCCATATATTCATTCTTTGATTTGTTTATTCGTTGATTTGATTTTTAGTTCAAATAGTCATAATTTAGATTAATCCTAGAGTTAAACAATCTTTCCAAAGAAAAGCATTATGCAATTTAGTTTTCGCATTTAGAGTCACCTTTGCTAGATTAATTGGTTTTAATTGATAAAATCGCCGATCCCAGTGAACGAACTTTCTTAATAAATTGAACACAGAATTTACTGCATCATAGCTTAAGTGATTGATATTCAAGCTCAAGACCCTCTCATGTCCTCAAGATTGATAAGCACCAAAGGTAAACTTCTACGTGCTTAATTTGCTTTGAAGAGATTAGTTGCACACACACATTCACATCTCATGCATAATTCATTCTCTTGTATGTTGTGTATGTGTTGTTATTATGTGCTCATTAATGCTCATTAACATCTCTTCTTGCATGCTTTACATGATTGCATCTTGTATGACCAATGCCATGCCATGCATGTTCTTAAGATTTCATACATAGTGACAGGCGCTGTACAAAGCGCTGTTCGTATAGCGCCCATCCTGACCTGGTTGAAAATGCATTTTTAAATGCATCAGGTCTAATGCAATTTTGGAAGGCGCTGTACGAACGCTGTTCAAAGCGCTGTTCGTACAGCGCCACTCTGTTTTCCCGAGAGAACAGAGTGGGGGCGCTGTACAGAGGCGCTCTACGTACAGCGCCCAAGGCAAATATTGAGGCAAACTTATCAAAACGACCACACTTTGGTTTGGCCTCCTATATATATGCCACTTTGACTTTAGGTCAATTAAGTGAGTTGATTTTCAGATTTCATACTTAGAACATTTTTCAAGCAAAGAAAAATACAAAAGAACTCACCTTTAACCACTCAAATCAAATCCTTTTTGCATCAAATTTCATATTGCATCTTCTATGACCATTTAGAATGCATCCATGATTGGGTTTGCATCATCACAACTTGCTTGGTAAGATTTTGATTAAGTTCATCTTATTTTAGTATTTTTACTATCAAGCTATTCTCTTTTAATTTTCTTGTATGTTTTGATCATATGATAAATACAAGAATAGAGAATTAATTGTGATAAATTGATTGAGTGTTGTATTGTGATAGCTAATTAGGTTTTTGACTTATCTTGATTAGTTAAGCTATTTGACATGTAATCTAGCTCTTGATATCTACGGTTGATTTAATTGAATATATCATCATCCTAGATAAGTATCTAAGGTTCCCTAGCCTTGTTTGTTATTTGAATATTCATATATATTCACAGAGGTTGCATAATCTCTTCTTAGAGAATTAAGTCTTGAGGCGAAGATTGCTTAGGCCTCAAGCAATTGGACTAGAGCCACTTTTAAAGGCCCATGTGGTAGAAGTGGGGGGTTATTGACCGGAGTGTTAGACAAGGTCTACATAGGTTGTAAACTCCATTTCAATTAGTGGATTTCGAGGTTCGAGTGTGGCGCACTAAATAGCCCGTGGTTTTTCCCAGTGTTTGGGTTTCCACGTATACATCAAGTGTTATTTAAATTCCGCACTATATTACACTTGCTTGTATTTTTGACTAGTAGAGGTAATTTCGTAAAATTGACTTGCATGCGAAAATTGGGTAATAATAGCAAAAATCTATTCACCCCCCCCCCCCCCCCCCCCCCCCCTCTAGATTAATATATTAGTACACACCTAGTTTATTTGAGAACTTTCAATTGGTATCAGAGCGGGTTCCTAGATATACTTAGGTAATCCTAGCTTATTTTAGGTGTGTTGTGCATTTGTGTGATTTTTGCTCATTCATACATTTTGCATTCATTTGAATTCATTCATTATACACAATGAGTGGATACGGTGGCAATCATGAGGGTGCGTCAAGTACACGACCTCCTCTCCTTACCGGTGTGAATTATGCCTCATGGAAAGGCAAGATGGAAGCGTACGTGTGCCAAATCCATGATAGGGCATGGATGGCTATTAAAGATGGGTATGCACCTCCTAGGATGACTCCCACGGGTGGTGGAGAATAAGTACTCAAGCCTAAGGCTCAGTGGTCACCTGAAGAGTTTGAGACTTCAAAATGGAAAAGGAAGGCATGGCATGCTCTTTTATGTGCAGTGGATGAAAATCAGTACAAACTGATTCAGAACACTAGGATAGCCAAGGAGGCATGGGATATTCTAGAGGTTGCACACGAAAGAACCGATGTTGTTAAGGATTCCAAGCTACAAGTCCTTCAAACACAATTTGAGTTGCTTAAGATGGAGGAGGACGAGTGCTTCAATGACTTTGAAGTCAAGTTGATGGATATTGTGAATCAAAGCCATCAACTTGGTGATCCTTATTCGGATAGGAGAGTTAAGCAGAAAATTATGAGGTCTCTCCCCGGTAGGTTTGAATCTAAGGTGACGGCTTTAGAGGAAAATAGCACTTACAAGGATATGAAGCCGAGCGAGGTAATTGGAAGACTCCTCGCCTATGAATCTAGGAAGGCTCCTAGTATTTCACCTCCTAAAAAGCAAAAAGGAATTGCTTTGAAAGCTTCCGAGGTTGAGAAGGAGGAAAAAGGTGACTCGGACCAAGACATGGCGTTGCTACTTAGAAGATTCAAGAAGTTTGTCAAGTTCGAGAATTAGGGCTTTGGATCCAAAGGCCAAGACTTGAAGAAAAAGGCTCCCTTCAAGAGTTTTGAGCCTAGGCAAGAGAAGAGTGAAAAGAAAAGGGTCCAATGCTATGAGTATGGTGGTATAGGTCACATCTCACCCGATTGTGGGAACTTGAAGAACAAGATGGCAAAAGTGATGGCCACCACTTGGAGTGAAAATGATGACTCCGGAAAGGGAGACAAGTCATCAAGTGATGATAAGCTTACCATCAACTACACGGCTTTTGGGGCCACTTGTGTAGAAGACAAAGTTGTTGGTAAGAATGACTTGACTAGAGATCCCATAGAAGAAAGAGATGAAGAAGTAGCTCTAGAGGAGATAGGTGTAGCTACTCATTGGGATATGGCTCTCATTAACTCAAGAGACCAAGGTGAAGGTCTAAATGAGGGAAATGACTCCATTAGTGAGAAGGAGTATGGAGGAGATAACTCAAGTGAAGATGACTCCTCATCTAACTCTACAAATGGAAGTGTAGAGAAAATGGATGTAAATGACTTTATAGTCAAGTGTGAAAGTTCATTGAAGAAGAACAATAGAAAATTGAAGATTTTAGAGGATGAAAATCTAGAACTTTCAACACACAATGACCACTTAAGTAATCAAGTGGAGGCATCCAAGAAGATTGAAGACAAGCTAAGGGAAGAGCTAGCTTTGTCTAAGAGGAATGAAGAAGGGTTAAAAAGAGAGCTTGATGAAGCTATAGAGCCATTGTCTAGGATGACTACAAGCACCAAGAAACTTGACCACATTCTTGGTAGTGGAAATAACCCTTGTGACAAGAGAGGTATTGGGTATGAAGAAAGCAAGGAGATCACTACTCCAACCAAGACCGTCTTTGTCAAGAGTTTGGGCAAGATAGAAGCCTCGCCGGTGCACACTCCTAGGAAGAAAATGGATCTAGGACAATGTTCAAGAAGTGCACAAGTGAAGGAAGCTCCAAAGAGACAACCTCAAGCTCAAAAAGTTCCTCAACCTAACTTCCATCAAGCTCACATTCATCAAGGGAAGAGGCCAATCATGCAAAATGAAACAAGGAAGCAAATTAGACCGGTTCAACAACAAAGAAGGTTTGAACCCACTCAACCACAAAGTCATGGGAAGGCTCCTATGCATGCACAAGGACATGGTATGAATTCTAAATTTATCCCTACATGTCACTTTTGTGGTATTGATGGTCACATTAGACCAAATTGCTTCCATTTCATTAAATTATGTAGAATCAAAAGCATGATTGAAAAGAGAATGACAAGAGCTAGAATGCATGCTAATAGGAAGGAAAACATTCATATTCATGATCCTATTACTTCTAGAAGTCTTGAACCATTGTCCACTAGGAAGAAAAAAGTCATATCTATAGGGATAAGAAAAATGAACCCGCTTGCTACAAGACTAACAAGTCTCAAATAGGTTCATCCAAGTCAAATGGACTTGGGAGGTCTATAAGACCTCATGACCTTCATTGATGAAGGTTGGTGATGACCCCATATGGGGAACTCAAGTAAAGAGAGCTAATTGCATACTTGTTGCATGCAATTTTTTGAAAAATCTTATGCTTCTTTGTTGATTGCTTGAGTAAGCTTGGTTGCACATATGTATATATGTTTTCAATTCAATAAGTGTGAACCTTGCTTGTTTACAATCCATGTCATATTTATATTCAAACATGCATTTTTGGACTAGGAGATTTACTTAGGAAATATGATTTGAATGACCTATAGTTATCTCTATGACATGATGATTCTTAATGACATGCTTAAAATTGAAAAAGCATGAAATTCATATAACATGCTAAAATGAAAAAGCATGAATTGATGATTGCATATTCTTAAAATGCAAAACTTGTGTGAAAAAGCTTATAAGACTCAAAATGAATAAAGGATCTTGTATCCGTTCAAAGGATTTTAAAATCCAAATGTCTCTCCTTCTTTATTTGTTGAACATGTCTACTATCATACGGGTTTCATTCCCGGAAAAATCAAATAGAGTGCAAAGTTGCTCATGACATGTTTGGCTTATAAAGATGGATATAGTTGCTCATAAATTAAAATCAATGAAAACTCTATATCCTTGCTTTTCTCATGACAATGGTGAAATTGGTTTGAATTCTTATTAGAAACCTTTGTCATTTGCTTTGCCAAATACCATTGTATTTTGGACTTGAATGCTACATGTCTTGTATGCAAAGCATTTTTGATTCACACATTTTATCAAAATAAATCTCCTTGTTTCTCTCCATTTGATAGAGTTGCATAAAGTGCATTTAATGATTATGCAAATGACTTGAATGCTATCATCTCTCTTTGCTAAGTGACCCGGTTGGGGACTACTCCTTTGCCTATATAATGACAAAAAGGGGGAGTAGAATGGAGGTAAGGGGAGTTGCAAATTGTGGTAGCAATTATGTAAGTTGGGGAGACAACACATTGAGGGGGAGTAACCCATTGAGGGGGAGCATTGCATTCACAATTATTGCATGATGTTGTAGTTGTACTTAAATTCTAAGAATGCAAATGCTTGTTTTATTCCCACTTGATTCATCTCACTTTTTACTTGAATTGGATAGTATAGAAATTTTGCTTTCAGGGACTGATTATTCTACAAGAGATTGAAGACTTCAAGATTTTTTAGAAAAATATCTCTTTGTAATGTAGATAGTCATTGTTGACCTATAGTTTCTAATTTTTGTGAGGAATCAATGTGAATGGTGATTTTGTCACGAAATAGCCAAAGGGGGAGATTGTAAGGATTCCCATATCTTGATTGGCTTACTTCGTGGACAAACCACGTGTTGGGGATTGTATGTAAGGGTAGCTTAAGTGATTGATATTCAAGCTCAAGACCCTCTCATGTCCTCAAGATTGATAAGCACCAAAGGTAAACTTCTATGTGCTTAATTTGCTTTGAAGAGATTAGTTGCACACACACATTCACATCTCATGCATAATTCATTCTCTTGTATGTTGTGTATGTGTTGTTATTATGTGCTCATTAATGCTCATTAACATCTCTTCTTGCATGCTTTACATGATTGCATCTTGTATGACCAATGCCATGCCATGCATGTTCTTAAGATTTCATACATAGTGACAGGCGCTGTACAAAGCGCTATTCGTACAGCGCCCATCCTGACCTGGTTGAAAATGCATTTTTAAATGCATCAGGTCTGATGCAATTTTGGAAGGCGTTGTACGAGCGCTGTTCGTACAGCGCCCCTCTGTTTTCCCGAGAGAACAGAGTGGGGGCGCTGTACAGGCGCTGTACAGAGGTGCTCTACGTATAGCGCCCAAGGCAAATATTGAGGCAAACTTGTCAAAATGACCACACTTTGGTTTGGCCTCCTATATATATGCCACTTTGACTTTAGGTCAATTAAGTGAGTTGATTTTCAGATTTCATACTTAGAACATTTTTCAAGCAAAGAAAAATACAAAAGAACTCACCTTTAACCACTCAAATCAAATGTTTTTTGCATCAAATTTCATATTGCATCTTCTATGACCATATAGAATGCATCCATGATTGGGTTTGCATCATCACAACTTTCTTGGTAAGATTTTGATTAAGTTCATCTTATTTTAGTATTTTTACTATCAAGCTATTCTCTTTTAATTTTCTTGTATCTTTTGATCATATGATAAATATAAGAATAGAGAATTAATTGTGATAAATTGATTGAGTGTTGTATTGTGATAGCTAATTAGTGAAACTAATTATTGCACGGTGTGTATAAAACTATCTAGAGGGGGGGTGAATAGATTTTTCGCTTTTTACCCAATTTTTCGTGTTAATCAAAATTACGAAAATGCCCTCAAGATAATATAAACAAGCAAGTGTAATATGGTGCGGAAATTAAAACAACACTTGATTTTTACGTGGAAACCCTCACGGGAAAAACCACGGGCTATGTAAGTAAGCCACACTCGAACCTCGAATCCACTAAATGTGCAAACGATTACAACCTAATTCCGGAAGTAATCACACACCTACCTAATCCCGGTATAAGTGAACCTAGTCCAATTTTGCTTGCGATCTAAGCAACCTAATCCCGGATGCTACACACAAGACTTACTTTCTCTATGAAGAGAATACAACCCTAAGTGAATATATGTGAATATCCAAAATGCAACATAGAGCAAGGGAAACCCTATATGCTTATCTAAGATGTTTAATATGCAATTAAGAACAATCCTAGATATCAAAACTAAATGACATGTCAATTAGTTTAGCTAATCAAAATTAAGCACAAAACCTAATTTGCTAGCACAATACAACTTCTCAAACATACATCATACTTATCTCAAACTTGTATTCAAAGTATATAAAATAACATACAAGTAATTAATTGAGATTTCTTAGTTAAGAAAGACACAAAATATGTAAGATATTAGTGAAAAACTTACCAAGCAAAGTATGATGAAGAATCCATGCTAGATGACATCTAGATGATCAAAGATGATGCTAGATGATGATTGATGATCATGAATAAGTGTTTGAGTAATTAAAAATGAGTTCTTGGAATTTTTCTTTTCTTTGAAAAATATCCTAAGTATGAAATCTAAATATGAACTCTCTTACTTGACCTAAAGACAAAATGGCATATATATAGTTTAAGTAAGTTTCAAAGAAACGCGCCAATCGGCGGTTTCATTTGGCGGCCAAGCCGCAGAATGTGACCGCCTAATTGCTCCTGATGAAACAGGGGAGAAACGGCGGTTTCAAACGGTGGTTTTGAAACCCCCGAATCAACCGCAGAATAAACCCGAGAATTAAAAACCATCAAGTCTGAAACGGCGTTTTCGATCGGCGGCCACGAAACCGCCAATCCAACCGCCGAATTGATCCAGAGACCTCTGGACTCAAACGGCGGTTTCAATCGGCGGCCAGGCCGCCGACCAAACCGCCGAATCACCAAAGATGGTGAAACCAAAGGAGAAGCTTAAAGCATTCTCCTTAAGCGGTCTTCGCGCAAAACCAAGCACATTCTAGTGCAAGCGCGGACGTTTCCGAATACTAACGGGAAACGAATTACTAAGCACAAAAGCACGCAACAAAATACAACATCAAGGTGCAAGTGTGAAATGTGACATGTGAAGAGTATGCACACAAAATGTAAGAATGCTAAGTGAGTGTGTGCAACTATCTCTTCAAGATAAGTAAGCACATAGAATTTACCTTCGGTGCTTATCAAGACGAGGTCTTTGAAAGGGCTTCGAATAATAAACCAACTCCTAAGCTACCCTTACAAGGATCCCGAACATGTGGTTTGTCCACGAAATGAGCCAATCAACAAAGGGAACCTTACAATCTCCCCCTTTGGCTATTTCGTGACAAAACCACCACTCACATTGATTCCTCACATAAAAATAGAAACAACGGGATAACATAGATCTTCTACAATACAAAGAGATAATAAACAAAATAAAAACTTCAATGCTCCAATCTCTTGTAGAAAAACTAACCCTACAAAACAAAGTTTCTATATTTTTCCAAAAGTACATGTGAGATTAATCAAGTGATATCAAAACAAGCATTTGCATTTTTAGAATATAGGCACAACATTACAAAATATATGCAATGTATGATAAATGCAATGCTCCCCCTCAACGGGTTACTCCCCCTCAATGTATGTTCTCCCCAAAGTGCACAATAGCTTCTATATTTTGCAACTCCCCTTACCATATCCTACTCCCCCTTTTTGTCATGATATAGGCAAAAGAGTAGTCCCCAATCGGGTCACTCATAGCAACGAGAGATAGAAGCATGCAAGATTTGCATATACATATAAGTCACTTTATGCACTTCAATTAATTTGAGAGAAACAAGGAGATTTATTTGAGAAAATGTGTGAATCCAAAATGCTTTGCATACAAGACATATAGCATTCAAGTCCAAAATACAATGGTATTTGGCAAAGCAAATGACAAAGGTTTCTAATAAGAATTCAAACCAATTTCCACAATGTCATGGGAAAAACAAGGATATAGAGATTATTGATTTCAATTTAAGAGCAACTATATCCAACTTTATAAGCGAAACATAGCATGAGCGACTTTGCACCCTATTTGATTTTTCCGGATAAGATATCCGTATGATAGTAGCCATGTTCAACCAATAAAGAAAGAGAGACATTTGGAATGTAAATTCCTTTGAACGGATACAAGATCCTTTATTCATGTTGAGTCTCATTAGTTTTCACACAAGTTTTGCATTTTAAGAATATGCAATCATCAATTCATGCTTTTCATGTGAGCATGTTATATGAATTTTATGCTTTTTCACTTAACATTAGCATGTCATTTAAGAATCATCATGTCATGGAGATAACTATAGGTCATTCACATCATACTTCCTATGTAAATCTTCTAGTCCAAAAATGCATGTTTGAACATAAATATGACATGGATTGTAAACAAGCAAGGTTCACACTTAGAATTTGAAAACATATATACATATGTACAACCAAGCTTACTCAAGCAATCAAAAGAAGAGGCATAAGTTATTTCAAATTTTTTGCAAGTTACAAGAATGCAAAATAGCTCTCTTTGCTTGAGTTTCCCCATATGGGGTCAATCATGAATCACATCACTCCACAAGACATATCCCAATAGATCTACTAAGAGTTTTAAATCGAGTAGCATCTAAGGGTTTAGTAAATAGGTCCACAAGTTGATCATTAGTACTTACATGTTCAAGTACTATGCATTTATTTTCAACAAGCTCTCTAATGAAGTGATGGCGGATGTCAATATGCTTAGTTCTAGAATGTTGCACCGGATTCTTGGAAATATTAATAGCACTCATGTTATCACAAAAGAGAGTGAGAGTACCTTGGTTGAATCCGTAGTCTACTAGCATTTGCTTCATCCATAGGAGTTGTGTGCATCCACTCCCCGCGGCTATGTACTCGGCCTCGGCCGTGGACAAGGAAATCGAGTTTTGCTTCTTGCAAAACCAAGGCACCAAGTTGTTGCCTAGAAAGAAGCAACCGCTCGATGTGCTCTTCCTATCATCACAATTTCCTGCCCAATCCGCATCACTAAAGCCTACAAGACTAGCATTAGTGTCAAAAGAGTACCAAATCCCATAATTGGATGTCCCATTCACATAGCGAATGATTCTCCTTACGGAAGAGAGATGGGACTCCTTAGGATCCGCTTGGTACCTAGCACACACACCCACACTAAAAGATATATCGGGCCTACTTGCGGTCAAATAAAGCAAGCTACCTATCATGCCCCCATATAGAGTTTGTTCCACACTTTTACCACTTGCATCCTTGCTTAGCTTCAAAGTAGTACTCATGGGTGTATCACAATGTTTGGCCTTCTCTAAACCAAACTTCTTCACTAGGTTCTTAGCATATTTGGCTTGGGTTATGAAAATCCCATCATTCATTTGCCTAATTTGCAAACCTAGGAAGTAACTAAGCTCACCAGCAAGACTCATCTCAAATTCATGAGACATGACATCAACAAATTGTTGGACCTTGGTGTTGTTGGTGGAGCCAAACACTATGTCATCAACATATATTTGAGCTATGAAAAGTTCATCATTGTCTCTCTTGATGAATAGTGTCTTATCAACACTACCTCTTGTGTAGTTATTGTCAACAAGAAATTGAGTGAGGCGCTCATACCAAGCCCTCGGTGCTTGTTTCAACCCATATAGTGCCTTCTTGAGGCGATAGACATGGTTGGGGTGGTGTGCATCCACAAACCCCTTGGGTTGTTCAACAAACACTTTCTCTTGCAAGAAGCCATTGAGGAAGGCACTCTTAACGTCCATTTGGTGCAATTTGAACTTGTGCACACAAGAGATGGACAAGAGAAGCCTAATGGACTCTAAGCAGGCAACGAGAGCAAAAGTCTCCTCAAAGTCGATACCCTCAATCTGAGAGTACCATTGTGCTACAAGTCTAGCCTTGTTCCGCACTATGTTGCCATCCTCATCGGATTTGTTCCTAAATATCCATTTAGTGCCTATGACATTAGTGGTCTTAGGCCTAGGAACTAGAGTCCAAACCTCATTCCTTTCAAATTGGTTTAGCTCTTCTTGCATGGCATGAACCCAAAATTCATCATTCAAGGCTTCATCAACCTTTTTGGGTTCTATTTGAGAGGTGTAGCATGTAAAGCTAATTAGATTAGCTATTTGACGCCTAGTCCTAACACCCTCATTAACATCTCCAATAACATCCTCTTTGTTATGGAGTCTTCTAACCCATGGAGCGGGTTCATTAGAGTCCAAGTTAGGAACTCTAGTAATAGGTTGTGTGACTTCATTAGATGTCCCAACATTGGGAGTCACCACAACCCTCTCCAAAGGAGAGTCATCCTCTAAAACATCCTCCTCCTCATGGTCATTAGACTTGAGCCTAGTATCATCAATGACCACATTTGATGATTCCATGACGGTTCGAGTCTTCAAGTTGAAAACTCTATAGGCTCTACTATTCAAGGCGTAGCCAATAAAGATACCCTCATCACTCTTAGCATCAAACTTTCCAAGTTGATCACGGTCATTTAAAATATAGCATTTGCTTCCAAATGTGTGGAAGTAGCTAACATTTGGCTTCCTACCCTTCCATAGCTCATAGGAGGTGTTTCTAGATCCGGGCCTTAGGAAAACTCTATTTCCTATATAGCAAGCCGTATTGACGGCTTTGGCCCATAGGTTCCTAGGGACATTGTTGCTAAGCAACATTACTCGGGCCATCTCTTGGAGGACCCTATTCTTCCTCTCAACAACTCCATTTTGTTGAGGTGTCCTAGGAGCCAAAAACTCATGGTGTAAGGAAAAATAAACAAATAAAAGTGTTACACGCAGCGGAAGCGATACTAAAGACGATTTAGTGACTTTTAAAATTTTTCCTTTATGAACCTTAAACCCTTTTAATCAATAAACATGCATATATATCAACAAAAGTAAATTACCTCTTGTCGCGTGATCCGATTGACTTACGTCGATGGTAATCCGCAAGACCTTCAATCCGAGCACGAACGTGGATCACCTAGGAGCGTGGTCTCCCTTTCCTTTGAATTGCAAACCTGTGAATGGACCAAACAAATACTTTCTATTCTTTGTTAGTCACAAAACAATCAAAAGAATGTCAAAATTATTCCGGTCACTTTTGAGTTCTCAATCTTATGATCGAAACTCGCGTGAACCTAGATCGATATCGTATACACAAGCTTATTGATGTTTAAGCAATTGTATACTATCAAAGAATAATTTTTCACTCCTTTTTGTCTCTCTAGAATAAAAACTCTCTTAGAATTAAGAAGAAGAAGAAAGAAAATAAAAACTCAAGCACCAATTAATTGATGTGGCCGAACCCTATAAGAACATATATATAGGTTGGCCGAATTTTTCTTCTTTTTCCTTTAGGGTTGCCGAATTCTATGTAGTATATGATTAGGGTTGGCCGAATTTCATCATGTCACTTATATAGGGTGACTAAAATTCAACCCTAATTCTTTTTAACTTTATAGACTTCAAACCCTAATCCAACTCTTTTATTTTTATTCTTATTCTTTTATTTGACTAAATAAAAAAAGACTCCTTATTTGATTAAATAAATAATACTAATTTATTTATTTACTTATCAAACAAGTCTTTTACTTTTAGGAAAGATTTGTTTCTTTAATTAAACAATTAATCAATAAATCAATTAATTCTTATTTAATTAAAACAAATGAAACAAAATAATATTTTTAGGTTAAAACCTTAACCTAGCCGCCCCACTTATATATAAGATGGGCCTAATATTATTTTCCTATTTCATTTAATCCATTGGACTTTAAATAAAAAGCCCACATGTGAACCAGACCCATTCTTACTAAAAGAAACAAGCCCACATGTCTTTCATTAATATATTAATATAATTGAGCAGCCCATTACTTAAATAATGTGCAAATTATATTCTTAATATATTAAATGCAATTCTAGATGGACCCTTAAATTGGTCCGGTAGAATATATCAAGTGATCCATGCAAGTCCGTGTGGATTGGGGATCTTGGCGGGCCATCTAAATTTAAGCTTCAATAGACATAACCTAATCACAATCAACAAATGATTCACTTAGGTCCGATCCATTAATTTTAACTCATTCCACTAAAGAGCTAAAACTGAACTCTTAAATAAAGATAGAAAAGGAAGATGCTCCTCATTCATACCCTAGACAATCATATTGGAGATAGTGTATCCTCGTGATTAATATCAGTAATCGCCAAGAGTTCATAGACCGCCTATAACTCTCCAAGTTACCATATTTACTCATATGACCACGTTTTGAACTTGGATATTTTGACTTGTCCAGAAGCCATGTTTTCAATAGACACTATTGAAAACTCAACGTTGAGATTTAATATCCAATTACCTCAAAACATCCATATGATGATATTATACTCTCATTTAATTAAATGGAGCCACGATGTCCATATCTATAAATGAAGTCCTCTATCGATTAACAAATGAATATCACCAAATTATCGAGGATAGACTATGCGATATAATCGTACTCATTGATAACTCAAATGATATCACTTGCAACCATAAGTCCATCATTTATCTCAGGATTAAGATAGACTCTCCGATTGTCCTGATAATGAAAAAACTATTATCTATTGACGGTTTTAGATAAAGCTTTTCATTGTGATCCAGTTCAATGCACCCAGTGCACTAGATCCTTTTGCTCGAAGACACTCCGATGATTTTAGACTCATCATATCTCATTTGATCCCACTCAAATGCTAGCAAAAGAATTCTACAACTTTAACAAGATAAAGGTGCCCAACCTTTAACTTAAGTTGTGAACAATATTCAAGACTAACTAAAGAATTGTGTCTACCACATACATATCCAGATGTACGAACAATTCTTCTTTTCCCATAGTCTTTAGACCTTATGATTATTTACTTTGACAATTATAATATAAACTATAAATGCTATACGATTTGTTAAACCAGAAATCACTTTATTAATATGAAAAGGATTGTTAATTACAACATTACACTCTTACTATTGAGCATAATCCTAACACATGGGAGATGCCTAAACTATCACAATAGCTTTCAAAAGATGCATTCTCAAATTCCCTCCCATGGTCACTTCTAATCCATTTAATGCTTCTAATGTTAGATTTCATTTCATTTTGTAATTTAGTATAAAGCATTTTAAACTTATCAAAAGTTTCGGATTTTTCTCTAAGAAAATATGTCCATGTAAATCTAGAGAAATCATCAACACAAACAAAAATGTATCTCTTTCCACCTAAACTCTCGGTTTGCATAGGACCCATGAGATCCATGTGGAGAAGTGAAAGGAATACGTTCTCAAGGTGTGTTTAATATATAAAGCTAGAGGGGGGGTGAATAGATTTTATCTAATTATTACCCAATTTTCGCGTGCATGTCAATTTTACGAAAACACCCCTAGCAAGTCAAAAATACATACAAGTGTAATAAGATGCGGAAATAATAAATGACACTTGATGTTTACGTGGAAAACCCAACCATTGGGAAAAACCACGGGCTGTTTAGTGCGCCACACTCGGACCTCGAAATCCACTAATTGAAATGGAGTTTACAACTTATGTAGACCTCGTCTAACACTCCGGTCAATAACCCCCCACTTCTACCACGCGGGCCTTTAAAAGTGGCTCTAGTCCAATTGCTTATGTGACCACCTGTTCCCGGTGTCCGACCTAATCCCGGTCAATCACACAAGACTTCAATCTCTCAAAAGAGATGCACAACCCTATGTGAATATGTATGAATATTCAATTAACAAACAAGGCTAGGGAACCTTAGATGCTTATCTAGGATGATGATATATTCAATTTAAATCAATCATAGATATGAAAACAGCTATATGTCATGGCATACAACTTTAGCTAAGTAAAGGATAACCAATCCTAGATACAAAGCTATCACAAAAAACCCACAAACATTCAAATGATTAACTAGTTGATTAAAAAACAATCTATCAACCTAGTTATAAATAAATCACACAAGAATGTTTATGTCATAGCTTTTAGGCAGTAATGACCTAATCAATTAAGCTATCAAAAATAATCTCAATCATATAATGAGATTAATTAGCTAGATATAAAATAGGCATGAAAACCTAGCTAACATAAATAACCCAATCAACACATAATCTCAATCATGTATGTAGAAATTAATCTAAACACATACAAGTAATAAATGAGATAAAATTGATAAGTAGAAACACTAATTATGTAAGATAAAAGTGTTCAACAAATCATACCATGTGTGTTGAAGAAGACCCATGCATTAGCTAGCACATGCTAGATGAACCTAGATGATGCCTAGATGATGATTTGTGCATGTGGGAATGGGTTTAGAGAGATAAAGATGTAATCTTTAAGCTTTTTCTCTCAAGTCTCTCTTTCTCTCTCAAGAATAAGGAGCCTCTCTCTCTAGGGTTTGATTTTGTGGCTCTCCTCTCAAAATGATGAGAAAGATATGTATTTATAATGCCCAAATGAAACTACATCGTTTTGGAAGAAATGGAAAAAGTATGGGCATTTTCACGGTACTCGCGTCAATGCAGTGACTCAACATTCGAGCGCTTCGAAACATGACCAAACGACATCAAAACCTTTCATATAATATATCGTTGGAAAGGTATGGATGTCTACTTTCTATTAGTTTTTACAGAATGACATTTAAATGTCTATAGAAAAAGTTATGGTCAATTGAGTGACTAAAGGTTAGAAACAGACAACAACAGAGTTGCCCTGTTTTGGTTGTAACTTTGGAGATTTTAAAACCAATCCAAACGGTCATGAAATATTACGAATAATATACCGTTGGAAAGGTATGGGTGTCTAGTTTGTATAGAAATTTTCAAAACTCATTTTGAAGCTTTGTGTAAAAAGTTATGGTCACAAGACCATGCAAAGGTCAGTTTTGAAAACACTTAAAACATTGAAATCCAATCTTTTGAAACTAGACACCTTACTCCAATCAACCAAACCAAAACTACCACTTATCCAAGAGAAGGATGAGACCTTCTCAAGTGGTCAACCATCACGCTAAGACATGCACACCATCGTGCAAGCGCGGACGTTTCCGATCACACAAATGGAAACGAATTACACCACACTTAATACTAATCATGAAGTGCAAGTGTGGGAATTGAATGCATCCTAATGTCTATCATGTCATGGCATTTCATAGAACAAGATGCAATCAATTTAATGCAAGAAGAGATATTGAATAATCAATAAAGCACAATGCACACAAAATATAAACACAACATTCAAGAATAAGAGTTATGCATGTTGTGTGTGTGTGCAACTATATCTCTTCAAGGCAAAGTAAGCACAAGATATATACCTTTGGTGCTTGTCCTCTTGAGGTCTTGGAAAGGGTCTTTGATCTTCAACTAATCACCTAGACTACCCTTACAACCAAACCCCAACATGTGGTTTGCCCACGAAATAAGCCAATCAAATAAAGGGAATCCTTACAAGAAGCTCTAGGGGCTCCTTGGTGGAGAGATACTTGCCCTTTTTGTGCATGCTTTTGGTTTGTTTTCCTTGTTGGCAAGGTCCACAAATACCATTGGCTTTCTTCCCAAGCTTAGGGAGGCCACGCACACACTCGAACTTTCCAAGGGTTCTTAAATCCCTAAAGTTCATGTGGCCAAGTCTTTCATGCCACAACTCAACTTGCTCATCCATGGACACATTGTTTGAGACTGTTCTAGCTTTAAGACAATAACAATTGTCACTAGATCTCATACCTTTCAACAAGGTTTGTCCATCAGGCTTTAGGATTGAGCAATCATTTTTACTAAACAAGACGGAATATCCTTCATCACTTAGATGTGAAATGCTTATTAAATTGGCTTTCAAGCCATTAACAAATAAAGCATCGGATAAGGAGGGTAAACCGGGAACGGAGATGGTCCCTTTCCCTACAACCTTCTTTTTGGATCCATCACCAAAAGTGACATATCCACCTTCCTCCATAACAAGAGTCTCGAAGAAACTCTTGTTTCCCGTCATGTGCCTAGAGCACCCACTATCCAAATACCAAAAATTAGAAGAATTTGCCTTCAAGGCTATTTGTGCAACATGGCAAACATTTTCATTCTTTCTAATCCACTTAGCAACAATTTTAGCTTTCTTAGTGGTCTTTGGTACATGTGCTCTACTATTCCTAGGATCATGCAAATCAATATTATCATTCCTAGGAACATGCATCATGGCTCTTTTCTTTTTCTTCTCTATCATGCTTCTAGTTTTGCACATTTTTATATAGCGAAAGCAATGTGGTCTAATATGACCATCAAATCCACAAAAGTGACAAATAGGAGTAAAATAAGGAATCATACCTTGTCCTTGTCTTTGTGGATGAAAGGGCTCAATGCGTCTTCGTTGTCGAACCGGTCTAGGTTGCTTCCAAGCTTGAGGTTGCATGATAGGCCTCTTTCCTTTGTGAGCCATTTGAGGAGGAATGTTGGCTTGAGGGACCCTAGGGGGTTGAGCTTGAGGTTGCCTTCTTGGCCCCATCTTCACTTGTGCATTTGAGCATTGTCCTACTTCTAATTTCTTCCTAGGAATTTGCACAAATGAAGTTTCTTCTTTCCTCAAACTCTTGACAAACACGGTCTTGTTAGAGGTTGAGATCTTCTTGCCATCTTTATACCCAAGACCCCTCTTGTCACATGGACTCTTTCCAACACCAAGCATATGGTCAAGCTTCTTGGTGCTAGAATCCATCCTAGTCATAGATTCTCTAACTTCTTCAAGCTCCCTCTTTAGGCTATCTTCATTCCTCCTAGATAAGACTAACTCCTCTTTTAGCTTATCTTCCATCTTCTTGAATTTTTCCACTTGTTCACTTAAGTGGTCATTATGAGATGCAAGCTCAAGATTTTCTTCTCTCAACATCTTGATCTTTCTTGTGCTCTTGATTGCTAAATCATTAAATTCGGCATGATATTTAGCAAACACCTTTTTCTCCACAAATCCATTCATGGAATTAGAAGAGGAATCACTTTCTACATCACTTAAGTCATTTTCCTTTTAACTCATTTCCTCTCTCTCACTACCACTTTTGCTCTTATGGGAGGAGGCAAAAGCAAGGAGATTAGCCATGAGCTCTTCATCATCCGAAGACTTATCTCCCTCAATGGAGTCATCACTACTTCCACTCCAAGTGGCGGCCATCACTTTTCCCTTTTTCCTCTCATTGTGATTTGCACATTCGGGGGCAAAGTGACCTATGCCACCACACTCAAAACATCGGACCCCTTTTCTTTCGGTCCTCTCTTGCCTAGGTTCAAACTTCTTGAAAAAGCCCTTTTTCTTCAAATCTTGTCCTTTTGATCCAAAGCTCTTTCTTCTAAACTTCTTAACCTTGTTGAACCTTTTTACAAACAAGGCAAGGTCTTCATCCAAGTCAACCTTCTTTTCCTCCTTTTCATCCTTGGAGGTTTTTAAAGCAATTCCTTTTTTTGCTTTTTAGTGGGTGTGGAGATAGGCCCCTTCCTAGACTCATAAGCTAGAAGTCTCCCAATCACCTCACTCGGCTTCATATCCTTATATCCACTATTTTCTTCTAAAGCCGTCACCTTAGATTCAAACCTATCGGGTAGAGATCTCATAATCTTTTGCTTGATTCTCCTATCCGAATATGGATCACCAAGTTGATGGCTTTGGTTGACTATATCCATCAACTTGATCTCGAAGTCGTTGAAGCACTCATTCTCCTCCATCTTAAGCATCTCGAATTGAGTTTGGAGGACTTGAAGCTTAGAGTCCTTCACCACTTCGGTTCCCTCATGTGCAATCTCTAGGATGTCCCAAGCCTCCTTAGCTATCCTAGTATTTTGAATCAATTTATATTGATTTTCGTCCATAGCACACAAGATGGCATGCATCGCCTTCCTATTCCACTTTGAAGCCTCAAACTCTTGCGCATTCCATTGCGCCTTAGGCTTCAAAACATCTTCTCCTCCACCCGCGAGAGTCATCATAGGGAGATCATATCCGTCTTCCACCGCCATCCATGCACGGTCGTGAATTTGGCATATGTAGGATTCCATCTTCCCTTTCCATTGGGAATAGTTCAATCAAGTAAGAAGTGGAGGCCTTGTGCTAGAGGCACCTTCGTTGCCACCACCATTTCCACCGTTTCCACTCATATTGTTTATGAATGAATGAAATGAATGCAAATGTATGAATGATAAAAAATCACACAAAATGCAAAACACACCAAAATAAGCAAGGATCACCTATGTATCCACTATTTTCTTCTAAACTTAGATTCAAACCTATCGGGTAGAGATCTCATAATCTTTTGCTTGATTCTCCTATCCGAATATGGATCACCAAGTTGATGGCTTTGGTTGACTATATCCATCAATTTGATCTCGAAGTCGTTGAACCACTCATTCTCCTCCATCTTAAGCATCTCGAATTGAGTTTGGAGGACTTGAAGCTTAGAGTCCTTCACCACTTCGGTTCCCTCATGTGCAATCTCTAGGATGTCCCAAGCCTCCTTAGCTATCCTAGTATTTTGAATCAATTTATATTGATTTTCGTCCATAGCACACAAGATGGCATGCATCGCCTTCCTATTCCACTTTGAAGCCTCAAACTCTTGCACGTTCCATTGTGCCTTAGGCTTCAAAACATCTTCTCCTCCACCCGCGGGAGTCATCATAGGGAGATCATATCCGTCTTCCACCGCCATCCATGCACGGTCATGAATTTGGCATATGTAGGATTCCATCTTCCCTTTCCATTGGGAATAGTTCAATCCGGTAAGAAGTGGAGGCCTTGTGCTAGAGGCACCTTCGTTGCCACCACCATTTCCACCGTTTCCACTCATAGTGTTTATGAATGAATGAAATGAATGCAAATGTATGAATGATCAAAAATCACACAAAATGCAAAACACACCAAAATAAGCAAGGATCACCTATGTATGTCTAGGAACCCGTTCTAATACCAATTGAAACTAATTATTGCACGGTGTGTATAAAACTATCTAGAGGGGGGGTGAATAGATTTTACGCTTTTTAACCAATTTTTCGTGTTAGTCAAAATTACGAAAATGCCCTCAAGATAATATAAACAAGCAAGTGTAATATGGTGCGGAAATTAAAACAACACTTGATTTTTACGTGGAAACCCTCACGGGAAAAACCATGGGCTATGTAAGTAAGCCACACTCGAACCTCGAATCCACTAAATGTGCAAACGATTACAATCTAATCCCGGAAGTAATCACACACCTACCTAATCCCGGTATAAGTGAACCTAGTCCAATTTTGCTTACGATCTAAGCAACCTAATCCCGGATGCTACACACAAGACTTACTTTCTCTATGAAGAGAATACAATCCTAAGTGAATATATGTGAATATCCAAAATGCAACATAGAGCAAGGGAAACCCTATATGCTTATCTAAGATGTTTAATATGCAATTAAGAACAATCCTAGATATCAAAACTAAATGACATGTCAATTAGTTTAGCTAATCAAAATTAAGCACAAAACCTAATTTGCTAGCATAATACAACTTCTCAAACATATATCATACTTATCTCAAACTTGTATTCAAAGTATATAAAATAACATACAAGTAATTAATTGAGATTTCTTAGTTAAGAAAGACACAAAATATGTAAGATATTAGTGAAAAACTTACCAAGCAAAGTATGATGAAGAATCCATGCTAGATGACATCTAGATGATCAAAGATGATGCTAGATGATGATTGATGATCATGAATAAGTGTTTGAGTAATTAAAAATGAGTTCTTGGAATTTTTCTTCTCTTTGAAAAATATCCTAAGTATGAAATCTGAATATGAACTCTCTTACTTGACCTAAAGACAAAATGGCATATATATAGGGGGCCATATCAAAGTGAGGTCGTTTAAGTAAGTTTCAAAGAAACGCGCCAATCGGCAGTTTCATTCGGCGGCCAGGCCACAGAATGTGACCGCCGAATTGCTCCTGATGAAACAGGGGAGAAATGGTGGTTTCAAACGGTGGTTTCGAAACCGTCGAATCAACCGCAGAATAAACCCGAGAATTAAAAACCATCAGGTCTGAAATGGCGTTTTCGATCGGCGGCCACGAAACCGCCGAATTGATCCAGAGACCTCTGGACTTAAACGGCGGTTTCAATCGGCGGCCAGGCCGCCGACCAAACCGCCGAATCACCAAAGATGGTGAAACCAAAAAAGAAGCTTAGAGCATTCTCCTTAAGCGGTCTTCGCGCAAAACCAAGCACATTCTAGTGCAAGCGCGGACGTTTCCGAATACTAACGGGAAACGAATTACTAAGCACAAAAGCACACAACAAAATACAACATCAAGGTGCAAGTGTGAAATGTGACATGTGAAGAGTATGCACACAAAATGTAAGAATGCTAAGTGAGTGTGTGCAACTATCTCTTCAAGATAAGTAAGCACATAGAATTTACCTTCAGTGCTTATCAAGGCGAGGTCTTTGAAAGGGCTTCGAATAATAAACTAACTCCTAAGCTACCCTTACAAGGATCCCCAACATGTGGTTTGTCCACGAAATGAGCCAATCAACAAAGGGAACCTTACAATTAGGTTTTTGACTAATCTTGATTAGCTAAGCTATTTGACATGTCATCTAGCTCTTGATATCTAGGGTTGATTTAATTGAATATATCATCATCCTAGATAAGCATCTAAGGTTCCCTAGCCTTGTTTGTTATTTGAATATTCATACATATTCACATAGGTTGCATAATCTCTTCTTAGAGAATTAAGTCTTGAGGCTAAGATTGCTTAGGCCTCAAGCAATTGGACTAGAGCCACTTTTAAAGGCCCGCGTGGTAGAAGTGGGGGGTTATTGACCGGAGTGTTAGACGAGGTCTACATAGGTTGTAAACTCCATTTCAATTAGTGGATTTCGAGGTTCGAGTGTGGCGCACTAAACAGCCCGTGGTTTTTCCCAGTGGTTGGGTTTCCACGTATACATCAAGTGTTATTTAAATTCCGCACTATATTACACTTGCTTGTATTTTTGACTAGTAGAGGTATTTTCGTAAAATTGACTTGCATGCGAAAATTGGGTAATAATAGCAAAAATCTATTCACCCCCTCCCCCACCTCTAGATTAATATATTAGTACACACCTAGTTTATTTGAGAACTTTCACCTAGTTCAATTGTTTGTGATTTAAGCAACCTAGCTAATCCTGGAAGCAACGCAAAACTTACTTCTCAATGAAGAGATAATATGGCCTATGTGAATATGTATGAATATCCAAAATGCACAAAGAGCTAAGGAACCCTATATGCTTGTCTAGGATGATAAGATGACAATTCAATCAATCCTAGATATCAAATGCTAGATGACATGGCAAAAAGCATGGCTAAACATAGATTAGGCAATCCTATGTAGCTACCACAATACAATACTCAATCAATACATCACAAACAATCTCTATCTTGTATCTAGAATATATTATAAAAGCATACAAGTAATTAAAGAGATGACTTGATAGGAAAGATACTAAAATTAGATGAAATTAGTAAAAATCTTACCAATCAAGTTGTGATGATGCAAAACCATGCATGGATGCATCCTATATGATCATGGATGATCCTAGATGAACTTTGATGCACAAGGAATAACTTTGAGTGTTTAAAGGTGAGTTCTTGTGAATTTTTGGCTCTTGAAATATGTTTTAAGGGAAAAATATGCTTTTGGAACTCTTGGGGACAACCTAAAATGAAGTGGTGTATTTATAGGTGTCAACCAAAACTGCAGAGTTTTGAGCTTTTCGCGCATGACGGATTGCCGCGGTTGTGACTATAGCGGTTTCCAACCACGGTAGTTGCACCGCGGCAAAAATAGAAAAATCTATGTCGCTTGCATGCTGCGGTTTTTCCAACCGCGATAGTAGTCGCGACAGAGAAAACACTTCTCTGTCGCTTGCAGGCCGCGGTTGTCCAACCGTAGCAGCATAACTGCGGTAGAGAAGGACAAAGCCTTCTCATGTAGTTTCTCACATAATACCAATGCAATAAGTGCAAGTGTGTGAGTGAATACAATGCATCCTTATGCTTAACATGTTATGGCATTTAACAAGCTAGATGCAATCAATAAAATATGCATGAAGAGGTATAAATGAACATGAAAGTGCACATATCAAAAACACACACAACATACAAGAATAGGAATTATGCATAAGTTGTGAGTGTGTGCAACTAACCTGTTAGGTTTATAGTTTGTGTTGGCATTAATTCCATATCAAAACGTTTTTCTCTTGTAATGTTTAGTGGTTCATATATTGAAGATTTAAGAAGACGAAGAATGTCTCAACCACAATTCTTGCAAGAAGCCGGCATTAAAGAGATATGTGCATCATTGATCATCAAAGGTAATATAAGACCTCATATCTCTTACAAGGCTAGGCACACACACACACATGGCATCCTTGTGTGTTCCTTCATGGTTAAACATCATTGATATAACACATTCACATACTTGATAATATATGCTCATGCATTTATACTATCTTGACAAACTTTGCTTATTACATGTTCTTGGACTATGTCTAGGAAATAGCATATGTGTGTGTCTTTGTGTTTGTATGTTTCCGTATTTTTTGTATTTGGACTTGAATATGTTCTATTATGATTCCTTATTGAGTTCTGGTCGTTTCGGTTACTCATTCATAAGGTTTCGAGTCCAAACGATGTAGCTACGCTATTTTTCGTTCTCATTCGTTGAGTTGACTTCATCGTCGTTTTCCGAGATGATTTCTCAACCATTTTTCAAAGTTGTGTTTTCTTCATCGTGCGTAAGAGAGTCACGGTTCGTAATCCAAAAATGGATTCAAAATCGGAGTTCGGATGCCCAAGATACGGCTGAAGAACCGAGGGAACGCGTGATAGATGTCTGTGGCCGTGAGGCCAGTTGGCCCACGCCGTGAGGGAGGCCGTGGGCCCTACGGCCAGAGGGGCTCTCTGCCCCCGTGAGGCCCATGCGCCCCCCACGGATTGGGGTGACGTGGCCTCACCTGATTGGCCCGGAATCTCTTCTCTCTCCTCCTTTTATTTCCCTCTTCTCTCTCCATTTGATTTTCAAGAAGAAAAAATTGTATTTTCCCGTCAGAATTTCTCTCTGAATTTTCTCATCTTCCAAACATCATATCTCCCTCATCCGAAGTCGGATTTGAGTGATTCGAATTGGAGAACATTTGTAATTGAGTCCTCTATCATTTCCAAGTGGTTTGGTAGCTGATTGGTCGAGTTTTCTGGTGGTTCCACACTGAAATCCGAACCAGCTGTTGAATCAAAGGTATTGGACTAATCTTTGGGATTTCTTTCTTTTTAACCTTCAATTTGCTTAGGGTTTCTTCTTCTATATGTATGTTTATGTTTGATAAAAGCTATTAAGAAAGATAGCTTCATAATCATTCTAATTGAAAGTCAATTTATAGACTAATGTGGACTAGTTTCTATGATTCTAGGTTTTACACATGTTTGTGAGTTGTATTGTGATTAGAATGGCATCTTAGGTTGTTTGGAACTTGATTGAATCAATTTTGTGATAAATGACCTTGAGATTTGATCATTTGATTAATGAAATCTAGGATTATTGAACTTTCTTTGTGTTTTAGAGCAATCTAGGATTTGATTGATTTATATCTTGAATCCTTGCTCTATATTTTTGGCTAGAATGTTGATTGATTAAATCTCATATTTCTAGCATTTTATTGTATGTTGATTGCATCTTGAACTTGTTCTTCATGAATATATTTTGATTCAAGTGTTATATGTGTGAATGAGACTTTGAGCTTATGTGTTTGATGTTTTACATGCTTTAGGTTTTATTCATGTATTTTGCATCTAGACTTTATTACTTGTGATATCACATGTTTAGGTCTATTTGTACCATAAAATATATTGATCACATGTTCTATGTTGATTTGATTGTTTGCATCATTTGCATTCACATGATCACACTAGGAAGTCCTTGTAAAAGGCATGAAGTCTTGGTTAGAGTCGGGATGACTCGGATAGCCAAGCAAGAAGACTTGCCTAGAGTCGGGATGACTCGGATAGGTAAGCAAGAAGTTACACCTCCCGTGTACCCCGCTCTTTTGGAGTCTATGTCTAACCATACGCCTAGGCCTACCAATATAATGGCCAACTCCCTATCCAAGGCACTCTTGCCTCTAGGGAGCCTCCCATGCATGACTATCCGAGTCCTCGCTAGTTGGGAGGACTCGGATAGTCATGCATGGGAGGCTCCCTAGAGGCAAGAGTGCCTTGGATAGGGAGTTGGCCATTATATTGGTAGGCCTAGGCGTATGGTTAGACATAGACTCCAAAAGAGCGGGGTACACGGGAGGTGTATGCACTCTTAAGGAATTTCTAATCTTCCATCGATGTTGGTTTTGTGTGTTGTCCAATATATGGTGGTTTCGCATCATTGAGGGATCTCATACTTTCCAATAGGGTTGGGTAGACTTAGACTCCACTAGGTTGGGTGAGCTAAAGATTGGTCACTTTGTGGATTCTTTATTTTTATCATCCAATATATATAGTACCCTAATGGTTGTATTTCAATCCGTGGATGTTTCCTCCTTGGAGGTTTTACCACGTTAAAAAATCTCTTGTGTTAATTCTTCCTATCTCTATCTTTTATATTTTATTTGTATATGTTATTATCTTGTTTCATATTACTCACTTGTGATATATAGTGAAGCAAGTATTTGTAAAGTGTGATTTGTGAATTCATTCTTTAGATCATTTTTGTATATTTGATTCTTTTGTATATTATAATTTTTGTATAGTGATATTTGATCACTCTTGTAACAAGTTGAACATCTATTGAAATACAAGCTTTATTTGTTGTTGTGTTGTTAGGTTGATAATTAGTGTTGGCATTAATTCCATATCAAAACGTGTTTTACTTGTAATGTTTAGTGGTTAGTAAATGAAGGATTTCGAAGACGAAGGACATCTCAACCATTATTCGTTCAAGTTGCCGGCTTTTAAGAGTTTCGGACATTATCGGTCTACAAAGGTATACAAAGACCTCTTATCTCTTACAAGGCTAGGCACACACTCACACATATCATTCTTGTGTGTCCCTTCATGATTTTATTTCATTTACATTTCACTTTCACACACTTGGCAAAATATGCTCATGCATTCACATTTAGTTAATAAACTTTGTGTTTTGCATTTTCTAGGACTATGTCCAGAAACTAGCATATGTGTGTGTATTTGTGTTTGTATGTTTCCGTATTTTGTGTTTAGGACTTGAACATGTTCTTATTCAATGCCTTATTGAGTTCCGGTCGTTTCGGTTACTCATTCATAAGGTTTCGAGTCCAAACGTGTTGACTATGCCACTTTACGTTCTCTTACGTTGTGTTGACTTCATCGATGATTTCCGAGATGATTTCTCAGCCTTTTTTCAAAGTTGTATAGTCGTTTTCGTGCGTGAGAGAGTCACGGTTCGTAATCCGAAAACAGATTCGAATTCGGAGTTCGGACGCCCAAGATACGGGCCGACGAACCGAGGGAGCGCGGGAGAGGACAGCCCAGGCCGTGGGCCACATGGGCTGGCCGTGGTTGAGGCCGTGGGCCCCACGGCCTGGAGCACCCTATGCTCCCGTGTGGGCCACGCGCCCCCCACGGCCTGGGGGTGATGTGGCACCACGTGATTGGCCGAAAAACTTCTTCTCTCTCCTCCTATTTCTTCCCTCTCTCTCTCATTTTGAATTTCGAAGAAGAAAAATTCTGGTTTTCCCGTAAGGCATTTTCTCCAATTTTTCCAAACTTCAAAACACCATATCTTCCTCATCCGGAGTCGGATTTGAGTGATTCAAGTTGGAGAGTGTTCGTATTTGAGTCCTCTAACATCTCCAAGTGGTTTGGTAGCTGTTTGATCGTGATTTCCAGTGGTTGATCACTGAATTCCGAACCAGCTTCAAAATCCAAGGTAATGGTCTCATCTTAGGGATTTCTTGTTATTTGACCTTCCAAATGCTTGGGGTTTCTTCTTCTATATCTATGTTATTGTTTTATGAAAGCTATTTGAAAAGGTAGCTTGATTATCATTCCAATTGAAACTCAATTTGTGGACTTATGTTGACTAGATTTTATGATTCTAGGTTTTACATTTGTTTGTGAGTTGTATTGTGATTAGAATGGCATCTTAGGTTGTTTGATACTTAATTGAATTAATTTTGTGTTAAAATGACTTTGAGATTTGATTTGGTCCTTTGATTGAAGAAATCAAGGATTTGTGTATTTGTTTGTGATTTAGAGAATATAGGTTTTGATTGATGTAAATCTCAAAACCTTGCTCTATATTTTTGTCTAGTATATTGATTGATTTTAATCTCATATATCTAGCCTTTGATTGTATATTGATAGCATCTTGAATTAGGACTTAATGAACATTTTGTGATTCAAGTGTTATGTGTGTGAATGAGACTTTGAGTGTATGTGTTAGGTGTTTCACATGCTTAGGTTTCTATTCATGTATTTTTGCATCTAGACTTGATTAATTGTGTTTTCACATGTTTAGGTCTATTTGTGCCATAGAATGTATTGATCACATGTTCTATGTTGAAATGAATGTTTGCATCATTTGCATTCACATGATCACACTAGGAAGTCCTTGTAAAAGGCATGAAGTCTTGGTTAGAGTCGGGATGACTCGGATAGCCAAGCAAGAAGACTTGTCTAGAGTCGGGATGACTCGGATAGGTAAGCAAGGAGTCATGGCTAGAGTCGGGAGGACTCGGATAGTCATGCATGGGAGGCTCCCTAGAGGCAAGAGTGCCTTGGATAGGGAGTTGGCTAACATATTGGTAGGCCTAGGCGTATGGTTAGACATAGACTCCGATAGAGCGGGGTACACGGGATGTGTATGCACTCTTGAGGAATTTCTAATCTTCCATCGATGTTGGTTGAGTGTGTTGTCCAATATATGGTGGTTCCGCATCATTGAGGGATTTCATACTTTCCAATAGGGTTGGGTAGGCTTAGACTTCACTAGGTTGGGTGAGCTAAAGATTGGTCACTTTGTGAATGTTCTATGTTTACTTTCCAATAATATAGTACCCAATGGTTGTAGTTCAACCCGTGGATGTTTCCTCCTTGGAGGTTTTACCACGTTAAAAAATCCCTTGTGTTAATTCTTTCTATCTCTTCTCTTATATTTTAATTGTATATTTTATTGTCTTGATTCATAATATTCACTTGTGATGTATTGTGAACCAAGTCTTTGTATAGTGTGATTAGTGTATTCATTCTATAGATCAATTTGTATCTTTGATTCTTTTGTATATTGTAATATTTGTTTAGTGACATTTTGCTCACTCTTGTAACACATTGAACATCTTATGAAATACAAGCTTATTTTGTTGTTATGTTTATTTGATATTTTACCTCACATGACTTGTTGATATACTTAGACATTTCTCTTATGATTGTGTCATCGTATTGTCTATGTATGTCTACCTTGGCTTATTGTGTTGTGTGTAAGGCTACCTTGAGGGACAAACGGATGTTTGTTCAAGGGTTTGAAAAAAGGTGTAAAAACCTATTCACCCCCCCCCCCCCCCCCTCTAGGTATGCTTTAAGCAATTTAACTTCGTTTGTGTACATTCATGTGTTTATTTGCTTTTATACCTCACACAACTAGGTGATATACTTAGACCTTGTGCACATGATTATATTCTCATATTGTCTATGTATGTCTTTCTTGGTTTATTTTGTTGTGTGTAAGGATACCTAAAGGGACAAACGAGAGTTTGTTTAAGGGATCGGAAAAAACGTGTAAAAACCTATTCACCCCCCCCCCCCCCCCCCCCCCCCTCTATAGGTATGCCTTAAGCAATTTAACTACGTTTGTATACTTTCATAACCTCTTCAAAGCAAGTAAGCACATAGAAATTTACCTTTGGTGCTTATCACCTTGAGGTCTTGAAAAGGGAATTTGAGCATGATCCTCAATCACCTAAACTACCCTTACAATTCAAACCCCAACATGTGGTTTGTCCACGAAATAAGCCAATCAATTGATAGGAATCCTTACAATTTACAAATTTTAATTATACATGTACTTGTAATTCAATTGTACTCTTTTTCCTCACCAAGTTTTTATCCAACTAGGTTTTTCTTAATAAGGTTTTTTAACGAGGCAATCATGTAATACTTAAGTCTGAATCAGTAAATAAAATTCATTTCTTTACCTATATTGTTTTTATCTGACTTACACATTTGTTATTGGCTATATAATTTTTTTTTTTTTATGAAACAAAAATTACATTTTTTTCATAATTTTTTTTATTTTTATAAAAATGCGGGCTGGCCCCTTTATGGCCTGTTGGGATGGCCCGCCTGTTGGCACGACAAAGGGTTGTGCCATGCTGGCCTATTTTTACAGCTCTACTCGCAATGATCTCATGTCATGAATTGCGAGATGAAGTCGCTGTTGCTGGTCAATGACCTCTTGTAACTTTTGCAACTTTGGATGTGCGAGATGAAGTAGAATTATGGTTCTCATTATGATCTCTGGTAACTTCTACAAGATCATATTGTGCGAAATGAAGTCACACTTTGCAACTCGTAATGAACACCAGAAACTTCATAAATGCGAGACAAAGTCACATTTGGGGTTCGCACTTTGTGCGTCGGGGCACTATAAATACATCTTTCATCAAGCCGTTTTAGAGCTTTAACAATTCAATCTTTAGAGTGAGAGTGAAGTTTTCTAGTGTAATAAGCTCCGGGAAAGCTTTTTTAACACTCCATCCCCAAATCCATGTGCATTTAAAGCTTCATCTAGCATCATCAAGCATGGTTGTTCATTATATGCTCACTTGGTAGGTAAGAACAAACATCTCATCTTATTTATTGTTGTACTTATCCAAGACTTCATCTTTATTACATGTTTATTGCAAAGACTTCGTCTTTATTGCATATCTTGTGAAGTTGTGAAGTTAATTGGGGTTAGCTAATAACTAGGTTGTTAGATTTACATTCTCTACATCTATTTAAGCATTTTGTTGTGTGTTTGTCTAGCACATACTCACATTGAGCATTCATACATGTTCACTTAGGAATTAATTCTTTTCTAAGAGCCTAAGTCTTGTGGGTACATGTGGTTAGGGGTGGGCAAAAAACCAGTGAACCGAACCGGTCCAATTGGTTTTTTTTTCGGTTTTTCATTATTAACCGGTTCGATTCGGTTCGGTTCATTTTTAAAAAAACGGGATATTCCAGTTTGGATTCTGGTTCGGTTTTCGATTCAAGGGTTTGAACCGGTGAACCGAATTGAAAATCGGTGTATATAATCAAAATATAATTTGGTATGTCAATTGTTCGAATAATCAACCTGACAAGTAATAGGAGAAAAAGAAAAAAGAAACACTTGGGGATTTTTAATACCAAAAATATAGAAGAGCCTCCATTCATAGAAAAATTATCTAATGTGAAGCAATAACAAAGATGCTTAGCTGCCTCGTCACCATTTATAGATGCATGTTATTAACCGGCTCAAGCTTTGGAAACTTCATGGCGCCTTGTAACTCTGGATTGATTGTGAACAAATGACACTGTGCATATTGTGCCATCAATTGGTCCACAAGCACCAAGGCTACCATGGCTTCAACCATTGGTACCGCTGCATCAACACACAAATCAAATAATTTTTATTATTTGGTATAATCAAAAAATAACTAAACCGGTGTTTTTTCAAATTTTCTAACCATGGCAGATTTTAAAAATTTTTCTAACCATGGCAGATTTTAAAAATTAAAATCCAATAATTTGGCACAATAGACCCAAAACCGAAAAAAACCGAACCGAACCGAACCGAACCGGTTTAATCGGTTTTTGATCGGTTCACACTTTTCAATTTTATCCGATTGGTTCACTTTTTCAAAAATAGTATATTATCGATTTTTTATCGATTCACTCGAAAAATGAACCGATCCATTAAACGCCCACCCCTACATGTGGTAGTTGCATAAGCAAATGTCAATAGTCATTATAAAAAGGCCTACGAGTAGATAAATTTAAGTTACAATCCTTGAGAAGCGTGACTAGGTTGTCAACTTAGGATATAATTAGACTATCATATAGTGGATTTCTGTGACTAAGTAGCTAATGAGGCTAGTCTCGTGGGTTTTTCCCAGTTGGAGGGTTTCCCACATAAAAATGAAGGGTATTTTACTTTCCACATTATTTACTTGATTTTTATTGTTATTGTTGGTTGTTATTTTAATCCCGACTAATCGAAAAATTGGTAACTTAATCAATTAACAATCTATTCATCCCCCTCTAGGATGTTTAGACACATGTTTAGGTAGTTTCATGGGATATATGCTTTCTTCCTTACTTCAAACGTAATGCTCTTCTTTTTATGATTACTAAGCAACTTAAAGATATCTACAAGGTCACTATTACTATTCACAACCATTCTCTCACTACACCATGGCAATACCACCCAAACACAATATTTATTAGTAAGAACATCTTCACAACCAGTTTGTATTTCAGACATGGTATGCAACAATGTAATCACACTAACATGGTCAACATCACAAGTGCCAAGCTCAAACACCTTAGAGTCATATTGAACAAAAATATCTCAATTATATCCATTCATATTGTGAAAAAAAAAAAAAAAAACTTCAATCAATACATTAAACATGCCATTTTAAAAACATATATATATATATATATATATATATATATATATATATATATACGGTCCTATTCACATCAGTGCACACTGATGTAACTACATCAGTACCAATGCATGTGGACCACTGATTATAGAGAAGCTTTGACAAATGCATACACTTTGAGTTAAAGTATGTAACTCTAATGGTCTATATCCAATGCACTGATGAAGTTATAGTGCGCACTAACTTGAACATATATATATATATATATATATATATATACAGTCTTTCTATTATCAGTTCGAACTGACAAAAGATATATCAGTTCCTTGCATGTGGACCATTGGATTTAAAAGATGCTTTGACAAGTGCATGTAGCCAAGTCAAAGTATTTAAATCCAATGACCCACATGTAAGGAACTGATTTATCTTTTGTCAGTTCGAACTGATAATAGAAAAATTGTATATATATATATAACAGAAAATGAGAAACAAATATCAAATGTTGACAAACGGGAAATCAGAAATCGTAGTTCACCTATATGTTAACCAACCCACATGAATGAAATGAAACATTGTCAGTACTCTACCACAAAAAAAAAAAAAAAAAAAAAAAAAAAACCATATCTGTTTGAGAAAAACAAACAAAAATACATTTTTATACAATATTCTTTCTTATTTCATGTCTAACAACCATGAACACGTCAATTACACCATCAATTTCATAGTAACCCTCAAATTTTGTAAATAGCAACCCTAAATCTTTAATGATTATGAAAACGAACAATCACAAGTGCAACCATGTATGCAAAATCACCACAAAACCACTATCAAAACTTCAAGTTTAAAAAGCACACCTTTTATGTGAAAAGGAACATAGGAAGCCTCTTGGAATCCTTATACATCGAGAGTTGTACTCTGTGCACAACCTTCTCAAGTATTTCTACTTCAAATAGTGTTACACACCCTTCTTACCCTCTAGTTAGTGACGATCTGGTGATGGTATGATTATTTTTTGGCGCGAATGGCTTGGGAGATGAACATGTACACGAACTGGTTTTTCTTAGCAGCTGAAAGCGTAATGGCTTTGGGACCATGCCTATTTAGAATATTGGCATTTGGTAATAGTTGAAGGGTGAGTTGTCAACCATCTCTTCCACACGTTTAATTCATATTTAATAAATCATAATTTTGCTTTTCTTTTTTATTTTCTTACCCTTCCATTTTTAATTCCCATTCAAGTTCTCCAGGTGCAGTTACAAGATTGCCCTCACTGTTTCATGGTCAAACCATTAGTCTAACAGAAATCCTAACAGTAAGGGAAATCTTTGAATAATTTAATTTTCAGGGGGAAGAAATATCATTTTTAAAAGGGGTATTTACCCTAGTGGCCATCAACTTATGCCACCACTGTCAAAATGACCACCAGATGAGGAATTGGTTTCAAAATGACCATTTTTGGCAAACACTGTTACACCAATGACCATTCCATCCAATTCCATCCATTTCCATCAAATTCAATCCAACGAGTGGCATTTTGGTAAATAAGTGGATGACTTTAATTTATTTTAGATGTTTTTTGGAAATCAATTTTTTATTTTGTTTTTTGAAACAGATAATTATATTTAGTATATGTATATACGTATAGCATATCTCAAACATATATATATATATATATATATATATATATATTGAAAAGATTAAGGATACAAAATCTAAAAATTCTAAAAAATATATTTGTGATAAGTTGAAAAGAAATATATATATATATATATATATATATATATATATATATATATATATTCAAATTTTCTATTATCAGTTCGAACTAACAATAAATATATCAGGACGGAGAATGTGGACCACTAGATTTACATACTTTGACTCAAAGTGTGTATGCACTTGTCAAAACTTCTCCATAATTTGTGGTTCACATTCTTTATCCTGATATATTTATTGTCAGTTTGAACTGATAATAGAAAGACTGTATATATATATATATATATATATATTCTTTTTTGAGAAGATTAAGGCTACAAAATCTAAAAATTCTAAAAAGTATATTTGAGATAAGTTGAAAAGAAAAAAAAAAAAAAAAAAATATATATATATATATATATATTCTTTTTTGAGAAGATTAATGCTACAAAATCTAAAAATTCTAAAAAATATATTTGAGATAAGTTGAAAAGATATATATATATATATATGTTTGAGATATGTTATACGTATATACACACACTAAATATAATTATTTGTTTCAAAAAACAAAAGAAAATATTGATTTTCAAAAAAATATATCTAAAATAAATTAGGTCATCCCTTTATTTACCAAAATGCCACTCATTGGATGAAATTGGATGGAATGACCATTAGTGTAATAGTGTTTGTCAAAAATAACCATTTTGAAACCAATTCTCCATCTGGTGACCATTTTAATAGTGGTGACATAAGTTAATGGCCATTAAGGTAATTATCCTTTTTTAAAACTAGAAGGGACAAAGATATAAATATGGCAAACCTCGGTCCTCAAGGGAGAAAATAATAATATCCCAAAAGAAAATGCTACAAAACCCGTAAAACAAGGCCCACAGGCCACAAGCACACAACAAATGAACAACAATCAATTATGGTGTGTGGGTTGACAGTCAACGCCAGCGTGGATAACGTCCAAAGAATCTCCGCAACGCGACACCTGTCGTCTTCCCATTGGACCTCTTCCTCTCTCCTCACGCCCTTTATTTAACTCACTCATTTCCTTCTCTATACCGTCAAGAGACAGATCCTTATTTACCAGTTTCAAACGGTGCGTTTCAATCTTCTTCTTTTCATTGTTATTGTTTGAATTTAGGGTTTGTTGTTTTTTAGATCGTATTTTATTTTTTGGGGGATTGTTTGTTTTAGATCTGGAGGTACTGTTTGTTTGATCTGTTCTTCGTTTTCTGCTTTTTGATTCGATCTGTTTAGTTTCGATACTTTAATTATTAGTATATGTTCTTTTTTACTGAGATCCGTTTGGTTCCTTAGAAGATGTTGTGAAGGAAGAGCAAATCGATTAATTGACTTTGATTTTTCGTTATACAGACTTAAAAAACGTAAATTCCATTGTTAAGTTACTATGTTGATTTTTCTTATGCTTGATTTGACTGAAATATGTGTGGTTATTTTCTTCAAACAGAGAATCTGTTGATCACTCTAGAGATTTTTTAAACAAAAAAGATGTTTTTTTTTTTTTTTTTTTTTTTGCTTTGAAACTGTGTTGTTGTCTCAAATTAATAATAAGTGACTGCCTAGTTGACTTGAAGTTTCTTTGAAGATTTAAAGTGTCCCAAAAGATGAGATGGGTTTTATTGAGTGTTGTAAAAGTCTCTAGGCACTAGTCGGACAGAGATTCCAGTCGGCTGGTCTGCCGGTCAGCAGCAGACCGGAATTTGTTTTTAGTTTTTTTTTTTTTTTAATATATTTTTTGTTGTAATCGAGTAAATGTTCATACCATTTCGTATATTTTCATATATTGAACCTCAAATTGAAAATCAAATTCCAAAAAACTCAATATTGACTATTGGAGAACCTCAAATTGAAGGCCGTTTCATCAACTAAATTTTTTATTTTTTTAAAATGAAACCCCCAAAATGGCGTCATTTTGGGGGTTTCAATTTTTTTCAAAAAAAGAGTCAGCCTAGTCGGTCAACGGCACTATTCGCCGACTTTGACCGACTAGTGGCCGACTAGGCGGTTTGCTGCTAGTCACGGCAATTTCATGGAAATCGGGGCAGCAAACCGCGCCGACTAGGATCTAGTCGCCCTAGTCGGGGACTTATGCAACACTGGTTTTGTTAGTTCTATTGGCCACAAGAAATAGAAATTTTGATCTGCTTGGTTGCTTATAAAGTGATGGTTAAAAAAGGGGATTCGTGTTTTGACTTGCATATTTTATATTTGAACCTGAGAATAATACGAGAGGTTCAGCTCAAGTTAGTATGAGATGTTTATTAAATGATTTGATGTATTACTTTGTTGGTATATTTATTTTTCTGTTCAGCTAAGAGAAGTCTGAATCTTATATGTTTGGCTTCTGAGGAAGTGATGGAAATGTATATAGGAACTATTCTTCTTGCTTGGTTTATTCCTTGATGAATGAATTGTTATTGTTTAAACTGAATTTTGTAAAATGTTCACTTAGATGGATTTTATCATCTTAAACTATTATTTTGTTGAAGACGAATTAGGGAGCATCATAAGAAGACTTGATGAAGTATAAAATAGATGAATCAATTCTGTTTTGTTCATTTCTATTGGGTAATGAGTAGCTAGTTAGCTACTCTTATCTATGTGGTTTCGGAGAGTATTTAGTAAAAAATGAAAAGAAAAGAAAAGAAAAAGAAATAGTTTAATGATCGTGTGCAATTGTGCATATAGCAAAGCCATCTTATTTGATCTATACCGTTGTAATGATCAATTTCCTGATTGGAGTCAATTCAAATTACCTTGCAGAATCACATATTAGATTAATATTGCTAAGATGTCGCCTACTGAATCATCTCGTGAGGAAAATGTGTATATGGCCAAGTTGGCTGAGCAGGCTGAACGTTATGAGGAAATGGTAGAGTTTATGGAGAAAGTTGCAAAGACAGTGGATGTTGAGGAGCTAACTGTGGAGGAAAGGAACCTTCTCTCTGTTGCTTACAAGAATGTGATTGGGGCCAGGAGGGCTTCATGGAGAATCATCTCTTCCATTGAGCAGAAGGAAGAGAGCAGAGGAAACGAGGATCATGTTGCTGTTATCAAGGAGTACAGGGGCAAGATTGAGACTGAATTGAGCAAGATCTGTGATGGGATTCTGAGCCTCCTTGAGTCCCATCTTATTCCCTCAGCTTCATCAGCTGAGTCCAAGGTGTTTTACTTAAAGATGAAGGGTGATTACCACAGATATCTGGCTGAGTTCAAGACTGGTGCTGAGAGGAAGGAAGCTGCTGAGAGTACCTTATTGGCCTACAAGTCTGCTCAGGTAGTATTTTTATGACACAACTTTCTCACATTAATGACTTTTGTCATTTCTATTTTCCAACCTCTCCCAGTATTTTGATACTTAAGCTGGTTTTTATTTATCATTGATGTTGATGCAGGATATTGCTTTGGCTGAATTGGCTCCTACTCACCCGATAAGGCTTGGACTTGCACTTAACTTTTCGGTGTTCTACTATGAAATACTCAACTCACCCGATCGCGCTTGCAATCTTGCAAAGCAGGTATGAACATATAACTGCTCTAGTTATATTAATAAATGTCTTTGTTCAAACACATTGTAAAATGTCAGGAACTTTGTTACTCAGAGACTATAAGTTGTGAATCTTCCCGCTCATTTAATGATTGTCCTTACTTTGTTTTGATTTTATTTATTTTATTGGCACATAACTTGAACTTGATGGAAAGGAATAATATTTCATTTATTTACTTTGTCAGAATTCATGTTTTAAGTAGTATACCATTACTTTCTCTGATGCTTTTACTTGGATCTATTTTGCCTTTTAAGAGCATGCCTTGATTGGGATTTTGCCATCTAATGTAAGTTCTTAAAAATAAAATAAAAAATTCATTTCATGTCATTCATTTAATGATTAGGAGGTTTATATGCTTGAAGATTATGTTTTTTTCCCTCTTTGTATTGGCCTTACATAGCATAAGTGTATGCACAATTTTCTTTTTCTTAGATCTCTTAGCTATCCATGGAAGAAAGTAATGCAGTAATAAGTGTATTTAACAATATACAAAAACTGTGGTTTCCTGGGATGAAGATTTTGTTTTACATTGATTTCAATGACATTTGAGTGATTTCTTTTGGTTACACTTGGGAAACTTTGCTATTGCTTTACCACCTCCCCTCTCCCCTCTCCCCTCTCGCATTTCCTGTTTAAATATTTTATGCTTCTGCTTTGCATTTGATAGAAAAGGTGAGAAAGGTTATGCATAGATCTTCTAAGACATTTTCATGGAGGTTATCATAGATCTGTGTAGAATTGCAAATAAATTATGTACCAATTGTTGTTTACTTACGAAACCTATTATACTTTCCTTGGCAGGCTTTTGATGAGGCTATTTCTGAGCTGGATACTTTAGGTGAAGAATCATACAAGGACAGTACATTAATCATGCAACTCCTCCGAGATAATCTGACCCTTTGGACTTCCGATATCACTGTGAGTTCTGATTCCCCATTTTATGTCATTCTTGCTGAGTGTTTGTCCAAGCATCTGCTCTTAGTGTGTGTGCATGGAGTGTTAGACAAACAATTAAACCAAAAAAAATGGGCAATTTGATGTTGAAGTTTTACTATTATTGCCATTTTATATCGGTCAGTTAAGTTTTCTCAATTTGTCACTTGATGTATTACATCTTTAAATGTTTAGTTTGTCATCCCTTACTCTTTCCATTTACATGCCCTGTGTTAGTGAGACTGTCTGATATTGATTGATTCCAGTTTAGCCATGCCATGATTGGACTAAGGTTTTAAATAAAATTTCCATGTCTGACCTAACTCCACCATTATCTCCTGTTACACATTTTGTGTGTTCATTATCTGACCGACATTTACAAGTGCATCCAACCCCCACTGGGTTATGATTTGATCAGATCCCAATTCTGTTGCTCATTTTGCTATTCTTGATTTTAGGATGATGCTGGGGATGAAATTAAGGAAGCATCGAAACGTGAATCAGGCGAGGGCCAGCAGTAATGAGTTCAGTTCATAGGATATGTATTCTGTATTTTTATGTCACATGGATGCCATGTTGGGTTGTTGTAGCTGGATTTCTTGATGAACTGATTATCTTGAGTGTTTGTTGACAGCACTTGGGTTCAACTGTTGCAACAGATTGTAAACTAGCTTTTATTATTTATGAGAAGAATTTGGTTTGGCTTTCGTGTCACCATTTAGTGTTCAAACAGTTGTTTTGAATTACCTTTCCAAATTTCGGGTGCTTGAATGACTTAATAACAGTTTGGTGGCATTAATATATACAGTTTTTCTATTATCAGTTCGAATTGATAAAAGTTATATCAATTTCTTATATGTGGGCCATTGGATTTAAATACTTTAACTAACAAGTGCATACAATCAAGTCAAAGTATTTAAATCCAATGGTTTACATGCAAGGAATTGATATAACTTTGTTAGTTCGAACTGATAATATAATTTCTGTTAATTTATATATATATATATATATATATATATATATATTCATAAATAAAAAAATACCCTTTAGAAACAGTTTTGAATTTCGGATGCTTGAATGACTTGATAACACTTTGGGAATTTTCATAAATAACCCTTTAAAATGTTAATAATTTTGTTTTTTGTTTGGGAGCATCTTGGTACTAAGAAACCGACCATACACTACTAGTCTACTGCACAGGACACGATTTATTAAATTGGACTTTAGTGCTCCGCACAATTTAATACTGGACTGTCTATATTTTAAAGCGATATTTTAAATTTAAAACTAATAATATTATTGTAAAGTATTTTATTTATAAAAGATAATATACGTATAAAAAATTTAAAAATATTATTTTAGTAAATAATTCAAGATAAACCCTTTCATTTTTTTTTTTGTCATGCTATATATTTGTTAGACACCCATCATGATAATTATATGTATAATACAGTAGCTATTAGAGCAAAAAAAAAAAAAAAAAAAAAAAAACCTTTGAAATTCATAATATTTCATATAATAAATTGATATAATCTTATATATCGTCAAATATATTTAAATATAATCATATAATATAAATAATAATTAAATACTTCATAAAGTCGACATAAAAAATTAAAAAACAAAAACATATCCTATAATAACCACGTTCATTTTTCCACCTCTTATAAATTATTTACTATTGTCAATGTCTATATCTATCTTTAAATTATTTAATTTAATTTAATACTATATTTTGGGATAATAGGATGGCAAAAACTCAGGTCTGGGCTGGGTACCCGGATTCGAAAATCCGGGTATTTCTGGGCCAGGTACTCGGACTATCAAAACCTGGGTACCCGGCCCAGAAATACCCGACCGGGTTTCCAGGTATCCATACCCAGATTGTACCGGGGTATCCATACCCGGATTATCCCTAATAAGTCTTTATTTTCTCTCTTGTACTCATTTTATTTATTATTGAAATATTATCTTTGTTAACTTTTTATCCTATAAAATTCAAATTGAAAACATATTACAATTTTTTTTTTTAAATTAATAATGTGATATGTTTTTTTTTTTTTTTTTTTTTTTTTTTTTTTTTTTTCACGTCTCATCATTTTTTTTTTTTTTTTGAACAACAAACAAAACACTAAAAGGAAGCATCAAAACAGACAAACCTTGCCACACAGGGAGGGCACATATCCATCCAATAACAATCTGAATCTAACGACAGGGCCATCTTTACTAAAATGTGTGCTGCAACGTTGCCAATCCGGGGAACATAGCAAATCGAGGCAGTTGGGAAGCGACTCAAGGGAAGCTAAAATGTCACTAATGACAGAACCAACATCAGCTTAGGAGAGCTCCCCACTACGAACCATATCAACAACCTAAAAAGAATCTGTTTTGATTTGAAAAGGCACCAGCCCCAACTCTACAGCCAAAAGAATACCACGCCTTACCAGCATCGCTTCCGCCACAACAGGGGAAAACGATGCCTTTAAATTATGGGCCGCAACAACTTTAATCGTACAAACCCCATCACGAATAATAATCCCTAAACCAATTAAACGATCCCTGTAACAAGTGGCCGCATCAGAATTAATCTTCCAAAATCCTTCCACAGGAGGCCTCCAATTGGGGAAAGGAGCAGCGTTACTCTCCGAAATAGGGTTCTCCACTTAGTGAGCCAATCTCCAGTCTTCTAGAAAATCAGAGGCCCATTTGACAACATCCCCTACATCCACATCGTTCAAGTTATGAACCAGTTGGTTCCTACCAAACCAGACTCTCTAAAGGATGACACAAATAAGCTCCAATTCTTCTTTAGTGAGACACCGTAAGCAAAGTAACATAAAATCATGAAAATGCATAGCCTCTACTGATTTCAACTTCCTTGAAAACAAACAATTCTCTTTCACCTTGGTCAGGCCACGACAGCCCCAAATAGCATGATAAATCATTTCCGAATGCTGATGACAACGAGGACATAGACCATCCGAAGGCACTTCTCGTTTCGCAAGATAGGCCAAAGTAGGAAGCCAATGGTGACTAGCATGCCACAAAAAAAAAAAAAAAAAAAAAATTTTTTTTTGGAGGAATCTTAAGGCACCATAAAGCTTTCCACCAAGAGATTGAATCATCCATACTCGAAGAGCTTGGGTTAGCAGGTAATACAAAACCCACTTGATATCCACTATAAACAGAGTATGTCCCATTCTGTTTGAAGTGCCACAATAACGAGTCATCAAAGGAGGGGGATGAAGGAGGAATCGACAGATTCATATCAACATCATTAGCCACAAAATTACGCTGAAGAAGGTATAAGTTCCAGCCACCCGCCTCCAGCTTTAAAGTATCCATCGTTGCATTTTCATTAAACCTTACCTGAGATATAACTTTGAATGTTGAAGGTCTTGGAATCCACCGATCTCCATAAATTCGAACAGAGTTTCCTTTACCAATTCTCCAACGGGAACCCATTTCGATGATACCATGACCCCACTGTAGGCCTTTCCAAATCAGGGACCCCCTAGATTTTGGTTCGCATCTAGAAAAGAAGAGTTAGAAAAATAGTAACTTTTAAGAACTCTCCTAGATAAAGAATTTGGATTCTTGATAAGCCTCCAACACTGCTTGGCTAGGAGGGTTCGGTTGAAAGTTTCCAAATCCCGAAACCCCAAGCCCCTACATCCTTTGGAGTGCACATACGCTTCCAGGAACACCAATGAAGCTTTGATCACTCCTCCGAACTTCCCCACCAAAATCGATTGCAGGGTTTGTGGAGATTAGGAATCAGATTTTTAGGGAGCCTGAATAAACTCATAGTGTAGGTCGGTATTGCCTGAATAACAGCTTTTAGAAGGACTTCTTTACCACCAGTGGAAAGCACCTTCCCCTTCCAGCCTTTAATCTTCGCCCATGTACGATCCTTGATGCTCTTAAGAGTTGCCATTTGTTTATGCAATTAAGGCTAGGGAGGCCCAAATACCTTTCATTGCATTTAACATGTTTAACACCATTAATACTAGCCAAACGATTCCCCTCAGACCACTGAATGGAGCTGCTAAAACACATTGCTGACTTCTCGTAGTTAATCACCTGACTCGAAGCCACGGAGTAGACATCAATGAGCCTACAAATTGTAATACATTCTTTGTTCAAGGCTCTGGAAAAAAGGAGACTATCGTCGGTGAAAAAAAGGTGAGAAATATTAGGCCTCGACTGCTTGCACTGGAACCCAGATAGAGAGGAATTAACAACTGCATCGTTGATAACACACGATAAACCTTCGGCACATAACAAAAAAAGAAATTGGGACAGGGGATCCCTCTGACGAAGACCCCTAGATGGCTTTACAAAACCATATACTTTTCCATTGGTCAAAAAGGAAAAGGAAACAGTAGAAATGCAATTCATAATTAGCGCCACCCACTGATTAGAAAAACCAAGCTTTCGCATCATCTTGGTTAAGAAAATCCACTCAACATGATCATATGCCTTGGACATATCTAGCTTCAATGCAAAGGAACCCAACTTGTGCTTCCTGCACCAAATTGCATGGAGGCACTCAAAACCAATAAGAGCATTGTCATAAATTAATCTACCGAGAATGAATGCACTTTGGGATTTAGTTATCACCTCATCAAGGACCAACTGGAGTCGGTTTGCCAAAGTCTTAGCAACCACTTTGTAGACAACGTTGCAGAGACTTATAGGCCAAAAATTTGTCATTTGCATTAGGTTCTTAACTTTCGGGATTAGAACCCCAACGTGTCATTGACTGCCTCTAAAAAACATCCCTCATTCAGGTAGTGCAGGCATTCAGCCGTGAACTTAGGGCCAACTCGATCCCAGAACTTCTGATAAAATAGCCCTAGCAATCTAATTGGGCCCAGCGCCTTATTAGGCGCTATTGCAAAAGTTGCTAGCCGCACCTCCCCTGCAGAGAAAGGCCTATCAAGAAAATGAGAATTGTGCAAAGAAAGCCTAGGTTGAACTTTATCCAAGACCCTATTCATATGATCCTTCGAGACCTGATTTGAACGGAACAATTATGAGAAATAATTAACCACAACATTTGTCAAATCACTAGACTCAGGTTGCCAAACACCATTACCATCGAAAAGACCATGAATTCTATTTCGCACCTTTCTCTCCGAAGCTTTTAGATGAAAAAATTTGGTGTTATGATCACCCTCTTTCAACCACCTGGTTTGCGCCATTTGCCTCCAATACAACTCATCACACACCAATAGGTTATCCAGTTGAGAAATACACCTCATCACACGCCAACAGGTTATCCAATTACGACTCAATACTTATGATATGGTTCTACGAACCATCCTTTATTTCACTTGTTGCAAACCGCAACTCTTTCCTTTTTTCTCGGATATCCAAATTTATCTTCCTCCGGTTAGAGCGGTTCCAACTACTCAGAGCTCTAGTACACAGTTGAATGGACGAAACTGTCCCCTGCAAACCATCTCTAATAGCGGTTGATCCTCAGCACTTCTCAATTAAATGTCTACAACCCTCTTTCTCTGCCCAACAAGCCTCAAAGTGGAACTGTCTACAATTGTTACCCCAATATTGAACATTATTAGACTACCTAGTCAAATCAATCAGGATAGCATGGTGGTCTGAATATCAAAACTCTAAATGATTGATGCAAGCCCGAGGGAACAACTGTTTCCAACCTAGATTGCAAACCCCTCTATCAAGTGTTTCTTACACAGAATCACAACCGTCCCACTTATTGCACTAGGTAAACATTGGCCCCTGAAAGCATAAATCATGTAGCTCGCAATAATTTAAAGCTTCACAAAAATTTTCCATTAGATTCCTATTACGCAAAAGACTACCCAACTTCTCGTCATATGAGAGGATTTTGTTGAAGTCTTGTTAGGTTTTTGGTTTGTCTTGGCATTAATTCCATTCCAAAATGATGCTTTTCTTGTATTGCTTAATGGTCTTAGAAATGATGATTCAAAGCTTCAAAGAAAGTCTTGGCCACAATTCATACAAGAAGGTGTCTTCAAAGAGGAATGTGTTACATTACACAATAAAGGTATATTAGACATCATTTCTCTTATAAGGCATAGGCACACACACACAATTCATTCATGGGTGTCCCTGCATTGTTATACACCATTTATATAACACATTCACATGTTTTAGTATTGTTAGGTTTTTGGTTTGTCTTGGCATGTATTCCATATCAAAACGATGTTTATCTTGTATTGATTAGTGATTGTTATCATGATGATACAAAGATTCAAGGAAAAACTCGGCTATAGTTCATGCAAGGTGGTGGCTTGTTAAGGGGAATTAGCTTCATTGCTCATCAAAGGTATAATTGACCTCATTCCTCTTACAAGGCATAGGCATACACACACAAATCATTCATAAGTGTCCCTGTATGGTTGTGCACATTTTATATAACACATTCACATGTTTTAGTATGCTCATGCATTGAACTCAAATTGTCATACATTATAGAATTGCATGTTCTAAGACTATGTCTAGGAAATGTCATACGTGTGTGATCTTGTGTTTAATTGTTTGTGTTTCTTGTATTTTGGATTTGAACATGATCTCATATGATTCCTTATTAAGTCTTGGTCATTTCAGTTACTTATTCATTAGGTTTCGAGTACAAACGATGTATCTATGCTACTTTGCGTTCTCATTCATTGAGTTGTCTTCGTCGTTGTTTTCCAAGATGAATTCTCAACATTTTGTCAAAGTTTTTAGTTGTCATTGTGCTTGAGGGAGTCACAATTCATAATCTGAAGATGGATTCGAAATCAGAGTTCGGAGGCCTGGATACGGTCGAAGAACTCGAGCGGTGCGCGAGAGGAGCAAGCATGGCCAATGGCCAAGCTTGGTGGCCACGTGTGGAGGCCATGTGCCACATGGCCAGAGCAGCTCTTTACCCATGTGTGCCACACGCACCCCATACGACCCTGGGTGACGTGGCATCTGTTGATTGGTCCGTTTCTCTCTCTCTTTCATCTCTTTTAAATTCTCCATTTCCCTCCCATTCATTTTAAAAGAAGCAAAAATTAGAAATCTCACACCAGAATTTTCTCACAACTTTTTCTCACCTTCCAAACACCATAATTTTCTCATACAAAGTCAGAATTGGTTGATTTAAGTTGGATATTGTTCGTATTCCAGTACTCTACCTTTTCCAAGTGGTCTTGTAGCTTTTTGATCGAGTTTTCGAGTGGTTTCACCATCAAAACTGAACCAACTCCTGATTGCAAGGTAGTTGTCATATCTTTGAGATTTCTTCTTTTATAGCCTTCAATTTGCTTGGGGTTTGTTCTTCTATATGTATGTGTATGTATGGTGAATTCTATTGAGAAAGATAGCTTCACAATCAATCCTAATCAAAAGTCTAATTAAAGCCAAATGTGAACTAGTTTATTTGATTCTAGGTTTTTCACATGTTTGAGAGTTGTATTGTGATTAGATTGATATTTAGGATTATTTATGACTTGATTGAATCATTTTATGATTAATAATCCTTGAAATGTGCTTTGATCCATTGATTGATGATATCTAGGATTAAGCTTGTATATGTGTTTTTAGAGACATCTAGGATTTATCATTATATCCTTACTCTAAATCTTTAGCTAGAATATTCATTGAATACATTTTATGATTCTAGCATTTTTGTTTATGTTTGTAATATCTTGAATATGTGCTTCATGATTATGATTTATTCAAGTGTTATTTGTATGAATGAAACTATGAGCTTTTGTGTTAGGTGTTTTTCACATGCTCTAGGTTTAATTCATGTTTTGGCATATAGACTATATTACTTGTGTTCTCACATGTTTAGATCTAGTTGTTCCATGGAATGTATTGATCACATGTTCTATGATGAATTGATTGTTTGCATCATTTGTAATCACATGATCACACTACGAAGTCCTTGTAAAAGGCATGAAGTCTTGACTAGGACAAGGTGTCTGGATAGTCAAGAAAGGAAGACTTGGTTAGGACAAGGCATCCGGATAACCAAGCAAGAAGTCTTAACTAGAGTCGGGATGACTTGGATAGTTAAGCAAGAAGTCATGGCTAGGATCGGGAAGGTCCGGATAGCTATGCAAGGGAGGCTCTTTAGAGGCATGAGTGCCTTGGATAGGGAGTTGGCTACAATATTGGTAGGCCCGGGCATTTGGTATGACATAAACTTCAATAAAGTGTGGTACATGGAATGTATATGCATGCTTGAGGAATTTCTAATCATCCAACGATGTTAGTTTGGTATGAAGTCCAATATATAGTGGTTTCGTATTATTGAGGGTTTTTGTATCTTCAAATAGGGATTGGGTAGACATAGACTCCGATAGAGAGTAGATAATAGGTTGGTCACTTTTGAGGAATTTCTAATCTATCATCCAATATATATAGTACCTAATGGTTATAGTTCAACCCGTGGATGTTTCCTCCTTGGAGGTTTTACCACGTTAAAAAATCTCTTGTGTTAATTCTTCCTATCTCTATCTCTTATATTTGTTTATGTGTATGTTGTTATCTTGTTGCATATTATTCACTTGTGATGTATATTGGAACAAGATTTTGTAAAGTGTGATTTGTGAACAAATTCATTTGATCATATTTGTATATATAATTCTTTTGTATAGTGTTACCTTTGTACATTGTTATTTTTGTTAATATTTGTAATACATTGAACAAATATTGAAATACAAGTATTTCTAGTTATTGAGTTTTTGTGTTATTATACCTCCTGCAACTAATTGATATACATAGACTATACTTAAATGATCACATGCTTATATTGTCTATGTAGGAATTCTTGGTTTATGTGTTGTATGTAAGGCTACCTTAAGGGACAAACGTATGTTTGTTCAAGGGATTGAAAAAGGCGTAAAAACCTATTCACCCCCTCCCTCTAGGTATGCTTTAAGCTATTTAACTACATTTGTATACTTTCAAGTATGCTCATGCATTGAACTCATATTGTCATACATTTTAGAATTGCATGTTTTAAGACTATGTCTAGGAAATGACATACTTGTGTGAACTTGTGTTTATTTGTTTGTGTTTTATTGTATTTGGACTTGAACATGATCTCATTTGATTCCTTATTGAGTCCTGATCATTTCGGTTACTCATTCATTAAGTTTCGAGTCTAAACGATGTAGCTACACTACTTTTTGTTCTCATTCGTTAAGTTGTATTCGTCATCATTTTTCGAGAAGAATTCTCAACCTTTTATCAAAGTTTCATAGTCATCGTTGTGCATGAGGGAGTCATGATTCATAATCCAAAGACGAATTAGAAATCGGAGTTCGGAGGCCCGAATACGGTCGAAGAACGAGAGAGGTGCGCGAGGGAAGCAAACCTTGGCCAACGGTCAAGCTTGTAGGTGTGTGAGAGAGGCCGTGAGGCTCACGGCCAGGCAAGCCCTTTGTCACCGTGTGCCTCACACGCTCCTAATGGTAGGGTGATGTGGCACATGTTGATTGGTTCGTCTTTTCCCTCTCTTTCATCTCTTTTAAGTTCTCCTTTTCTCTCCCATTCATTCCAAGAAGAAAAATTAGAAATCCTAATGTGCAGAATTTTCTCTCAACTTTTGCTCACCTTCCAAACACCATAACTTTCTTATACGAAGTTGAAATTGAGTGATTTAAGTTGGAGATTGTTCATAATCGAGTCCTCTACCTTTTCCAAGTGATCTTGTATCATTTTGATCGAGATTTCTAGTGGTTCTACCTAGAAAAACTAACCAGCTTGTGAACTTGAGGTAGTGTTCATATCCTTGTGATTTCTTCTTTTATAACCTTCAATTTGCTTGGGGTTTCTTCTTCTATATGTACGTGTATGTATGGTGAATGCTATTGAGAAAGATAGCTTCATAATCAATCCTAATCAAAAGTCTAATTAGAGACATATGTGAACTAGTTTTTTGGATTCTAGGTTTTTCACATGATTGAGAGTTGTATTGTGATTTGTTTGATATCTAGGATTATTTGTGACTTGATTGAATCATTTTATGATTAATAATCCTTGAAATGTGTTTTAATTCTTTGATTGATAAAATCTATGATTAATTCATATGTCTGTGTTTTTAGAGCTATCTAGGATTTAAGTGATTTATCATTATATCCTTACTCTAAATCTTTGGCTAGAATATTTATTAATACATTTTGTGATCCTAGCTTTTTTGTGTATGTTTGTAATATCTTGAATTTATGCTTCATGTATATGGTTTATTCAAGTGTTATTTGTGTGAATGAAACTAGGAGCTATTTGTGTTAGGTGTTTTCACATGCTCTAGGTTTAATTCAAGTTTTTCATCTAGACTATTATAACTTGTGTTCTCACATGTTTAGGTCTAGTTGTTCCATGGAATATATTGATCACATGTTCTATGTTGTATTGCTCTTTTACATCATTTGCATTCACATGATCACACTAGGAAGTCCTTGTAAAAGGCATGAAGTCTTGACTAGGACAAGGTGTCCAGATAGTAAAGCAAGGAAGACTTGGTTAGGACAAGAGGTCCGGATAACCAAGTAAGAAGTCATGGCTAGGATCGGGAAGGTCCAGATAGCTATGCATGGGAGGCTCTCTAGAGGCATAAGTGCCTTGGATAGGGAGTTGGCTACATTATTGGTAGACCCGGGCGTTTGGTTAGACATAGACTCCAATAGAGAGTGTTGCATGGGATGTGCATTGGCTCTTGAGGAATTTCTAATCTTCCAACGATGTTGGTTTGGTATGGACTCCAATATATGGTGGCTTCGCATCATTGAGGGATTTTGTATCTTCCAATAAAGATTGGGTAGACATAGACTTCAATGGGAAGTAGATCAAGGTTGGTCACTTTTGAGGAATTTCTAATCTATCATTCAATATATATAGTATCCTATGGTTGTAGTTCAACCCGTGGATGTTTCCTCCTTGGAGGTTTTATCACGTTAAAAAATCTCATGTGTTAATTCTTTCTATCTCTCTCTTTCTTATTTGTTTTAGTGTATGTTTTAATCTTATTGAATATTATTCACTTGTGATGTATATTGGACAAGATTTTGTAAAGTCTGATTTATAAGCTAATTCATTTTTGATCATAGTTGTAAATATAATTCTTTTGTATATTGTTATATTTGTGTATAGTTATGTTTGATTATACTTGTAATACGTTGAACAATATTGGAATGCAAGTATTCTTAGTTGTTGAGATTTTATGTTATTCTTCCTCATGCAACTCTTTGATATATATACAATGCTTAAATGATTACAAGTTTATCTTGTCTATGTATGAATGTTTGATTTATATGTTGTATGTAAAGCTACCTTAAGGGACAAACATGAGTTTGTTTCTGTTAGGATTATGCTCAATAGCAAGAGTGTAATGTTGTAATTAACAATCTTTTTTCATATTAATAAAGTGATTTCTGGTTTAACAAATCGTATAGCATTTATAGTTTATATTATAATTGTCAAAGTAAATAATCATAAGGTCTAAAGACTATGGGAAAAGAAGAATTGTTCGTACATCTGGATATGTATGTGGTAGACACAATTCTTTAGTTAGTCTTGAATATTGTTCACAACTTAAGTTAAAGGTTGGGCACCTTTATCTTGTTAAAGTTGTAGAATTCTTTTGCTAGCATTTGAGTGGGATCAAATGAGATATGATGAGTCTAAAATCATCGGAGTGTCTTCGAGCAAAAGGATCTAGTGCACTGGGTGCATTGAACTGGATCACAATGAAAAGCTTTATCTAAAACCGTCAATAGATAATAGTTTTTTCATTATCAGGACAATCAGAGAGTCTATCTTAATCCTGAGATAAATGATGGACTTATGGTTGCAAGTGATATCATTTGAGTTATCAATGAGTACGATTATATCGCATAGTCTATCCTCGATAATTTGGTGATATTCATTTGTTAATCGATAGAGGACTTCATTTATAGATATGGACATCGTGGCTCCATTTAATTAAATGAGAGTATAATATCACCATATGGATGTTTTGAGGTAATTGGATATTAAATCTCAACGTTGAGTTTTCAATAGTGTCTATTGAAAACATGGCTTCTGGACAAGTCAAAATATCCAAGTTCAAAACGTGGTCATATGAGTAAATATGGTAACTTGGAGAGTTATAGGCGGTCTATGAACTCTTGGCGATTACTGATATTAATCACGAGGATACACTATCTCCAATATGATTGTCTAGGGTATGAATGAGGAGCATCTTCCTTTTCTATCTTTATTTAAGAGTTCAGTTTTAGCTCTTTAGTGGAATGAGTTAAAATTAATGGATCGGACCTAAGTGAATCATTTGTTGATTGTGATTAGGTTATGTCTATTGAAGCTTAAATTTAGATGGCCCGCCAAGATCCCCAATCCACACGGACTTGCATGGATCACTTGATATATTCTACCGGACCAATTTAAGGGTCCATCTAGAATTGCATTTAATATATTAAGAATATAATTTGCACATTATTTAAGTAATGGGCTGCTCAATTATATTAATATATTAATGAAAGACATGTGGGCTTGTTTCTTTTAGTAAGAATGGGTCTGGTTCACATGTGGGCTTTTTATTTAAAGTCCAATGGATTAAATGAAATAGGAAAATAATATTAGGCCCATCTTATATAAGTGGGGCGGCTAGGTTAAGGTTTTGACCTAAAAAATATTATTTTGTTTCATTTGTTTTAATTAAATAAGAATTAATTGATTTATTGATTAATTGTTTAATTAAAGAAACAAATCTTTCCTAAAAGTAAAAGACTTGTTTGATAAGTAAATAAATAAATTAGTATTATTTATTTAATCAAATAAGGAGTCTTTTTTATTTAGTCAAATAAAAGAATAAAAATAAAAGAGTTGGATTAGGGTTTGAAGTCTATAAAGTTAAAAAGAATTAGGGTTGAATTTTAGTCACCCTATATAAGTGACATGATGAAATTCGGCCAACCCTAATTATATACTACATAGAATTCGGCAACCCTAAAGGAAAAAGAAGAAAAATTCGGCCAACCTATATATATGTTCTTATAGGGTTCGGCCACATCAATTAATTGGTGCTTGAGTTTTTATTTTCTTTCTTCTTCTTCTTAATTCTAAGAGAGTTTTTATTCTAGAGAGACAAAAAGGAGTGAAAAATTATTCTTTGATAGTATACAATTGCTTAAACATCAATAAGCTTGTGTATACGATATCGATCTAGGTTCACGCGAGTTTCGATCATAAGATTGAGAACTCAAAAGTGACCGGAATAATTTTGACATTCTTTTGATTGTTTTGTGACTAACAAATAAAAGAAAGTATTTGTTTGGTCCATTCACAGGTTTGCAATTCAAAGGAAAGGGAGACCACGCTCCTAGGCGATCCACGTTCGTGCTCGGATTGAAGGTCTTGCGGATTACCATCGACGTAAGTCAATCGGATCACGCGACAAGAGGTAATTTACTTTTGTTGATATATATGCATGTTTATTGATTAAAAGGGTTTAAGGTTCATAAAGGAAAAATTTTAAAAGTCACTAAATCGTTTTTAGTATCGCTTCCGCTGCGTGTAACACTTTTATTTGTTTATTTTTCCCTACAGTTTCAAGGGATTGAAAAAGGTGTAAAAACCTATTCACCCCCCTCTAGGTATGCTTTAAGCAATTTAACTACGTTTGTATACTTTCAATTAGTATCAGAGCGGGCCATCGAACGGCACTCGACGAGATCCGGGTTATACTTACTAGTGAATTGCTTAGGTTTTTGAAGTATAGTCTTGCAAGATGATGTGATGACCGAAGGGGCTTCAAACTCTAGGCATCCTTTTCTCAAGGGTCACAACTATGGGTTTTGGAAATTGAGGATGAAGGCTTCCATTCGCTCTATTAATTAGAGAGCTTGGATGACCGTGGAAGAAGGTTACCTTTCTCCCAATAAGATTGAGAATGGAGCGACCGTTTCCAAGCCTAGGAGTGAGTGGACTACAAATGAGTTCGAGTTAGCAAAATGGCATCATCGGGCGATGAATGCTATTTTCGGAGGTGTGGATAGTAGACAACTTTTCTATATCCAAAACCTAGAGACCGCAAAGGAGGCGTGGGATATTCTCCAAGTCACCAATGAGGGGACTAAAGTGGTGAAGAAGTCTCCTCTTCAAATGCTCACTTCCCAATTTGAGGGTTTGCAAAATGTGTGAGGAAGACAAGTTTGTTGACTTTCAAGACAAGCTCCTAGACATTGCCAACACATGTCAAGCTTGAAACTAATTAATGCACGGTGTGTATAAAACTATCTAGAGGGGGGGTGAATAGATTTTACGCTTTTTACCCAATTTTTCGTGTTAGTCAAAATTACGAAATTACCCTCAAGATAAAATAAACAAGCAAGTGTAATATGGTGCGGAAATTAAATTGACACTTGATTTTTACGTGGAAACCCTCACGGGAAAAACCACGGGCTATGTAAGTAAGCCACACTCGAACCTCGAATCCACTAAATGTGCAAACGATTACAACCTAATCCCGGTAGTAATCACACACCTACCTAATCCCGGTATGAGTGAACCTAGTCCGATTTTGCTTGCGATCTAAGCAACCTAATCCCGATTGCTACACACAAGACTTAGCTTCTCTTGAAGAGAATACAACCCTAAGTGAATATGTGAAAATATCCAAAATGCAACATAGAGCAAGGGAAACCCTATATGCTTATCTAAGATGATTAATATGCAATTAAGAACAATCCTAGATATCAAAACTAAATGACATGTCAATTAGTTTAGCTAATCAATATCAAGCACAAAAACCTAATATGCTAGCACAATACAACTTCTCAAACATACATCATACTAATCTCAATCTTGTATTCAACAAATATAAAATCACATACAAGTAATTAAATTGAGATTGCTAGATAAGAGAAACACAAAATATGTAAGATATTAGTGAAAAGCTTACCAAGCAAAGTATGATGAAGAATCCATGCAAGATGTCATCTAGATGATCTAAGATGATGCTAGATGATGATTGATGATCATGGAACAAGTGTTTGAGTAATTAAAAATGAGTTCTTTGGAATTTTTCTTCTCTTTGAAAAATCTCCTAAGTATGGAATCTGAATATGAACTCTTGTAATTGACCTAAAGTCAAAGTGGCATATATATAGGGGGCCAAAACAAAGTGTGGTCGTTTTGATAAGTTTGCCCACTATTTGCCATGGGCGCTGTACGTAGGGCGCCCTTGTACAGCGCCTGTACAGCGCCCTTGCTCTGTTTTCACGAGGAAACAGAGTGGCGCTGTACGTACAGCGCTTTGTACAGCGCCACGTACAGCGCCCCAACAGCGACCCAACAGCGACCGATTAAATCGATCAGGTCTGAACAGCGCTCAATGGTCGCTGTTCGTACAGCGCTTCTGTACAGCGCTTTTGGGGGCGCCCAGTGCAAAAATGCAATCCTAAGTCTAAGCATGACAAGGCAATTGGATATGCAAGATGCAATCAAACTAACATGCAAGAAGAGATGTTAATGAGCATTAAGGCACACATAAAAGACACACAACATATAAGGATTAAACATATGCATGAGTTGTGAGTGTGTGCATCTATCTCTTCAAGACAAGTAAGCACTTAGAATATTACCTTTGGTGCTTGTCAATAGTGAGGTCTTCAAAAGGGCCTAAGCAATAACACAACATCTAAGCTACCCTTACAAAGCATCCCCACATGTGGTTTGATCACGAAATAAGCCAATTAAACACAACGGGAATCCTAACAAAGCTCTTGGTACTCATATCTCCAGTGAGAGGCTAAATTGGAAGATTCTTAGATCTCTACTAAAGAGGTTCAAAGCCAAGGTCACAGCCATTAAAGAGAGCAAAGATGTTGACGTCATGAGCTTAGATGAATTGCTAGGTTCTCTTCAAACCTTTGAGGTGTGCATGAAACCGAAGGCTAAGAACAAGGGTTTAGCTCTCAAGGTTGTCAAAAAAGCTAGTAGTAGTGAAGATGACGAGGAGATAGCTTTATTGGTTAGGAAGTTTATGAGGAAAGGTGCCAATAAAAGTGGCAAGTACTCAAGAGAAAATGAAGTCAAGAAATCCTTTACTCCACCTCATGAGAGGAGTGGTAATGTTAAGAGCAATAGGAAGGTCCAATGCTTTAAGTGTAAGAAGCTATGGCATTATGCTTCGAATTTTCCAAATGGTGATTCCAAGAAGGATAAGAAAGGAAAAGCTATGGCGGCCACATGGAGTGAAGATGATGACTCTAGTGATGAGGAGAGCTCAAGTGATGAGTCTTCTATTGAAGAAGAGTTGGTGAGCAACTTTGTTGTATTCACGGCCTATCACTCTATCCTAAAGAATGTATGTCAAGATTCGTTGGATAAGGAGGTTGATCCAAATCATAGTGAGTGCTTAAGTGAGAATCCTACCTATATTGATCTTTTGGCTAAGGTGAAGTGTCTTGAAGATAATTTGAAGATAACATTAATGGAGGTGGATGAGAAGGATGATTTGATCAAGCTACAAGTGGATGAGTTTGCCTCAACAACTCGGAGTTTCTTGGGTGAAAAGAATGCTCTTGCCAAGAAGCTTAGAGAAGTTGAAGTGTTAGTTCTTGAAATGGAAATGATCATCTCTAATTTGACTCTAGAAGGCTCAAGCGACTTGGTAGTTGAGGAGAAGCTCATAGAAGCATCACTTCTTACAAGCGAGATCATTGTTGACAAGAAAGCTCCTAAGAAGAGACGTTCCAAGACCAAGAACAAGTTGAAGAACAAGGTACCCCTTGAAACTCCCATTTGTGCTTCTCCAACTCTGGAAGGTAAAATCTCTTCTTTTGTTCCCATATGTCATTTTTACAATACTGTAGGCCATATCAAGCCCAAGTGCTTTTAATTCATTGAATATTGCAACATAGGAAATGCATCTAAGGATAGAGAGATTAGACTACATTTTATGCATGCTAAAGCTTTTGAATATGGAAAACATATTAATGACACAAATCATGTTAAGAATGTCCGGAATGTGAAGAATTCAAATCTTGCTAAAATTGACAAAGCATGTGTTACTAGCAATGTTGAAAAGATGAGTATCAATGATATTCTTGTGAATCAAGAGGTTGAAGAATGTAAATGCCTCACTTTTTGATTGGCTTATTTCATTGACAAAACCACAATGGGGTTCAAACTTGTAAGGGTAGCTTAGGATTGAAGAAATCCTCATCAAATGTCAAAGGACCTCATTGTGGACTTCAAGTGCTTCAAGTAAGGTAAATTACTTGTCTTGACTCTCAATTGAAGATATTTAGAGTGCACAAACACACAACCCATGCATTTTAGTATTTGTGTTTATTTTGGTATGGTTGGTAAAATCTCATTGTGTTTCAAAGAAATATATTTTTGAGATTTTTCATATTTTTATGAGTCCAACTGTGTGTGGACTTATCCGTAGATTAGTTCCGAGTGATTCAGAGACTTATCTATGTGTTTCAGATAATTTCCGAGACATTTGGGACATTCTATGTTTTTATCGAAAATTGGAATTCAATTCCGAGCTTAAATTGGAAAGTTATGTAATTTTCCATATTTGTGATTAAGTTCGGATCTCTATTCCGAAGACGGAATTGAATTCTGAGTTTCGAGATCAACTAGACCGAAGAACGTTCGGGACCGAAGAACGTTCGGGACCGAAGTCGGCTTAGTGTGGCATGATAGCCATACCAAGCAAGGGACGTGAGAGGGCTATGCACCACACGGCTAAAAGCCTTCTCTGTCCCTGTTTGATGCACGACCTCTTTCAACGTGCCACACCCACCTATTTACCTTTTTTTTTTTTTTTTTAAAATTTTTTTTTTTATTGTTTTGATTGTTTTGTTTTTTGTTTTCTTGCTTGTTTGTGTGTTAATATATATATATATATATATATAATCACCTTTAGTCTTTTGCATCACCTAAATATATTATATATATGTAAAAACTTGCACCTTTTGTCTTTTGCATAAACCTAATATATATATATATATATATATTTATATAAAAGGTGCACTTCTTTTGCAAGACCTAATACATATATATATTTACTTTCTTCTTCACTCGGAATACACACACTTTGATTGAGAGCAAGAAAAATATATTTTCGAGAGAAAATATCCTTCAAGTGAGAGACTCCCAAGATTCCACCTTTACTCATCCAAATCCAAAAACCCATCATCTTCACACATCATCTAGCATGTTCTAGGTATGATTTCTCATGGGTTTTGCATCTCTTCACATGTTCTTGCTTTACAAGATTACATCATTATTACTTGACTAGTCTCAAGATTGTTTCTTTATGACTTGAATAGTTTCAAGATAGTTTCTTTGTTGTGTTTTGTGAGTTGTTTGTGGTAGATATTGCATATAGGACTTTGTTTGCCTATTTAGCTATGTTATATGCATGTCATCTAGCAAAATGATATCTAGGAATGTCTAACATGTTCATCCATGCCTAGATAAGCTTAAATGTCTAACCTTGCATTTTAGCATCTTGAATATTGCATATATTCACCTTAGGTTGTTTTATCTCTTCACTTTAGAGACAAGTCTTGTATTTACCATTTGGTAGTTTGTAAGCAAGGGACTAGAGTCACTATTAAAGGCTTGCAGGTAACAAAGAAGGATTAGTAATCTTAGGAGTGATGTGGTCAACTTAGATTGTAATCGTATTTGTAAATAGTGGATTCGAGGTTCTCGTGTGGCGCACATAACAGCCCGTGGTTTTTCCCCGTGTGGGTTTCCATGTAAAAATCAAGTATCTTTTATTTTCCGCATTTTTACACTTGCTTTTACTTTGTGACTTGTTTGAGGAATTTTCGTAAAATGGACTAATCACGAAAATTGGGTAAAAAAAAAAATTTGATTATAATCTATTCACCCCCCTCTAGATTATTAGGACACATTTATATATATTTTCAATTGGTATTAGAGTGGGTTCCTTAACATAATTAGGAGATCTCTTGCTCTTGTTAAAGTCTTTTGCATTTGTTTGCATCTTTGTGTGTGTTTAGCTTGTTTATGTGCATTCATTTCATTCAAACCCAAACACAATTAGTGGAAATGGAATTGGAGGCGAGGGTGCTTCTAGCATAAGACCTTCCTTGCTCACGGGAGTCAACTACGCATCATGGAAGGGCAAAATGGAAGCATATGTGTGTCAAATTCATGATCGTGCGTGGATGGCGATTGAAGATGGGTACACGCCACCTATGATGACTCCTACGGGAGGTGGAGAGGAAGTCCCCAAGCTGAAAGCACAATGGACCCCCAAGAGTTTAAGGCTTCAAAATGGAACAACAAAGCCATGCACGCAATCCTATGTGTCATGGATGACAACTAATACAAACTCATTCAAACTACGAGGATAGCAAAGGAAGCTTGGGACATATTAGAGACGACTCATGAAAGAACTGAGGTGGTTAAGGATTCCAAGCTCCAAGTCCTCCAAACACAATTTGAGACCATAAGAATGGAGGAGGATGAGTACTTCAATGACTTCCAAGTGAAGCTTCTGGATATAGTGAACCAAAGTCACCAACTTGGTGATCCCTACCTGGATAGAAGAATCAAGCAAAAGATCATGAGATCTCTTCCCGAGAGGTTTGAATCCAAAGTGACAGCGTTGGAAGAAAATAGTGACTACTCAATGATAAAGCCAAGTGAAGTAATTGGAAGGCTCTTGGCCTATGAATCTAGGAAGGGTCCTACATCTACACCTCCAAAGAAGCAAAATAGTCTTGCCTTGAAGAGCATCAAGGTTGAGAAGGATGAAGAAGACTCAGATGAAGAAATTGCTTTGATGGCAAAGAAGTTCAAGCAATTTATGAGGTTTGAGAAGAAAGGGTTTGGCTCCAAGGGAAAGTTTGTGAAGAAGAAGACTCCTTTCAAGAAAGTGGAGCAAAATCAAGAGAAAGACCACAAGAAGGGTGTCCAATGCTATAAGTGTAGTGGCTTTGGACACATTGCTCTCGAGTGTGCTAATTTGAAGAAGAAGAAAGGAAAAGCCATGGCGGTTACTTAGAGTGATAGTGATGACCTTAAAGAGGAAGATAAGTCTTCGGATGATGCTGAAGACCAAGTTGCCAACTTCATTACTTTCATATCCTCTCACAATAGCAATGAAGTTATGAGTGATAAAGAAGAGAAAGTGGACAAGCAAGAAGAAAGTGACTCAAATGGTGAGAGTAACTCTTCAAACTCCAGTTTTGAGTTTGATGAAGAGATGGACTATGATGACTTCATGAGATTTTTTGAGAACTCAAGATTGAAGAAGAAAAATGAGATACAAAAGTTGAAAGGGGAAATGCTTGAATTGACTTCCAAGGTAACTCATTTGGGTAAGGAAATGAGTAAAGCTAAAGAGATGGAAGAAAGATTGAAGATAGAGCTAGTCTTGGCTAAGAAAAGTGAAGAAAGCTTGAGGAAAGAGCTCATGGAAGCAAAAGAGTTGATTGCTAAGATGACTTCCGGAACTGAGAAGTTTGATAAGATGCTATCCTGTGGGAAGAGTCCATGTGACAAGAAGGGGTTAGGATATGTGGAAGAAATGGAGACCACATCCTTAAAAAAGATAACATTTGTCAAGAGCAAAGAAGTTGAAAATGCTCAAACCCCTCATCAACCAACCAAGTGGGTTGAAGTTGGAGAATCCTCAAAGCAAGCTCAAGCGAGGATTCCAACAAGAGCTCCACCACAAGCAAGAGCTCATCCACAAGCTAGAGCTCCACAACCAAGACCACCTCAAGTTAGAGCTTCACAACCTAGACCTCCACAACTAAGGATCCCACAAGCTCAACATGGAGTCTTTCATGCTCAACCTAGAAGACATGCCAACTTAGCCCAACCACAAAGGAGAGAGTTGCCTCAACATCCAAGAGCAACTCAAAATAGAAGGAGGCCACAAATGCTTGCACAAGGCTATGGTATGAACTCCTATTTTACTCCTACTTGTCATTTTTGTGGAATTGAAGGCCACATTAGGCCTAATTGCTTTAAGTATATTAAAATGTGTAAAAAAGAAAGCATGATTGAGAAAAATATGCTTAGAAGAGCCACAATGCATGCACCTAGGAAATTTAGAGCTAACGGACCAATGGCTCCTAGGAATGACTATGCTTCACTTAGGTTGAATAGAAATGATGAATATTATTGCTATGTGGCCCAAGTTGCCTTGAAAGTAAATGCCTCTAACACTTGGTACCTTAATAGTGGGTGTTCTAGGCACATGATCGGAAACAAGAGTTTTTTTAAACTCTTGTGATGGAGGATGGTGGGTTTGTCACCTTTAGTGATGGATCTAAGAAAAAGGTCATAGGGAAAGGTAATATATCTATTCCCGGTTTACCCTTCTTGCCCAATGCTCGCTATGTTGATGGCTTACAAGCCAATCTCATTAGCATATCACACTTGAGTGATGAAGGGCTTTCGGTTATGTTTGGCAAAGTTGATTGCTCTATTCTTAAGAAAAATAGGCAAGTTTTGTTGAAAGGCAAGAGATCAAGTGACAATTGCTATTGCCTTGAGTCTAATCTCATCTCTTGTAACTTGTCCACTAGTGAGCAAGTTGAAGTGTGGCACCAAAAATTTGGCCATATGAACTATAAGGACTTGAAAGTCCTTGATAGGTTGAATGTTGTTAGTGGCCTTCCTAAGCTTGGGAAAAAGGTTGAGGGAGTTTGTGGACCTTGTCAACAAGGGAAGCAAACCAAAAGTGTGCACAAGAAAGGCAAATACCTTTCCACCAAAGAGCCATTGGAGCTTCTTCACATGGACCTTATGGGTCCTATTCAAACTGAAAGCTTAGGTGGTAGAAGGTACATTCTTGTTGTTGTTGATGACTTATCTAGGTTTACATGGACTTACTTCGTTAGAGAAAAGTCCGAAGCCTTTGAGAAATTCAAAATGCTTTCTATCAAAATTCAAAATGAGAAAACTTCTCACATTAAAAGCATTAAGAAAATTAGGAGTGATCAGGGGAAAGAATTTGAAAATGCTAGCTTTGAAATTTTTTGCAATAGCTTAGGCATTTCCTATGAATTTTCGGCCCCTAGGACTCCTCAACAAAATGGTGTTGTTGAGAGGAGGAAGAATAGAGTCCTCCAAGAGATGGCTCGAGTGATGTTGCTTAGCAACAAAGTCCCTAGAAATCTTTGAGCCGAAGCCATCAATACGGCTTGTTACATAGGGAATAGAGTGTTCCTTAGGCCCGGGACTAAACAAACATCCTATGAGTTATGGAAGGGTAGGAAACCCAATGTTAGCTACTCCCACATCTTTGGAAGCAAGTGTTATATACTTAATGACCGTGATCAACTTGGCAAGTTTGATGCCAAGAGTGATGAAGGTATTTTTATTGGATATGCACTTAATAGCAAGGCCTATAGAGTTTTTAATTTTAAGACTCGAAGTGTTATGAAATCATCAAATGTGGTCTTTGATGATTGTAGGTCAAAACATGATGACCATAATGAGGATGTTTGTGAGTTGGATGACCTTCCTTTGAAGGAAAGTGGTAAGACTTCAAGTGGTGTGAAGTCAAACCAAGATGAAGAGGATGATTTTCCTCTTAATAGAGTTCCTCCCTTGGACTCTAATGAACCCACTCCTTGGGTTTGAAAACTTCATAATAAGGATGATATCATTAGAGAGGTTAGAGAGGGTGTTAGGACTAGGCGTCAAATAGCTAATCAAATTAGCTACACTTGTTACACCTCTCAAATAGAACCCAAGAAGGTTGATGAAGCCTTGGAGGATGAGTTTTGGGTTCTCGCCATGCAAGAAGAGTTAAACCAATTTGAGAGAAATGAGGTTTGGACTCTTGTTCCTAGACTTAAAAACACCAATGTCATAGGCACAAAATGGGTGTTTAGGAACAAATCCGATAAGGATGGCAACATTGTGCGTAACAAGGCAAGACTTATTGCACAAGGGTACTCTCAAATTGAGGGTATTGATTTTGAGGAGACTTTTGCTCCCGTTGCCCGCCCTGAGTTCATAAGGCTTCTCTTATCCATTTCTTGTATGTACAAGTTCAAATTACACCAAATGGATGTTAAGAGTGCCTTCCTCAATGGCTTATTGCATGAGGAAGTGTTTGTTGAGTAACCTAAGGGGTTTGTGGATTCACAACACCCTTCTTATGTCTATCGCCTCAAGAAGGCTCTATATGGGTTGAAACAAGCATCGAGGGCTTGGTATGAGTGCCTTACTCTTTATCTTGTTGACAATGGCTACTCTAGAGGTAATGTTGACAAGACATTGTTCATCAAGTGTACTAAAGATGAGCTATTCATAGCTCAAATTTATGTAGATGACATTGTTTTTGGTTCCACCAACAACTTGAAAGTTCAACAATTTGTTGATGTTATGTCTCATGAGTTTGAGATGAGCATGGTTGGTGAACTAAATTACTTCCTAGGCTTGCAAATCAAGCAAATGCATGATGGGATCTTTATATCCCAAGCTAAATATGCTAAGAGCCTAGTGAAGAAGTTTGGCCTTGAGAATGCCAAACATTGTGACACACCCATGAGCACCATCTTGAAACTAAGCAAAGATGCTAGTGGAAAGGATGTTGAACAAAGTTTATATCGTGGCATGATAGGTAGCTTGCTTTACTTGACCACAAGTAGGTCTGATATTTGTTTTAGTGTGGGTGTTTGTGCTAGGTACCAAGCTAATCCCAAGAAATCTCACCTTGTTACGGTAAAGAGGATCAGTCGGTTTGTAAATGGTACCTCAAACCATGGGATTTGGTACTCCTTTGACACTAACCCAAGTCTTGTTGGATATAGTGATGCCGATTGGGTAGAAAATTGTGATGATAGGAAAAGCACATCGAGCGGTTACTTTTTCCTTGGAAACAATTTGGTTTCTTGTTTTCACAAGAAGCAAAATTCAATTTCCCTATCCACGGCCAAAGCGGAATACATTGCCGCCGGTAGTGCTTGCACTCAATTGATGTGAATAAAACAATTGCTAGCCGATTATGGCTTGGAGCAAGGTACTCTTACTTTTTTTTATGATAACATGAGTGCCATAAACATTTCTAAGAATCCCGTCCAACATTCTAGGACAAAGCACATTGACATTAGACACCATTTCATAAGAGAGCTAGTTGAGAGCAAAATCATTGCATTGGAACATGTGGGAACAAATGACCAACTAGCGGATTTGTTTACAAAGCCCTTGACACCCTTAGATTTGGGAACCTTAGCAAGTCTATTGGGATTTGTCACTTGGGTTGAAATGGTATGTCTTGACCCTATATGGGGAGCTCAAGCAAAGAGAGCAAAGTTGCATGATCATGCATTGTGCTACATTAATATATTTTATGCCTCTTATTTAATTGCTTGAGATGATTGGTTGTACATGTTTATATGTATTTTTCTTGTAAGTGTGCTACATTGCCTTGCTTGCAATCCATGTCATACTTATGCTCAAACATGCATTTTTGGAATAGGAGATGTACTTTAGAAGTACTTTGTGAATGACCTTTAATTGATCTCTATGACATGATGATTCTCTTTGATGACATGCTTATGATGAAAAGTGTGAAATGATTGATTGCTAAATTTGTGTGCAAAAGCAAACTTTGAGACTCAAATAAATAAGGATCTTTGAAATCCAAAGTCTCTCTCTCTTTATTTGTAGAACAAGGCTACTATCATACGGGCATCTCACCCGGAAAAATCAAATAGGGTGCAAAGTCACTCATGTCTTGTTTTGCTTATAAAGTTGGATATAATTGCTCTTTAAAATTAAAATGCTAAATCTCTATATCCTTTCTTTTTCCATGGCAAAGGGTGAAATTGGTTTGAATTATATTGGAAACCTTTGTTGTTTGTTTTGCCAAATACCATTTCTTTTGATCTTGAATGCAACATGTCTTGCATGCAAAGCATCCTTGTCACACATTTTTCTTAAAATAAAACTCTTTGAATCTCTCTTACTTAATTGAGGTGCATAAAATGGTTTATATGATTATGCATATGTGCTTGTGCTACAAGCTCTCCTTGCTAAATGCTTACCTATTAGGGGAGACTTTTTTTGCTTATCTCATGACAAGAAGGGGGAGTAAGGTTGGAGAGAATTTGCACCATTCTTGGCATTGCATTTAGGGGGAGTTAACAGAGAGAGTAACCCAAGTTAGGAGTTGTTGCATTTAGGGGGAGTTGCATTGCATTGCATGATTACATTTTTTTTATTATATTAATTTCTTTGGCAAATGCAATTAATCTTGTTATAAGCACCTCTCACACACTTGCTCTTGAAAGGTATCTTTCTTGTTGATTGTGTGTAGGTTGGATTTTTTCTACAAGCTTGGAATTGACTTGAAGATGTTCAAGACTTAGTCTAGAAGCTTTTTTTGTAATGTAGAAAAATTTTGTTGACCAACATTTTTTTTGTTTTTGAGAGGATGCTATGTGAATGTTGATTTTGTCATGAAATAGCCAAATGGGGAGATTGTAAATGCCTCACTTTTTGATTGGCTTATTTCATTGACAAAACCACAATGGGGTTCAAACTTGTAAGGGTAGCTTATGATTGAAGAAATCCTCATCAAATGTCAAAGGACCTCATTGTGGACTTCAAGTGCTTCAAGTAAGGTAAATTACTTGTCTTGACTCTCAATTGAAGAGATTTAAAGTGCACACATACACAACCCATGCATTTTAGTATTTGTGTTTGTTTTGGTATGGTTGGTAAAATCTCATGTGTTTCAAAGAAATATATTTTTGAGATTTTTCATATTTTTATGAGTCCAACTGTGTGTGGATTTGTCCCTAGATTAGTTCCGAGTGATTCAGAGACTTATCTATGTGTTTTAGATGATTTTCGAGACATTTGGGACATTCCATGTTTTTATCGGAAATCGAAATTCAATTCCGAGCTTAAATTGAAAAGTTATGTAATTTTCCATATTTGTGATTGAGTCTGGATCTCTATTCTGAAGACGGAATTGAATTTCGAGTTTCGAGATCAACTAGACCGAAGAACGCTCGGGAACAAAGCCGACTTAGTATGGCATGATAGCCACACCAAGCAAGGGACGTGAGAGGGCCGTGCACCACATGGCTAAAAGCCTTCTCTGTCCCCGTTTGATGCACAACCTCTCTCAACGCGCCACACTCACCTATTTGCCTTTTTTTTTTATTATTGTTTTGATTGTTTTGTTTTTTGTTTTTTTGCTTGTTTGTGTGTTAATATGTATATATATATATATATATTATATATATATATATATAATCACCTTTTGTCTTTTTCATCACCTAAATATATTATATATATATATATATATATATGTAAAAACGTGCACCTTTTGTCTTTTGCAAAAACCTAATATATATATATATATATATATATATATATTTATTTATTTATATAAACGGTGCACTTCTTTTGCAAGACCTGATACATATACGTATTTACTTTCTTTCTTCTTCACTCGGAATACACACACTTTGATTGAGAGCAAGAAAAATATATTTTTGAGAGAAAATATCCTTCAAGTGAGAGACTCCTAAGATTCCACCTTTACTCATCCAAATCCAAAAACCCATAATCTTCACACATCATCTAGCATGTTCTAGGTATGATTTCTCATGGGTTTTTTCATTTACTCACATGACTTGTAGTTAGAACATTTTTGCATCTCTTCACATGTTCTTGCTTTACAAGATTACATCTTTATTACTTGACTAGTCTCAAGATTGTTTCTTTATGACTCGAATAGTTTCAAGATAGTTTCTTTGTTGTGTTTTGTGAGTTGTTTTTGGTAGATATTGCATATAGGACTTTGTTTGCCTATTTAACTATGTTATATGCATGCGATCTAGCAAAATGATATCTAGGAATGTCTAACATGTTCATCCATGCCTAGATAAGCTTAAATGTCTAACCTTGCATTTTAGCATCTTGAATATTGCATATATTCACCTTAGGTTGTTTTATCTCTTCACTTTAGAGACAAGTCTTGTATTTACCATTTGGTAGTTTGCAAGCAAGGGACTAGAGTCACTATTAAAGGCCTGCAGGTAGCAAAGAAGGATTAGTAATCTTAGGAGTGATGTGGTCAACTTAGATTGTAATCGTATTTGCAAATAGTGGATTCGAGGTTTTCGTGTGGCGCACATAACAGCCCATGGTTTTTCCCCGTGTGGGTTTCCACGTAAAAATTTACACTTGTTTTTACTTTGTGACTTGTTTGGGGATTTTTTGTAAAATGGACTAATCACGAAATTGGGTAAAAAAAAAAAATTGATTATAATCTGTTCACCCCCCCTCTAGATTATTAGGACACGTTTATATATATTTTCAAAGAACCTTATTCTAGATTCAATATTATCGTCAAAGAGAATCTTGATAATGTTTGTGTAGGTTCACCCATGACAAAATTTGTCAAGTGTAAGTTGCACATGTGAGTTAGCTTTAAGATTAGTGTTATGTTATTAAGAAACTTAGCTCATTTGCTTTGTATCTCTATGACTTGACATGAACTTAGCTATCTCACATTTTTGTTATGATAATCGAAATCTATTGATTAACTTTTTGAGAAGTTGTTTTTATGAAATCTATATAGTGACTGTAAGGTTCCAACTTGTTGATTGGCTCATTTCGTGGACAAACCACTTGTTGGGGATTCTTTGTAAGGGTAGCTTAGATGTTGTTGTTATTGCTCAAGCCCTTTGAAGACCTCATCCTTGATAAGCACCGAAGGTATATTTCTTTGTGCTTACTTGTCTTGAAGAGATAGTCGCACACACTCACAACTCATGCATATGTTTAATCCTTGTATGTTGTGTTTCTTATTGTTGTGCATTAATGCTTATTTTCATCTCTTCTTGTATGTTAGTTTGATTACTCATTGCATTGTCCATTGCCTTGTCTTACATAGCATTGGAATTCTTGCATTGTAAAGGGCACTGTTCAAAGCGCTATTCTGAACAGCGCCCCCAATACCTGATGCAAAATTGGACAATTAAATGCATCAGGTCTGATGCTTTTTGGTTGGGCACTGTACGAGCGCTATACAAAAGCACTGTTTGTACAGCGCCCCTCTCAGACCCGAGAGATCAGTTTGTGGGCGCTGTACAAGCGCTGTACAGAAGCGCTCTACGTATAGCGCCCAAGGCAAATTTGAGGCAAACTTATTAAAACGACCACACTTTGGTTTGGCCTCCTATATATATGCCACTTTGACTTTAGGTCAATCAACAGAGTTCATATTCAGATTTCATACTTAGGATATTTTTCAAAGAGAAGAAAAATTCCAAGAACTCATTTTTAATTACTCAAACACTTTTTCATGATCATCAATCATCATCTAGCATCATCTTTGATCATCTAGATGTCATCTTGCATGGATTCTTCATCATACTTTGCTTGGTATGCTTTTCACTAATATCTTACATATTTTGTGTTTTTCTTAACAAGCAATCTCAATTTATTACTTGTATGATTTTCATATATCTTTAGATACAAGTTTGAGATTAGTGTGATGTATGTTTGAGAAGTTGTATTGTGATAGCTAATTAGGTTTTGTGCTTAATCTTGATTAGCTATACTATTTGACATGTCATTTAGTTTTTAATATCTAGGATTGTTCTAATTGCATATTAATCATCTTAGATAAGCATATAGGATTTCCCTTGCTCTATGTTGCATTTGGATATTCGTATATTCACTTAGGGTGTTATTCTCTTCATCGAGAAAATAAGTCTTATGTGTAGCTTCCGGGATTAGGTTGCTTAGATCGCAAGCAAATTGGACTAGGTTCACTCATACAGGGATTAGGTAAGTGTGTGATTACTTCCGGGATTAGGTTGTAATCGTTTTACACATTTAGCGGATTCGAGGTTCGAGTGTGGCTTACTTACTAGCCCGTGGTTTTTCCCGTGAGGGTTTCCACGTAAAAATCAAGTGTTATTTAATTTCCACATTTTATACTTGATTTATTGCTTTATCTAGTTAGGGGTAATTTTGTAATTTTGACTTAACACGAAAAATTGGGTAATAAGTTTAAAATCTATTCACCCCCCCCCCCCCCCCCCCCCCCCCTCTAGATAGTTTTATACACACCGTGCTATAATTTGTTTCAGTGACAATCATGTTAAGACTTTTAGAGAAAGTCATTTTTTTTTTTTGAGTTGAAATGCATAGTTTTTAGTCTCTTGGAATTGACACACCTATAATTTGTAGTCATGAGGACTTACAAGCCAAAAGGACTCATAAAAAGAGTGAAGGCCTTGCATTTGATGAAATTAGCTTACAAAGGTATCTCTAATATTAGCTTGCTTATTTAAATTTTCATCTCTTAACTCATCGTGTGTACCACTTCATGAAGCATGTCATATTTGAGAACTAATATAGTGTTTATATGGTCCTCTTTGACATTTGCTAGTTTAAGATCTTTTGGTGATAATTGTTCACATTGATCTTATTTATGATGTGTGTTATTGTTTGTATGATTGTTGAGTGGCATATTTTGAATAATATGAGCTTCATATTCTTTGAAAGTTACTCTCTTGAGAAGTAGAGATCTTAAGTAAGTCTCTTTACTTGCTTTTCGATCATGTGCTTTTAAGCCTTAAAATTTTGGTTTCAAAAATGCACTTTGCTTCTTTGTATGTCTTGATAAATATGTTGAGTTTGATTGATGTAAGTTTTGGATACAATTTAAAGTCCTAAGGACTAGTACATTTAAAAATGACCTATGATTGGTATCCATTTGCTTCGGCAACATAAAACTCAATGATCACCCTCATGGAAAGGGCTACACACATTGGTTATGCAGCCACCCAATGTAGGAAAGGGTTACGCCATTGTGATGAATGAAAGCAGCCATGAGGCGTATATGTTTATGTTTGAAAAAAGTCAAAGAAGTGTTAAAATGAATCATTAAAAAAAAAAAAAATATTTTATTCAAGCTTAAAAACAAAACAAAAAGGCTTATGGAGTATAGTTGAATAATCAAATTAGCTCGGGTTGTCAAATAGAAATGGGATGATGAGCCACATGCACACACACGCTCACATGTTGAAATCTATTCTCTTTATAAGCAAAATTTCGGATGATAACTGATTTGACCTTTTTATGGAAAGTCTTAAGATGAATAGATGTTGAAAATGTTTGTATGCTTGATTATTGAACTACTTCTTTTCATATAGTTGAAGCAAAATCTTCACACACTCACTTTTACTTATTTAGTATTTTGATACTTTAGCAATTTTTGAAGACATATGAGAGTATTTGAAAATCTTGGTGTAATTCTCTTTGATATGTGGAGCTTATTTGAAAATCTATTAAAATTATTTGTGATGTGAATGTGTGGCGATTTTTGTGAACAATTGTCTATCTAGATCGTAGATGGGGCATTTATCAAGGGGGGGCATAATATGCTAAATTTATGTTTTCTTTTATGATATGTTCACATGTTCTTCAAGATAGTTGTTTGTTGGCATTATTCTTTTTTTTTTAGAAATCATTAAGATGCTATGATAATTCTTGATTTGTATATTGATTTGTTCAAAAATGATGTTTTTGCTTTTGTATATGTTTATTGGTCAGTAACTGCTTTGTTGTTTCCACTCACTTGTGTTTTTAGTGTTTTTGTGATACAAGTCATGGGAAAAGCTAAGAAAGTTGGAGTTAGCAATCCTACAAAGCCCGTTGACAATTCTAATCTCACTTCCTCTTCCAAGACAATCAAAGCCAACAAGTTTAGGCCTTTGAGAGCTTATGAGTGCAAAAAGATTTTGCAAGAGAAAGGTATTGATTTGAATTCTTGTATTGATTTATATGTGCATAAGGTTATCATTGAGAGAAATTAGCGTATTTGGATTAACATGCTAGGAATAGCTAATGAAACCATGGTTAGAGAATTCTATCATGTGTTTAAAGAAAGTACTAATGTTGAAGATGCCGTTATGAATATGAGAGGTGTTGTTTTTAGAGTCAAATCTTAGAAATTGAATGAGTTTCTAGGGTTGCCCGATGATATTGAGTCGGATTACCTTGATGTTGATGTCTTGGAAAACCTTGATTTAATGGGAAAAACTCTTTGTGACAATGTTAATTTTGAGTGGGGAAAACGTGCTTTTATTAAGCAAGGTGAGTTGACTAAGGTGAGTGTCTTTTGGCATCTCTTTGTTTGTGTCAATCTTGTTGGGTCTTCTAATGCTACCGAACTTAATAGAGAGAAGATCAAGATTGTATATGCCTTAGTGACTAACAAGCCTATAAATCTTGGTGAAGTGCTTATAGAACATATTGAGATTGCGGCTTGTGCAACCTGTTTGAACAAGAAATTGGCATTTCCGGGGTTTATTTCTCATTTGTGTTTAACTAAAGAATTGAAGAGTCAAGATGATGATGTTCTACTTCCTCCCTTAGATAACTTTAGTGAAAAACGTATGCAACCATGTCTTATAAGGAAAAGGGAAAGTCTAGTGATACATTTAGGCTCTTTGGTGAATCTCATAATTCGAGCCATGTATCAAGCACACATATTCTTCCTAGTTGGGCTATACAATTGAAGAATGAGGTTGAAGAGTCACGAAGGATGATTGAGGCGTCACAAAGGAAGATTGAAAAGCCTAATGCTAAGGTAGTGCTACAAGATGAGAAGATCAAAGAATTGGAAGGAAAAGCAACTACTACAAAGCATTATGTGAGATCATTACATCGTACAACTTTCCTTGGTGGTACAAGTGGCTAGAAAGTATTTTGAGGTATATTTTCTTACTATTTCCTTTTGGCTTTATATCATGTCAAAAAGGAGGAGAAATATGGGAGATATATATCTAGCTTGCTTAGTCTCATTTTTAGTTTTTATTTTTTATTTTTGGTGTATTTTGGTATCAAGTTTGAACTTTATGGCATGTAATATTTTTTTGGTATTTGTTGGATAGCATGTATTAGGGGGGAGCATACATGATCAAATTGATCTTAAATGTTTTATTTTCTTGCCTTAGAATGAATATTGCCATATGTGTTGTCTCTTGGATATTCTTATGCTTTCAAGTTTATTTTAGGTGATATCAAGAGAAGACCAAGATGAAGTTCAAGGCTTGTTGAAAATTGTGTCTAGTTATGTGTAACTCTTTGTACTCATTGTGACCATATTTTCTTTGTAACTGTTTTAGTATATGTATAGGGGTTTTGACATGGAATTTGCCAAGGGGGGAGATTGTTAGGTTTTTGGTTTGTCTTGGCATTAATTCCATTCCAAAACAATGTTTTTCTTGTATTGCTTAGTGGTCTTAGAAATGATAATTCATAGCTTCAAAGAAAGTCTTGGCCACAATTCATACAAGAAGGTGTCTTCAAAGAGGAATGTGCTACATTACACAATAAAGATATATTAGATCTCATTTCTTTTACAAGGCATAGGCACACACACAAAATTCAGTCATAAGTGTCCCTGCCAATACACCATTTATATAACACATTCACATGTTTTAGTATGCTCATGCATTGAACACATATTGTCATACATTTTAGAATTGCATGTTTTTAAGACTATGTCTAGGAAATGGCATACTTGTGTGAACTTGTGTTTATTTGTTTGTGTTTTATTGTATGTGGACTTGAACATGATCTCATTTGATTCCTTGTTGAGTCCCGGTCATTTCGGTTACTCATTCATTAAGTTTCGAGTCCAAACGATGTAGCTTAGCTACGCTACTTTTCGTTCTCATTCGTTGAGTTGTCTTCGTCATCATTTTTCGAGATGAATTCTCAACCTTTTGTCAAAGTTTCATAGTCTTTGTTGTGCATGAGGAAGTCACAATTCGTAATCTAAAGACGGATTCGAAATCGGAGTTTGGAGGCCTAAATACGGTCGAAGAATGCGAGAGGTGCGTGAGGGAAGCAAGCCTTGGCCAACGGCCAAGCTTGTGGGCGCGTGAGGGAAGCTGTGAGGCTCATGGCCAGGCAAGCCCTCTGCCTCCATGTGCCTCGTGTGCTCCTCACGGTAGGGTGACATGGCACATGTTGATTGGTTCATATTTTCCCTCTCTTTCATCTCTTTTAAGTTCTTCTTTTCCCTCTCATTCATTCCAAGAAGAAAAATTAGAAATCCTAATGTGCAGAATTTTCTCTCAACTTTTTCTCACCTTCCAAACACCATAACTTTCTCATACAAAGTCAGAATTGAGTGATTCAAGTTGGAGATTGTTTGTAATCGAGTCTTTACCTATTCCAAGTGATCTTACATTTGTTTGATTGAGATTTCTTGTGGTTCTACCCAGAAAAACGAACCAGCTCGTGAACTTGAGGTAGTGTTCATATCTTTGTGATTTCTTCTTTTATAACCTTCGATTTGCTTGGGGTTTCTTCTTCTATATGTATGTGTATGTATGGTGAATGCTATTGAAAAATATAGCTTCATAATCAATCATAATCAAAAGTCTAATTGGAGACATATGTGAACTAGTTTCTTGGATTCAAGGTTTTTCACATGATTGAGAGTTGTATTGTGATTAGTTTGATATCTAAGATTATTTGTGACTTGATTGAATCATTTTATAATTAATAATCCTTGAAATGTGTTTTGATTCTTTGATTGATAAAATCTATGATTAATTCATATGTCTGTGTTTTTAGAGCTATCTAGGATTTAAGTGATTTATCATTACAACCTTACTCTAAATCTTTGGCTAGAATATTCATTGTATACATTTTGTGATCCTAGCATTTTGTGTATGTTTGTAACATCTTGAATTTGTGCTTCATGTATATGGTTTATTCAAGTGTTATTTGTGTTAGGTGTTTTCACATGTTCAAGGTTTAATTCAAGTTTTGCATCTAGACTATTATAACTTGTGTTCTCGTATGTTTAGGTCTAGTTGTTCCATGGAATATATTGATCACATGTTCTATGTTGTATTGCTTGTTTGTATCATTTGTATTCACATGATCACACTAGGAAGTCCTTGTAAAAGGCATGCAGTCTTGACTAGGACAAGGTGTCCGGATAGTCAAGCAAGGAAGACTTGGTTAGGACAAGAGGTCCGGATAACCAAGCAAGAAGTCATGGCTAAGATTGGGAAGGTCCGGATAGCTATGCATGGGAGGCTCTCTATAGGAATGAGTGTCTTGGATAGGGAGTTGGCTACATTATTGGTAGGCCCGGGTGTTTGGTTAGACATAGACTCCAATAGAGAGTGTTGCATGGGATGTGCATTAGCTCTTGAGGAATTTCTAATCTTCCAACGATGTTGGTTTGGTATGGACTCCAATATATGGTGGCTTCGCATCATTGAGGGATTTTGTATCTTCCAATAGGGATTGGGTAGACATAGACTCCAATAGAAAGTAGATCAAGGTTGGTCACTTTTGAGGAATTTCTAATCTATCATTCAATATATATAGTACCTAATGGTTGTAGTTCAACCCGTGGATGTTTCCTCCTTGGAGGTTTTACCACATTAAAAAATCTCACTTGTTCATTCTTTCGATCTCTGTCTTTCTTATTTGTTTTAGTGTATGTTTTAATCTTGTTGAATATTATTCACTTGTGATGTATATTGGACAAGATTTTGTAAAGTGTGATTTATAAGCTAATTCATTTTTGATCATAGTTGTAAATATAATTCTTTTATATATTGTTATATTTGTGTATAGTTTTATTTGATTATACTTGTAATACTTTGAACCAATAGTATTCTAAGTTGTTGAGATTTTATGTTATTCTTCCTCATGCAACTCTTTGATATATATAGACAATGCTTAAATGATTACAAGCATATCTTATCTATGTATGAATGTTTGATTTATATGTTGTATGTAAAGCTACCTTAAGGGACAAACATGAGTTTGTTTCAAGGGATTGAAAAATGTGTAAAAACCTATTCACACCCCCCCCCCCCCCCCCCCTCTCTAGGTATTCTTTAAGCAATTTAACTACGTTTGTATACTTTCAAGTCTCTTGCACATAACCAAGGGAGTTGAAACATATCATGAAGGCGTTTCAAAAGTGTTTAGCCATGCCTACATTGATCCGGTTTCAGGTTCCCCTAAAATCCTGTAAAACGCCACATACCATCACTAAACACACTCACCTTCACATCAATATGGAAACTCGAAAAGGAAAGGAGAGAAATAACCACCTTATTTGACCATATAAGACACAGACCCTTGCTCTTCCCAACACAATCCACCACCAGTTTGCTATCAAAACCCAATTTAATTCTAAGCCTTTCCAACCTAACGTGATTCGATTTCGCCTCCATAAAGAAGACCAAGTCTGGGAAGTATTCTTGTTTGTACTTTAGAAGTACACAGAACGCTCGATCGCTCCCTAATCCACGAGCGTTCCAAACTAAAACATTCATTGTGTCCGGCAAACTAGTGAAAACCGGCCCGTCGATCCTTTATCACCACATGCATCAGCCGAATCCTCATTGGAGGAAACATACCTATACTTTTTAGAGACACCGAAAACCTTCCCAGGACCACCAACCTTTTCTTCTTGCCTAATATAGCTCCCCCAATCTTCTGTTCACTGCCATGATGTTGGTTTCTTACTCTGATGTTGGGTACCCATTATTTTTTTAGGCCCACCATCATCCAGACTAACCAACCCAATATTCTGGCCCATCAAATCTTCATTAAAATTATTGTAAGTTCCTCATATTTTAATTGATTTATTTCATTGACAAACCATATTTGGGGTTTAAATGTGTAAGGATAGATTAGGCCTTCACTGTGCATGATCAAGCTCAAGGGCACTTCAAAGATATATCACTTGTGCTCAACTCTTGAAGAGACTAGTTGCACACACACACCTTTCATGCATGTTTTATTCTCTTGCATTTGTGTTTCAAATTCTTATGTGTGTGTTCTTCATTTCCCACACGTGCACCTTGTTGTTAGATCTAAGTGTGGTATTGACAATGGTAATTAGTTTCCTGATACTTGATCGGAAACATCTGCGCATGCACGATGGTGTGCTTGATTTAGCGCGATGAGTGACCTAGGCCCCAGTGCACTGGTACCTGCGTTGGTGCTAACCACGCAGTGGCCTTGGATGGTTTTTCCAGGTCCCAATGCGTTGGTAAGTTCGCTGGTAATGCGCTGGTCCTACCAGAGTAGTGGCCTTAGGTTGTTTTTCCAAGTCCCGGTTTGCTGGTTTGTTTGCTGGTAGTGCGCTGGTACCTACCAGTGCACCTACCCGCTCAGTGCCCTGTTTTCAGCCTAAATTTTTCAAAACGTCGTAGTTTCAATTAGGGCTATATATATATGATGTATTCTCTCTTGTATGTTTTTCAGAGTTAAAAATCATATCCTTGAAAGAGAAAGTGTTTCCCAAGAAAGAAAAACTCCCAAGAGCCTACCTTTACTCAACCAAACACATTCCCATCAGCATCTAACATCACTCTAACATCATCCAAGCATGGGTCTTCCTTGTTTATTTGACTAGGTAATTTAAACATGTTCTAGAACTTCTTGTTTCATCTTTTGTTCATGTTTGACTAGGATTAGCATTTATTTTGTGATTAAATTCTTAACTCTTTTCTTAATGTTGTTTCTAACATGCTTTAAGTCTTTGTTTGTTGGTTGAGTTGTGTTGTTTGTTGATAGCTTGCATCTAGGACAATATTGCCCTTTTAGCTAAGCCTTTGTGCCTTGCATCTAGACATTGTTATTTAGGACTCACTGATTGCATTCCTTGATTGTATTTATTATCCTTGCCATGTTTTGTGACAACTTATGTTGATTGTATTTATTGTCCTTGCCATGTTTTGTGACAACTTATGTTGATTGTCTTTTTGTTTAATGACTAGATTTTAGATTCTTAAATCTATATCTAGTTAGGTCTTTATGAGCATTCATATAGACTTTGATATCTAGGATTGGATTGCTCTTATTGCTATCATTTAATCTTTAGATAAGCATTTAGTGTTGTCTAGCTTTAATTGCATGTAGAATATTTTCATATATTCACATAGGTTGTTTAATCTCTTCATTGAGAGTTAAGTCTTGTGGCTAAGTGGTTTAGTGCACAAGCAATTGGTCTAGAATAACTATAAAAGGCCCGCAGGGTAGTAGTGGTGGGTTAGTGACCGAGAATGGTGTGACTAGAGGTCAATCTAGGTTGTAAACATCATTACATATATGGATTTAAGGACCGTGTGTGGCTAGAAGGATAGCCGAGTTTTTCCTAATTGTAGGTTTCTCACGTAAATCAATCAATGTGTTATTTATTGTTTTCCGCACTTTAATTACGTTGATTGTATTTTATTATATTGAGTTATTTTTTATAATATTGACTATTCTAAAAAGTTGGTGAAACTAATTATAGCATGGTGTGTATAAAACTATCTAGAGGGGGGGTGAATAGATTTTACGCTTTTTACCCAATTTTTCGTGTTAGTTAAAATTACGAAATTACCCCTAAATACATAAAGCAATAAATCAAGTAAAATATACGGAAATTAAATAACACTTGATTTTTACGTGGAAACCCTCACGGGAAAAACCACGGGCTAGTAAGTAAGCCACACTCGAACCTCGAATCCACTAAATGTGTAAACGATTACAACCTAATCCTGGAAGTAATCACACACCTACCTAATCCCGGTATGAGTGAACCTAGTCCAATTTGCTTGCGATCTAAGCAACCTAATTCCGGAAGCTACACACAAGACTTACTTTCTCTATGAAGAGAATACAACCCTAAGTGAATATAAATATATCCAAAATGCAACATAGAGCAAGGGAACCCTATATGCTTATCTAAGATGATGAATTTGCAATTAAATCAATCCTAGATATTATGAGCTAGATGACATGTCATAAAGTTTAGCTAATCAAGATGAACAAAACCTAATTAGCTATCACACTACAACTTCTCAAACATACATCATACTAATCTCAATCTTGTATCCAAAGCATACAAAATCACAAACAAGTAATTAATTGAGATTGCTAGATAAGAGAAACACAAAATATGTAAGATATTAGTGAAAAGCTTACCAAGCAAAGTATGATGAAGAATCCATGCAAGATGACATCTAGAAGACCAAAGATGATGCTAGATGATGATTGATGATCATGAAAAAGTGTTTGAGTAATTAAAAATGAGTTCTTGAAAATTTTTCTTCTCTTTGAAAAATATTCTAAGTATGAAATCTGAATATGAACTCTCTTAATTGACTTAAAGACAAAATGACATATATATAGGGGCCAAACCAAAGTGAGGTCGTTTAAGTAAGTTTCAAAGAAACGCGCCAATCGGCGGTTTCATTCGGCGGCCAGGCTGCAGAATGCAACCGTTGAATTGCTCCTGATGAAACAGGGGAGAAACAGTGGTTTCGAAACCGCCAAATCAACCGCAGAATAAACCCGAGAAATAAAACCATCAGGTATGAACGGCGGTTTCTATCGGCGGTCGGTGGCCGCCGATCCTAACCGCTGAATTGCTCCAGACATTTCTGGAAACAAACGGCGGTTTCATTCGGTGGCCAGGCCGCCGATCCAAACCGCCGTTTCACCAATTTTGGTGAAACCAAGGGAGAAGCCAAGGGCATTCTCCAACGGCGATCTTCGCGCTAAAAACAGGCACACAAGGTGCATGCGCGGACGTTTCCGAACAACAACGGGAAACGAATTACAAGACACATAAACACACAACAACATATAACAAAGAAGTGCAAGTGTGATAAGTGACATGTGAAAAGAATGCACACAAATGCAAGTAGCTAAGTGAGTGTGTGCACTAAATCTCTTCATAGAAAATTAAGCACTAAATATATACCTTTGGAGTGCTTAACACTTGCAAGGGCCTTGAGCTTGAACACATTCCTAAGCTACCCTTACATGATCCCCACATATGGTTTGATCACGAAATAAGCCAATTAAAAACTACGGGAATCCTTACAATCTCCCCCTTTGGCTATTTCGTGACAAAACCACCACTCACATTGATTCCTCACATAAAAATAGAAACAACAGGATAACATAGATCTTCTACAATACAAAGAGATAATAAACAAATTAAAATCTTCAATGCTCCAATCTCTTGTAGAACAACCAACCCTACAAAACAAAGTTTCTATATTTTTCCAAAAAGTACATGTGAGATTAATCAAGTGATATCAAAACAAGCATTTGCATTTTTAGAATTTAGGCACAACATTATAAAATATATGCAATGTATGATAAATGCAATGCTCCCCCTCAATGTGTTATCTCCCCAAAGTGCACAATTGCAACACTAATTTGCATCTCCCCTTACCATATCCTACTCCCCCTTTTTGTCATGATATAGGCAAAGGAGTAGTCCCCAACCGGGTCACTCAAGGCAAAGAGAGATAGTAGCATGCAAGATATTTGCATATACATATAAGTCACTTTATGCATCTCAATTAATTGAAGAGAAATAAGGAGATTTATTTGAAAAAAATGTGTGAATCCAACATGCTTTGCATACAAGACATATAGCATTCAAGTCCAAAATACAATGATATTTGGCAAAGCAAATGACAAAGGTTTCTAATTAGAATTCAAACCAATTTCACCAATGTCATGGGAAAAGCAAGGATATAGAGATTATTGATTTCAATTTAAGAGCAACTATATCTAACTTTATAAGCGAAACATGGCATGAGCGACTTTGCACCCTATTTGATTTTTCCGGATAAGATATCCGTATGATAGTAGCCATGTTCAACCAATAAAGAAAGAGAGACATTTGGAATGTAAATTCCTTTGAACGGATACAAGATCCTTTATTCATTTTGAGTCTCATAAGCTTTCATACAAGTTTTGCATTTTAAGAATACGCAATCATCAATTCATGCTTTTCATATGAGCATGTTATATGAATTTCATGCTTTTTCATTTATCATTAGCATGTTATTTAAGAATCATCATGTCATGGAGATAACTATAGGTCATTCACATCATACTTCCTATGTAAATCTCCTAGTCCAAAAATGCATGTTTGAACATGAATATGACATGGATTGTAAACAAGCAAGGTTCACACTTATAGAATAGAAAACATATATACATATGTGCAACCAAGCTTACTCAAGCAATCAAAAGAAGAGGCATAAGATATTTCAAATTTTTTGCAATTTACAAGAATGCAAAATAGCTCTCTTTGCTTGAGTTCCCCATATGGGGTCAATCATAAATCACATCACTCCACAAGACATATCCCAATAGATCTACTAAGAGTTTTAAATCGAGTAGCATCTAAGGGTTTAATAAATAGGTCCGCAAGTTGATCATTAGTACCTACATGTTCAAGTACTATGCATTTATTTTCAACAAGCTCTCTAATGAAGTGATGGCGGATGTTAATATGCTTAGTTCTAGAGTGTTGTACCGGATTCTTGGAAATATTAATAGCACTCATGTTGTCACAAAAGAGAGTGAGAGTACCTTGGTTGAATCCGTAGTCTACTAGCATTTGCTTCATCCATATAAGTTGAGTGCATCCATTCCCCGCGGCTATGTACTCGGCCTCGGCCGTGGACAAGGAAATCGAGTTTTGCTTCTTGCAAAACCAAGACACCAAGTTGTTGTCTAGAAAGAAGCAACCGCCCGATGTGCTCTTTCTATCATCACAATTTTCTGCCCAATCCGCATCACTATATCCTACAAGACTAGGATTAGTGTCAAATGAGTACCAAATCCCATAATTAGAAGTCCCATTCACAAAGCAAATGACTCTCTTAACCGAAGAGAGATGGGACTCCTTGGGATCGGATTGGTACCTAGCACAAACTCCTACACTAAATGATATATCGGGCCTACTTGCGGTCAAATAGAGCAAGCTCCTTATCATGCCACGATATAAGGTTTGGTCCACACTTTTACCGCTAGCATCCTTGCTTAGCTTCAAAGTGGTGCTCATAGGAGTATCACAATGTTTGGCTTTTTCAAGACCAAACTTCTTCACTAGGTTTTTGGCATATTTGGCTTGGGATATGAAAATCCCATCATCTAGTTGCCTAATTTGCAAACCTAGGAAGTAACTAAGCTCACCAACAAGACTCATCTCAAATTCATGAGACATGACATCAACAAATTGTTGGACTTTGGTGTTGTTGGTGGAGCCAAACACTATGTCATCAACATATATTTGAGCTATGAAAAGCTCATCATTGTCTCTCTTGATGAATAGTGTCTTGTCAACACTACCTCTTGTGTAATTGTTGTCAACAAGAAATTGAGTGAGGCGCTCATACCAAGCCCTCGGTGCTTGTTTCAACCCATATAGTGCCTTCTTGAGGCGATAGACATGGTTGGGGTGGTGAGCATCCACAAACCCCTTAGGTTGTTCAACAAACACTTCCTCTTGCAAGAAGCCATTGAGGAAGGCACTCTTGACATCCATTTGGTGCAATTTGAACTTGTGCACGCAAGAGATGGACAAGAGAAGCCTAATGGACTCTAAACGGGCAACGGGAGCAAAAGTCTCCTCAAAGTCGATACCCTCAATTTGAGAGTACCCTTGTGCTACAAATCTAGCCTTGTTCCGCACTATGTTGTCATCCTCATCGGATTTGTTCCTAAATATCCATTTAGTGCCTATGACATTAGTGGTCTTAGGCCTAGAAACTAGAGTCCAAACCTCATTCCTTTCGAATTGGTTTAGCTCTTCTTGCATGGCAAGAACTCAAAATTCATCATTTAAGGCTTCTTCAACCTTTTTGGGTTCAATTTGAGAGGTGTAGCATTTATAGCTAATAAGATTAGCAAGTTGACGTCTAGTCCTAACACCCTCATTTACCTCTCCAATGATATCTTCTTTATCATGGAGTTTCCTAACCCATGGAGCGGGTTCTTTAGAGTCCAAGAGAGGAACTCTATCAATAGGTTGTGTGTCATCATTGTTGACATTAGATGTCCCAACATTAGGAGACACCACAACCTTCTCCAAAGGAGAATCATCGCTAAAAATAACCTCCTCCTCATGATCATTAGACTTGAGCCTAGTATCATCAAAAACGACATTGGATGATTCCATAACACTTAGAGTCTTTAAATTGAAAACTCTATAGGCTCTACTATTCAAGGCATAGTCAATAAAAATACCCTCATCACTCTTAGCATCGAATTTGCCAAGTTGATCACAGTCATTCAAAATGTAGCATTTGCTTCCAAAAGTGTGGAAGTAGCTAACATTTGGCCTCTTGCCTTTCCATAACTCATAGGAGGTGTTTCTAGTACCGGGCCTTAGGAAAACTCTATTTCCTATATAGCAAGCCGTATTGATGGCTTCGGCCCATAGGTTCCTAGGGACATTGTTGCTAAGCAACATCACACTGGCCATCTCTTGAAGGACCCTATTTTTCCTCTCAACAACTCCATTTTGTTGAGGTGTCCTAGGAGCCGAAAACTCATGGGAGATGCATAAACCATTACAAAAGGTTTCAAAAGTGGCATTCTCAAATTCCCTCCCATGGTCACTTCTAATCCGTTTAATGCTTCTAATGTTAGAATTCATTTCATTTTGTAATTTAGTACAAAGCATTTTAAACTTGTCAAAAGTTTCGGATTTTTCTCTAAGAAAATATGTCCATGTAAATCTAGAGAAATCATCAACACAAACAAAAATATATCTCTTTCCACCCAAACTTTCGGTTTGCATGGGACCCATGAGGTCCATGTGGAGAAGCTCAAGAGGCTCCTTGGTGGTGAGATACTTACCCTTTTTGTGCATGCTTTTAGTTTGCTTTCCTTTCCTTGTTGGCAAGGTCCACAAACACCATTGGCTTTCTTCCCAAGCTTAGGGAGGCCACGCACACAATTGAACTTTCCAAGGGTCCGTAGATCCTTAAAGTTCATGTGGCCAAGTCTTTCATGCCACAACTCAATTTGCTCATCCATGGACACATGATTAGATACAATACTAGCTTCAAGACAATAACAATTGTCGCTAGATCTCATGCCCTTCAACAAGGTTTGTCCATCGGGTTTTAGGATAGAGCAATAATCTTTAGAAAACAAGACGGACTATCCTTCATCACTAAGATGTGAAATGCTTATTAAATTGGCTTTCAAGCCATCAACAAATAAAGCATTGGATAAGGAGGGTAATCCTGGAACGGAAATGGTTCCTTTCCCTACAACATTTCTTTTGGATCCATCACCAAAAGTGACATTTCCACCTTCCTCCATAACAAGAGTCTCGAAGAAACTCTTGTTTCCCGTCATGTGCCTAGAGCACCCACTATCCAAATACCAAAAATTAGAAGAATTTGCCTTCAAGGCTATTTGTGCAACATGGCAAACATTTTCATTCTTTCTAATCCACTTAGCAATAATTTTAGCTTTCTTAGTGGTCTTTGGTACATGTGCTCTACTATTTCTAGGATCATGCAAATCAATATTATCATTCCTAGAAACATGCATCTTGGCTCTATTCTTTCTCTTTTCAATCATGCTTTGTTTTCTACACAATTTAATATATTGAAAGCAATTTGGTCTAATGTGACCATCACAACCACAAAAGTGACAAATAGGGATGAAAAAAGGAATCATACCTTGTCTTTGTGCACGTATGGGAGCTTGTCCATGTCTTTGTGGATAAGTGGGTTCAATCCATCTTCGTTGTTGAACCGGTCTAGGTTGCTTCCAAGCTTGAGGTTGCATGATTGATCTCTTTCCTTTGTGAGCCAATTTTGGAGGAATATTGGCTTGAGAGACCCTAGGGGGTTGAGCTTGAGATTGCCTTCTTGGCCCCATTTTCACTTGCGCATTAGAACATTGTCCTACTTCTAACTTCTTCCTAGGAATTTGCACAATTGAAGTTTCTTCATTCTTCAAGCTCTTGACAAACACGGTCTTGTTAGAGGTTGAGATTTTCTTGCCATCTTCATACCCAAGACCTCTCTTGTCACTTGGACTCTTTCCAACACCAAGTAAATGATCAAGCTTCTTGGTGCTAGAATCTATCCTAGCCAAGGACCCTTTAACTTCTACGAGTTCCCTCTTCAAGCCTTCTTTACTTCTCTTGGATAAGTCTAACTCCTCAATTAACTTATCCTCTCTCCTCTTCAATCTTTCCACTTGTTCACTTAAGTGGTCATTGTGAGCCGAAAGTTCAAAGTTCTCTTCTCTCAACCTCTCAATCTTTCTTGTGCTTTTAAGTGCTAAATCATTGAACTCGGCATGGTATTTAGCAAGTACCTTTTGCTCCACAAATTTCTTTTTGGAACTAGAAGAGGAGTCACTTTCTACTTCACTAGAGTCAATTTCCTCTTGACTCATCTCCTCTTTTTCACTAGCACTTTTGCTCTTGTGAGAAGAGGCAAAAGCTAGGAAGTTAGCCATGAGCTCTTCTTCACTTGAAGACTCATCTTCCTCATTGGAGTCATCACTACTCCCACTCCAAGTGGCGGCCATCACTTTGCCCTTCTTCTTTTCATTGTGATTAGCACATTCGGGGGCAAAGTGACCAATCCCACCACATTCAAAGCATCGGACCCCTTTCCTTTCGGTCCTCTCTTGTCTAGGCTCAAACTTCTTGAAGGAACCTTTTTTCTTCAAGTCTTGTCCTCTTGACCCAAATCCCTTCTTCTTCTTGAACCCCATAACCTTATTAAACCTTTTCACAAATAAGGCAAGGTCTTCATCCGATTCATGCTTTGGCTCTTTTGCATCCTTAGATGCTTTTAAAGCTATTCCTTTAGACTTCTTAGGAGGAGTAGTGGTGCTAGGAGCCTTCCTAGACTCATATGCAAGGAGACGTCCAATTACCTCACTTGGCTTCATATCCATGTAGCCACTATTTTCTTCTATGGCCGTCACCTTTGATTCAAACCTATCGGGGAGAGATCTCATAATTTTTTGCTTGACTCTCCTATCCGAATATGGGTCTCCGAGTTGATGGCTTTAATTTACTATGTCCATCAATTTGATTTCGAAGTCATTGAAGCATTCATCCTCTCCCATCCTAAGTAGCTCAAATTGAGTTTGGAGGACTTGAAGCTTGGACTGCTTCACCACCTCGGTTCCCTCATGTGCAACTTGAAGGATGTCCCGTGCAACTTGAAGGATGTCCCATGCCACTTTTGCAATCTGAGTGTTCTGAATAAGCTTGTATTGATTCTCATCCATTGCACACATGATGGCATGCATAGCCTTCCTATTCCACTTTGAAGCCTCAAACTCTTGCGCGTTCCATTGCGCCTTAGGCTTCAAAACATCTTCTCCTCCACCCACGGGAGTCATCATAGGGAGATCATATCCGTCTTCCACCGCCATCCATGCACGGTCATGAATTTGACATATGTAGGATTCCATCTTCCCTTTCCATTGGGAATAGTTCAATCCGGTAAGAAGTGGAGGCCTTGTGCTAGAAGCACCTTCGTTGCCACCACCATTTCCACCGTTTCCACTCATAGTGTTTATGAATAAATGAAATGAATGCAAATGTATGAATGATCAAAAATCACACAAAATGCAAAACACACCAAAATAAGCAAGGATCACCTATGTATGTCTAGGAACCCGCTCTGATACCAATTGAAACTAATTATAGCACGGTGTGTATAAAACTATCTAGATGGGGGGTGAATAGATTTTACGCTTTTTACCCAATTTTTCGTGTTAGTCAAAATTACGAAATTACCCCTAAATAGATAAAGCAATAAATCAAGTAAAATATGAAGAAAATTAAATAACACTTGATTTTTACGTGGAAACCCTCACGGGAAAAACCACAGGCTAGTAAGTAAGCCACACTCGAACCTCGAATCCACTAAATGTGTAAACGATTACAACCTAATCCCGGAAGTAATCACACACCTACCTAATCCCGGTATGAGTGAACCTAGTCCAATTTGCTTGCGATCTAAGCAACCTAATCCCGGAAGCTACACACAAGACTTACTTTCTCTATGAAGAGAATACAACCCTAAGTGAATATAAATATATCCAAAATGCAACATAGAGCAAGGGAACCCTATATGCTTATCTAAGATGATGAATTTGCAATTAAATCAATCCTAGATATTATGAGTTAGATGACATGTCACAAAGCTTAGCTAATCAAGATGAACAAAACCTAATTAGCTATCACACTACAACTTCTCAAACATACATCATACTAATCTCAATCTTGTATCCAAATCATACAAAATCACAAACAAGTAATTAATTGAGATTGCTAGATAAGAGAAACACAAAATATGTAAGATATTAGTGAAAAGCTTACCAAGCAAAGTATGATGAAGAATCCATGCAAGATGACATCTAGAAGACCAAAGATGATGCTAGATGATGATTGATGATCATGAAAAAGTGTTTGAGTAATTAAAAATGAGTTCTTGAAAATTTTTCTTCTCTTTGAAAAATATTCTAAGTATGAAATCTGAATATGAACTCTCTTAATTGACCTAAAGACAAAATGACATATATATAGGGGGCCAAACCAAAGTGAGGTCGTTTAAGTAAGTTTCAAAGAAACGCGCCAATCGGCGGTTTCATTCGGCGGCCAGGCCGCAGAATGTGACCACCGAATTGCTCCTGATGAAACAGGGGAGAAACGGCGGTTTCAAACGGCGGTTTCGAAACCGCTGAATCAACCGCAGAATAAACCCGAGAAATAAAACCATCAGGTATGAACGGTGGTTTCTATCGGCGGTCGGTGGCCGCCGATCCTAACCGTCGAATTGCTCCAGACATTTCTGGGAACAAACGGCGGTTTCATTCGGTGGCCAGGCTGCCGATCCAAACCGCCGTTCCACCAATTTTGGTGAAACCAAGGGAGAAGCCAAGGGCATTCTCCAACGGCGATCTTCGCGCTAAAAACAAGCACACAAGGTGCATGCGCGGACGTTTCCGAACAACAACGGGAAACGAATTACAAGACACATAAACACACAACAACATATAATAAAGAAGTGCAAGTGTGATAAGTGACATGTGAAGAGAATGCACACAAATGCAAGTGGCTAAGTGAGTGTGTGTTAATGTATACAAACGAAGTTAAATTGCTTAAAGCATACCTAGAGGGGGGGGTGAATAGGTTTTTACACCTTTTTCAAACCCTTGAACAAACATTCGTTTGTCCCTCAAGGTAGCCTTACACACAACACAATAAGCCAAGGAAGACATACATAGACAATACGATAATACAATCATAAGAGCAACGTCTAAGTATATCAACAAGTTATGTGAGGTAAAATAGCAAATAAACAACACAACAAAATAAGCTTGTATTTCATAAGATGTTCAATGTGTTACAAGAGTGATCAAAATGTCACTAAACAAAAATTACAATATATAAAAGAATCAAAGATACAAATTGATCTATAGAATGAATACACTAATCACACTATACAAAGACTTGCTTCACAATATATCACATGTGGATATTATGAATCAAGACAATAAAATATACAATTAAAATATAAGAGAAAGAGATAGGAAGAATTAACACAAGGGATTTTTTAACGTGGTAAAACCTCCAAGGAGGAAACATCCACGGGTTGAACTACAACCATTGGGTACTATATTATTGGAAAGCAAACATAGAACATTCACAAAGTGACCAATCTTTAGCTCACCTAACCTAGTGAAGTCTAAGCCTACCCAACCCTATTGGAAAGTGTGAAATCCCTCAATGATGCGGAACCACCATATATTGGACAACACACACAACCAACATCGATGGTAGATTAGAAATTCCTCAAGAGTGCATACACCTCCCGTATACCCCGCTCTATCGGACTCTATGTCTAACTATACGCCTAGGCCTACCAATACAATAGCCAACTCCCTATCCAAGGCACTCTTGCCTCTAGGGAGCCTCCCATGCATGACTATCCGAGTCCTCCCGACTCTAGCCATGACTCCTTGCTTACCTATCCGAGTCATCCCGACTCTAGGCAAGACTTCTTGCTTGGCTATCCGAGTCATCCCGACTCTAACCAAGACTGCATGCCTTTTACAAGGACTTCCTAGTGTGATCATGTGAATGCAAATGATGCAAACATTCAATACAACATAGAACATGTGATCAATACATTCTATGGCACAAATAGACCTAAACATGTGATATCACAAATAATCAAGTCTAGATGCAAAAATACATGAATGGAAACCTAAGCATGTGAAACACCTAACACATATACTCAAAGTCTCATTCACACACATAACACTTGAATCACAAAATGTTCATGAAATACAAATTCAAGATGCTATCAATATACAATTAAAAGCTAGATATATGAGATTAAAATCAATCAATATACTAGACAAAAATATAGAGCAAGGTTTTTGAGATTTACATCAATCAAAACCTATATTCTCTAAATCACAATCAAATACACAAATCCTAGATTTTATCAATCAAAGGATCAAATCAAATCTCAAAATCATTTTAACGCAAAATTAATTCAATTAAGTATCAAGCAACCTAAGATGCCATTCTAATCACAATACAACTCACAAACATATGTAAAACCTAGAATCATAGAATCTAGTCAACATTAGTCCACAAATTGAGTTTCAATTAGAATGATAATCAAGCTATCTTTCCAAATAGCTTTTACCAAACAATAACATAGATATAGAAGAAGAAACCCCAAGCAAATGGAAGGTCAAATAACAAGAAATCCCAAAGTTGAGACTCATACCTCGGATTCTGCTGCTGGTTCGGAAATCAGTGTTCAACCACTTGAAATCACAATCAAACAGCCACCAAACCACTTGGAGATGTTAGAGGACTCAAATACGAACACTCTCCAACTTGAATCACTCAAATCCGACTCCGGATGAGGAAGATATGGTGTTTCGAAAATCTGAAAAACTGGAGAGAGTGTATTGCGGGAAAACTGAAATTTTCTTCTTGATTTCAAAATGGAGAGAGAGAGGGAAGAAATAGGAGGAGAGAGAAGGAGGTTTTCGGCCAACCACATGGTGCCATGTCACCCCCTAGCCATGGGGGGCCCGTGGCCCACACGGGAGCAAAGGCTGCTCCAGGCCGTGGGCCCCACGGCCTCAACCACAGCCAGCCCATGTGGCCCATGGCCTGGGCTTTCCTCTCGCGCGCTCCCTCGGTTCGTCAGCCCGTATCTCGGGCGTCTGAACTCTGAATTCGAATCCGTTTCTGGATTATGAACCGTGACTCTCTCACGCACGACGACGACTATACAACTTTGAAAAACAGTTGAGAAATCATCTCGGAAATCATCGATGAAGTCAACTCAATGAAAGAGAACGTAAAGTAGCATAGTCAACATGTTTGGACTCAAAACCTTATGAATGAGTAACCGAAACGACCGGAACTCAATAAGGCATTGAATAAGAACATGTTCAAGTCCTAAACACAAAATACGGAAACATACAAACACAAAGACACACACATATGCTAGTTTCCGGACATAGTCCTAGAAAATGCAAAACACAAAGTTTATTAACTAAATATGAATGCAAAAGCATATTTTGCCAAGTGTGTGAAAGTGAAATGTAAATGAAATTAAATCATGAAGGAACACACAAGAATGATATGTGTGAGTGTGTGCCTAGCCTTGTAAGAGATAAGAGGTCTTTGAATACCTTTGTCAACCGATAATGCCCGAATCTCTTAAAAGCCGGCAACTTGAACGAATATTGGTTGAGACGTCCTTCGTCTTCGAAATTCTTCAATTACTAACCACTAAACATTACAAGTTAAACACGTTTTGATATGGAATTAATGCCAACACTAATTATCAACCTAACAATCTCCCCCTTTGGCAAATTCCATGTCAAAACCCCTAAACAAACACTAAAACAATTACAAAGAAAATTTGGTCACAATGAGTACAATGAGTTACACATATAGACACAAATTATAACAAGTCTTGAACTTCATCTTGGTCTTCTCTTGATATCACCTAAAAAGAACTTGAAAGCACAAGAATATCCAAGAGACAACAAGTATGGCAATATCCAATCTTAGGCAAGAAAATAGTAACATATAAGTTCAAATGGATCAAGTATGCTCCCCCTTAATATATACTATCCATCAATATATTCTAAGCCAAGATTCAACAAAAAATATTACATGCCATATAGTTCAAGCTAGATACCAAATATACAAAAATATAAAACAACTAACATAAGACTAAGTAAGCTAGATTTCGCCCATGTGTTTCTCATATTTCTCCCCCTTTTTGACATGATATGAAGCCAAAGGGAAAGAGTAAGAAAATATACCTCATGAAGCTCTCTAGCCACTTGTGCCACCAAGGAAAGAAGAACGGTGTGCGGATCTCACATATTGCCTTGTTGGAGTTGATTTTCCTTCCAACTCTTTGATCCTCTCATCTTGAGCAACAAGCTTGGCACTAAGGTCTTCAATCTTCCTTTGTGACGCCTCAATCAACCTATGAGATTCTTCAACCTCTTTCCTCAATTTTAAAGCCTAACTAGGAAGAGCAGGTGAGTTAGGGACATGGTTAGAATCAAGAGAATCACCAAAAAGCCTAAGTACATCATTAGACTTTCCCTTGTCCTTGTACGACATGGTTGCCATACGTTTCTCACTCAACTTCTCTAAGGGAGGAAGCATAACATCACCATCAAGATTCCTCACACCTTTAGCTAAGCACAATTGAGTTATAAACCCCGGAAAAGCCAATTTCTTGTCCAAATGACTAGTACAAGCCGCAATTTCAATTTGCTCCACAAGCAATTCACCAAGGTTAATAGGTTTGTTAGTTACCAAGGCATATACAATCTTAATTTTGTCTCTATTAAGCTCCGAAGCATTAGTAGAAACAACAAGATTGGAGCATACAAATAAATGCCAAAATGCACTAATTTTTGTTAGCTCACATTGCCTAATAAAAGCACGTTTCCCCCACACAAAATCATTATCATCACATAGAGTCCTACCCATTAAATCAAGGTTTTCCAAGATATCAACATCAAGGAATTCCGATTCAATATCATCGGGCAAGTTAAGAAATTCATTAACCTTCCTAGGGCAAACTCTAAAGACAACTTTCCTTATGCTTAGAGTAGCACTAGTCACAGTAGAACCAGATTTGTAAGCATGATAAAACTCTCTAACAACGGTCTCATTAGAGATTCCTAACATGTTCACCCATGAAATCTAATTTCTACTCTTAAGCACATCATAAACATAGGATCCAACACAAGAGTCCAAGTCAATACCTCTGTAAGGATTCCCGTAGTTTTTAATTGGCTTATTTCGTGATCAAACCATATGTGGGGATCATGTAAGGGTAGCTTAGGAATGTGTTCAGGCTCAAGGCCCTTGCAAGTGTTAAGCACTCCAAAGGTATATGTTTAGTGCTTAATTTTCTATGAAGAGATTTAGTGCACACACTCACTTAGCATACTTGCATTTGTGTGCATTCTCTTCACATGTCACTTATCACACTTGCACTTCTTTATTATATTTTTTTTATGTGTGGAATTGTCCATAGATGAGTTCCAAGCGATTCGGAGACTTTTCTATATGTTTCGGATGATTTCCGAGACATTTGGGACATTCCGTGTTTTTATCGGAAACCGGATTTCAATTCCGAGCTTAAATTGGAAAGTTATATAATTTTTTATATTTATGATTAAATCCGGGTCAATATTCCGAAGACGGAATTGGATTCCAAGATTTGAGATCAACTGGACTGAAGAACACTCGGGTCCGAAGTCAGCTTAGTGTGGCATGATAGCCACACCTAGCAAGGCAAGCAAGAGAGTGGCGTGACCCACGGGCTCCCCACGCCATAATACTCTCTCTGCCCCCGTTGCACCCACGTCCTCTTCAACGCGCACCTGATGCTTTTTTTCTTCTTTATTTTGTTTGCTTTATATTTTGTTTGTTTGTATGTTAATATATATATATATATATATAATATCTCGTCTGATTAAGTTTATATATATAAGATCACATGCTGCACCTTCTTTTTTGTTTGTTAATATAAATATATATATATATATATTTATATATAATATTATCTAGATATACGTGCTGCACCTAACTTTTGTTAATATTCATTATATATTATATATATTCATTCACGTGCTTCATTTTTTTTGACTTGCATATTTTATATATTTGTTATAAGTGCTTCACGCATTCTGTTCTCTTTTTATCTTTTGTGTCTTTAGTATATATATATATTAAATACGATGGCGTTTTGCCTCTTTTTCATTCTTGACCTGATTCACTTTTATATATATATATACTTTCTTCTTCATTTTTTTCAATAAGGCAAATATACACACTTTGAGAGAGCAAAAATATCTTCAAGAGAAAAACTCCCAAGAACTTGTTTTTAACTCTCAAAACCCATTTTCATATGCATCAAAATATCATCTAAGCATTTTCTAGCATAGTTAGGATGTTTACTTGCATGGGTCTTGGTCAACACACTTCCCTTGGTATGTTCTTCACTATTATCATTTATAATTAGTGTTTTATTTATCAAGGCATCTCTTTTATTATTTGCTTGTTCTTAGATTAAAATCTAATATTCAAAATAGAGATTGTTGTGTTGACATGATTGAGTGTTGTATTGTGATAGCTAATTAGGTTTTGTGCTTAATCTTGATTAGCTAAACTATTTGATTGAACATGTCATTTAGTTTTTAATATCTAGGATTGTTCTAATTGCATATTAATCATCTTAGATAAGCATATAGGGTTTCCCTTGCTCTATGTTGCATTTTGGATATTCACATATATTCACTTAGGGTTGTATTCTCTTCATAGAGAAAGTAAGTCTTGTGTGTAGCTTCCGGGATTAGGTTGCTTAGATCGCAAGCAAATTGGACTAGGTTCACTCATACCGGGATTAGGTAGGTGTGTGATTACTTCCGGGATTAGGTTGTAATAGTTTACACATTTAGTGGATTCGAGGTTCGAGTGTGGCTTACTTACTAGCCCGTGGTTTTTTCCCGTGAGGGTTTCCACGTAAAAATCAAGTGTTATTTAATTTCCGCATATTTTACTTGATTTATTGCTTTATCTATTTAGGGGTAATTTCGTAATTTTGACTAACACGAAAAATTGGGTAAAAAGCGTAAAATCTATTCACCCCCCCTCTAGATAGTTTTATACACACCGTGCCATAATTAGTTTTAACCTCTTTCTTGAATTATCTTTTTGCAACCAAAAATTCCCAATTCATCCACTTTGTTACCTTTGGAAATTTTGGAAGAAATTGTAGGTTTGGACTTGGCAATGGGAGTTGAAGAAGTATTTCCACCAACCTTCTTTGCTTTTCCCATAATCTTGCTACACAAAATAAACTAAAAACCAAAGTGAGAGGAAACAAAGAAACAAATAAGAAACCAATAAACATATACAAAGGCAAAACACTATATTCAATAAATCATCATGCAAATAAGAATTTATCATAGCATCTTCATGATTTATCAAAAGTAAGAATAATGCCAACAATTAACAACCTTGAAGAACATGTGAACATGTCATAAAAGAGAACAAGAATTTAGCATATTATGCTCCCCCTTGACAAGTGCCTCATCTAAAATCAAGATAGACAAATGTTCACAAAAATCACCACACAATCACATCACAAGCAATTTTTATTAGATTTGCAAATAAGCTTCACATATCTAAGAGAGTTACATCAAGATTTTCAATCACTCTCATATGTCATCAAAAATTGCTAAAGTATCACAAATACTAATTAAGCAAAAGTGAGTATGTGAAGATTTTGCTTCAAGTATATGAAAAGAAGTAGTTTGATAATCAAGCTTGCATACAATTTCAACATCTATTCATCTTAGGCCTTTCCATAAAAAGGTCAAACCGGTTATCATCCGAAATTTTGCTTATAAAGAGAATAGATTTCAACATGTGAGCGTGTGTGTGCATGTGGCTCGTCAACCCATTTCTATTTGTCAACCCGAGCTCATTTGATTATTCAACTATACTCCAAAAGCCTTTTATTTATTTTTATTTATTTATTTATTTTTTATTAAGGCTTGAATCAAAGATTTTTTTTTTTTTTTTTTTTTTTATGATTCAATTCAACACTTCTTTGATTTTTCTAACATAAACATATACACCTCATGGCGGCTTTCACTCATCACAATGGCGTAGCCCTTTCCTACATTGGGTGGCTTCACAACCAAGGTGTGTAGCCCTTTCCATGAGGGTGCTCGTTGAGTTCTATGTTGCCGAAGCAAATGGATACCAACCATTGGTCATTTTTAAATTTACTAGTCCTTAGGACTTCAAGGTGTATCCAAAGCGAACATCAATCAAGCTCAACATACTTAACAAAACATACAAGAGAAGCAAAGTGCATTTTTGAAACCAATTTCAAGGCTTAAAAGCACATGATCTAGAAGTAAGTAAAGAGACTTACTTAAGATCTCTACTTCTCAAGAGAGTAGCTATCAAAGAATATGAAACTCACATTATTCAAAAATTAGCCACTCAACAATCATACAAATAACAACACACTTTATGAAATAAGATCAATGTGAACAATTATCACCAAAAGATCTTAAACTAGCAAATGTCAAAGAGGACCATATAAACACTATATTAGTTCTCAATTATGACATGCTTCATGAATGTGATACAAACAATGAGTTGATAGATGAAAAATCAAGTAAGCAAGCAATATGATATAGAGATACCTTAGCAAGATATTTTCACCAAATACAAAGTCTTCACCCTTTTTATGAGTCCTCTTGGCTTGTAAGTCCTCATGACTACAAGTTATAGGTGTGTCGATTCCAAGAGACTAAAGACAATGTAATCCAACTCAAACAAACAAAAAAAATGACTTTCTCTAAAAGCCATAACAAATATGTTACCATATAGATTCCAAAAAAAAACTTCTCAAAAGTTAATCAACAAATTTTGACTATCAAAACAAACAAAGTGAGATAGCTAAGTTCATGTCAAGTTGTAAAGATACAAAGCAAAAAGCTAAGCTTCTTATCAACGACACTAGTCTTAAAGCTAACTCACATGTGCAACTTACACTAATGGTAAGAGCACTCACCCTTGACAAATTTTGTCTTGGGTGGACATACACGAACATCATCAAGATTCTCTTTGACAACAATGTTGAACCTAGAGTAAAGTTCTTCTACAACTTGATTCACAATAATATCATTAATACTCTTTTTCTCAACATTGTTAGCAACACATGCATGGTCAAATTTTGTAGGATATGCATTCTTCACCTTCCAGACATTCTTAACATGCTTTGACAAATTATCATGCTTTCCATATTCAAAAGCTTTAGCATGCATAGAATTAGGTCCAATCTGTCTATTCCTAGATGCATTTTCTAAGTTGCAATATTCAATGAATTTATAGCACTTGGGCTTGATATGGCCTAAGGTATTGCAAAAATGACATATGGGAACAAAAGGAGAGATTTTACCTTTCGGTGGTGGTGGAGGACAAATGGGAGTTCAAGGGGTACCTTATTCTTCAATTTGTTCTTCTTCTTGGAACGTCTCTTCTTAGGAGCTTTCTCTTCAATGATAGCTTCACTAGTAGGAAGTGATGCTTCTATGAGCTTCTCTTCAACCACCGCTACACTTGAGCTCTCTAAGTTCATATTAGAGATGATCCTATCCTTTTCAAGCAAAATACCCTAAACTTCGCAAAGCTTCTTTTCAATAGCATTCTTTTCACGCAAGAGCCTACGAGTTGTAGCAACAAACTCATCCACTTGAATCTTGATCAAGTCCTCCTTCTCATCAATCTTACTCAAGGCTAATTTCAACATCTCCTCAAGAAACTTCACCTTAGCCAAAAGATCAATGTAGGATGGATTATCACTTAAACACTCTTGATGACTTTGATCAATCTCCTTATCCAACGAATCTTGATTAACATCCTCTAGAGTAGAGTGATAAGCCATGAATGCAACAAAGTTGCTTACTAGCTCTTCTTCACTAGAAGACTCATCACTTGAGCTCTCCTCATCACTTAAACACTCTTGATGAATTTGATCAATCTCCTTATCCAACGAATCTTGATTAACATCCTCTAGAGTAGAGTGAGAAGCCATGAATGCAACAAAGTTGCTTACTAGCTCTTCTTCACTAGAAGACTCATCATTTGAGCTCTCCTCATCACTAGAGGCATCATCTTCACTCCATGTAGCCGCCATAGCCTTTCCCTTCTTGTCCTTCTTAGAATCACCACTAGGACAATCAGAAGCATAATGTCCAAGCTTCTTGCACTTGAAGCAATGAACCTTCCTATTGCTCTTAGCATTGAACCTTCATAATGTCCGCCCGATGATGCCATTTTGCTAACTCAAACTCATTAGTAGACCACTCACTCCTAGGCTTGGAAATGGTCACTCCATCCTCAATCTTGTTAGGAGCAAGGTAACCTTCTTCAACGGTCATCCAAGCTCTCTCATCAATAGATCGGATGTAAGCCTTCATCCTCAATTTCCAAAACCCGTAGTTGTGACCCTTGAGAAGAGGAGGCCTAGAATTCGAAGCCCCTTCGGTCATCACATCATCTTGGAAAACCATTCTAGCAAATACCTAAGCAATCCACTCGTAAGTATAAACCAGATCTCGTCGAGTGCCGTCCGACAACCCGCTCTGATACCAATTGAATGTACACAAACGAAGTTAAATTGCTTAAAGCATACCTAAAGGGGGGGGTGAATAGGTTTTTACACCTTTTTCAAACCCTTGAACAAACATTCGTTTGTCCCTCAAGGTAGCCTTACACACAACACAATAAGCCAAGGAAGACATACATAGACAATACGATAATACAATCATAAGAGCAACGTCTAAGTATATCAACAAGTTATGTGAGGTAAAATAGCAAATAAACAACACAACAAAATAAGCTTGCATTTCATAAGATGTTCAATGTGTTACAAGAGTGATCAAAATGTCACTAAACAAAAATTACAATATATAAAAGAATCAAAGATACAAATTGATCTATAGAATGAATACACTAATCACACTATACAAAGACTTGCTTCACAATATATCACATGTGGATATTATGAATCAAGACAATAAAATATACAATTAAAATATAAGAGAAAGAGATAGGAAGAATTAACACAAGGGATTTTTTAACGTGGTAAAACCTCCAAGGAGGAAACATCCACGGGTTGAACTACAACCATTGGGTACTATATTATTGGAAAGCAAACATAGAACATTCACAAAGTGACCAATCTTTAGCTCACCTAACCTAGTGAAGTCTAAGCCTACCCAACCCTATTGGAAAGTGTGAAATCCCTCAATGATGCGGAACCACCATATATTGGACAACACACACAACCAACATCGATGGTAGATTAGAAATTCCTCAAGAGTGCATACACCTCCCGTGTACCCAGCTCTATCGGACTCTATGTCTAACCATACGCCTAGGCCTACCAATACAATAGCCAACTCCCTATCCAAGGCACTCTTGCCTTTAGGGAGCCTCCCATGCATGACTATCTGAGTCCTCCCGACTCTAGCCATGACTCCTTGCTTACCTATCCGAGTCATCCCGACTCTAGGCAAGACTTCTTGCTTGGCTATCCGAGTCATCCCGACTCTAACCAAGACTTCATGCCTTTTACAAAGACTTCCTAGTGTGATCATGTGAATGCAAATGATGCAAACATTCAATACAACATAGAACATGTGATCAATACATTCTATGGCACAAATAGACCTAAACATGTGATATCATAAATAATCAAGTCTAGATGCAAAAATACATGAATGGAAACTTAAGCATGTGAAACACCTAACACATATACTCAAAGTCTCATTCACACACATAACACTTGAATCACAAAATGTTCATGAAATACAAATTCAAGATGCTATCAATATACAATTAAAAGCTAGATATATGAGATTCAATTCAATCAATATACTAGACAAAAATATAGAGCAAGGTTTTTGAAATTTACATCAATCAAAACTGTAGGGAAAAATGATAACAAAAGTAGTAAACGCAGCGGAAGCGATACTAAAATTAGATTTAGTGACTTTTAAAAATTTTTCCTTTATGAACCTTAAACCCTTTTAATCAATAAACATGCATATACATTAACAAAAGTAAATTACCTTTTGTCGCGTGATCCGATTGACTTACGTCGATGGTAATCCGCAAGACCTTCAATCCGAGCACGAACGTGGATACCTAGGAGCGTGGTCTCCCTTTTCTTTGAATTGCAAACCTGTGAATGGACCAAACAAAAACTTTATTTTCTTTGTTAGTCACAAAACAATCAAAAGAATGTCTAAGATTATTCCGGTCACTTTTGAGTTCTCAATCTAATGATCGAAACTTGCGTGAACCTAGATCGATATCGTATACACAAGCTTATTGATGATTAAGCAATAGTACACTATCAAAGAATAATCTAACACTCCTTTTTGTCTTTTAGAATAAAAACTCTCTATGAATTAAGAAGAAGAAGAAAGAAATAAAAATTCAAGCATAATTTCTTGTGGTGGCCGAAATCTATAAGAGTACTTATATAGGTGGCCAAATTTTCTTCCTTCTTTCCTTATAGGGTGGCCGAATTCTTCATGTGATTTTGCCTAGGGTTGCCGCAATTTTCCTCTACAAAAGAGGAGTTGTATTGCACCCAAAAAACACATGTCTCTTAAGACTTCAAACCCTAATCCAACTCCTTGATTTTTATTCTTTTATTTTTGACTAAATAAAAGACTCCTTATTTGATTAAATAAATAAAACTAATTTATTTATTTACTTATCAAACAAGTCTTTTACTTTTAGGAAAGATTTGTTTCTTTAATTAAACAATTAATCAATAAATTAATTAATTCTTATTTAATTAAAACAAATGAAACAAAATAATATTTTTAGGTTAAAACATTAACCTAGCCGCCCCACTTGTATAAGATTGGGCCTAATATTATTTTCCTATTTCATTTAATCCATTGGACTTTAAATAAAAAGCCCACATGTGAACCAGACCCATTCTTACTAAAAGAAACAAGCCCACATGTCTTTCATTAATATATTAATATAATTGAGCAGCCCATTACTTAAATAATGTGCAAATTATATTCTTAATATATTAAATGCAATTCTAGATGGACCCTTAAATTGGTCCGGTAGAATATATCAAGTGATCCATGCAAGTCCGTGTGGATTGGGGATCTTGGCGGGCCATCTAAATTTAAGCTTCAATAGACATAACCTAATCACAATCAACAAATGATTCACTTAGGTCCGATCCATTAATTTTAACTCATTCCACTAAAGAGCTAAAACTGAACTCTTAAATAAAGATAGAAAAGGAAGATGCTCCTCATTCATACCCTAGACAATCATATTGGAGATAGTGTATCCTCGTGATTAATATCAGTAATCGCCAAGAGTTCATAGACCGCCTATAACTCTCCAAGTTACCATATTTACTCATATGACCACGTTTTGAATTTGGATATTTTGACTTGTCCAGAAGCCATGTTTTCAATAGACACTATCGAAAACTCAACGTTGAGATTTAATATCCAATTACCTCAAAACATCCATATGATGATATTATACTCTCATTTAATTAAATAGAGCCACGATGTCCATATCTATAAATGAAGTCCTCTATCGATTAACAAATGAATATCACCAAACTATCGAGGATAGACTATGCGATATAATCGTACTCATTGATAACTCAAATGATATCACTTGCAACCATAAGTCCATCATTTATCTCAGGATTAAGATAGACTCTCCGATTGTCCTGATAATGAAAAGACTATTATCTACTGACAGTTCTAGATAAAGCTTTTCATTGTGACCCAGTTCAATGCGCCCACTGCACTAGATCCTTTTGCTCGAAGACACTCCGATGATTTTAGACTCATCATATCTCATTTGATCCCACTCAAATGCTAGCAAAAGAATTCTACAACTTTAACAAGATAAAGGTGCCCAACCTTTAACTTAAGTTGTGAACATTATTCAAGACTAACTAAAGAATTGTGTCTACCACATACATATCCAGATGTACGAACAATTCTTCTTTTCCCATAGTCTTTAGACCTTATGATTATTTACTTTGACAATTATAATATAAACTATAAATGCTATACGATTTGTTAAACCAGAAATCTCTTTATTAATATGAAAAAGATTGTTAATTACAACATTACACTCTTGCTATTGAGCATAATCCTAACAAAAACCTATATTCTCTAAATCACAATCAAATACACAAATCCTAGATTTTATCAATCAAAGGATCAAATCAAATCTCAAAATCATTTTAACACAAAATTAATTCAATTAAGTATCAAACAACCTAAGATGCCATTCTAATCACAATACAACTCACAAACATATGTAAAACCTAGAATCATAGAATCTAGTCAACATTAGTCCACAAATTGAGTTTCAATTAGAATGATAATCAAGCTATCTTTCCAAATAGCTTTTACCAAACAATAACATAGATATAGAAGAAGAAACCCCAAACAAATGGAAGGTCAAATAACAAGAAATCCCAAAGTTGAGACTCATACCTCGGATTCTGTAGCTGGTTCGGAAATCAGTGTTCAACCACTTGAAATCACAATCAAACAGCCACCAAACCACTTGGAGATGTTAGAGGACTCAAATACGAACACTCTCCAACTTGAATCACTCAAATCCGACTCCGGATGAGGAAGATATGGTGTTTTGAAAATCTAAAAAACTGGAGAGAGTGTATTGCGGGAAAACTGAAATTTTCTTCTTGATTTCAAAATGGAGAGAGAGAGGGAAGAAATAGGAGGAGAGAGAAGGAGGTTTTCGGCCAACCACGTGGTGCCACATCACCCCCTGGCCGTGGGGGGTGCGTGGCCCACACGGGAGCAGAGGTTGCTCCAGGCCGTGGGGCCCACGGCCTCAACCACGGCCAGCCCATGTGGCCCACGGCCTGGGCTGTCCTCTTGCGCGCTCCCTCGGTTCGTCGGCCCGTATCTCGAGCACCTGAACTCCGAATTCAAATCCGTTTCTAGATTACGAACCATGACTCTCTCATGCACGACGATGACTATACAACTTTGAAAAACGGTTGAGAAATCATCTCGGAAATCATCGATGAAGTCAACTCAACGAAAGAGAACGTAAAGTAGCATAGTCAACATGTTTGGACTCGAAACCTTATGAATGAGTAACCGAAATGACCGGAACTCAATAAGGCATTGAATAAGAACATGTTCAAGTCCTAAACACAAAATACAAAAACATACAAACACTAAGACACACACATATGCTAGTTTCCGGACATAGTCCTAGAAAATGCAAAACACAAAGTTTATTAACTAAATATGAATGCATGAGCATATTTTGCCAAGTGTGTGAAAGTGAAATGTAAATGAAATTAAATCATGAAGGAACACACAAGAATGATATGTGTGAGTATGTGCCTAGCCTTGTAAGAGATAAGAGGTCTTTGAATACCTTTGTCGACCGATAATGCCCGAATCTCTTAAAAGCCGGCAACTTGAACGAATTGTGGTTGAGACGTCCTTCGTCTTCGAAATTCTTCAATTACTAACCACTAAACATTACAAGTTAAACATGTTTTGATATGGAATTAATGCCAACACTAATTATCAACCTAACAATGTGCACTAAATCTCTTCATAGAAAATTAAGCACTAAACATATACCTTTGGAGTGCTTAACACTTGCAAGGGCCTTGAGCTTGAACACATTCCTAAGCTACCCTTACATGATCCCCACATATGGTTTGATCACGAAATAAGCCAATTAAAAACTACGGGAATCCTTACAGTTGGAAACTAACTGGATTAAAAACCCATTCACCCCCATCTAGGTTGTATTAGACACGTTCATATATTTTCAATTATCTTCCCACGCACTTTGTCCATATGGATCCACCCGAAAAGAGGAGCCCGCTATAGACATATGGCCCACTTCCACTTGTACAAGGTTATTGGGGACATTACTACCCACATTAAATTCTCCCCATTCCCACGTTTTGTTTCGCCTAAGGTTCTCCATCTCTTTCAATCCCTGATTTTTTGGAATTACCAAATCTCTCGTCATACCCTTAAAGTCTACACTGATCCCGTTAATAGTCGTAATTGCAATTTCCTTCCCATTTAAGTTACTTTCCAAACTTGGATTCTATTGAAAGCTGTTATTAGCTGCTATCCTTGGATCCAATCTCCAACCACCACCACCCTTATCTGTTTCGATCTGATCTAGAGGTCTCCAATTATCCCGGTCCCCTAAAGAAGAACACTAAGCTCTGCCCCTCTCTCTTGGTTCCCATCTTCGACCATAACTCCCATTCCTCCTGTAAGGTTCCCATTTGTTGATTGGCTAATTTCATGGACAAACCACATGTTGGGGTTCTTTGTAAGGGTAGCTTAAGTGTTGGTGTTATTGCTCAATGCCCTTGGAAGACCTCGTCATGATAAGCACCGAAGGTAAATTTCTATGTGCTTACTTGTCTTGAAGAGATAGTTGCACACACTCACAACTCATGCTTATGTTTAATCCTTGTATGTTGTGTTTCTTATTGTTGTGCATTAATGTTCATTAACATCTCTTCTTGCTTGTTATTTTGATTGCATCTTGTGATTATAATGTCATAGCATGTCAGGCTTTTAGGATGCATCTAGCTTTACCTTTTTACCCCTTGCATGTTTGTTTGTGGGGTTCAAAGGAGTGGGCTGTGCGCTGGTCGTCATGCTCCAGACCAGCGCAGATCGCCCAGTGGTCTGTCGCTGGTTATGCGCTGGTCCACACCAGTGCAAATCGCCTAGTTGTGTGCCGCTGGTCGTGCGCCCTTATGAGCGTTGGTCGTCAAGCGCCTGTGCAATTTTTGCCTATGCGCTGGTCGTGCGCCTGTCGTCCAACGTAATCTCACCAGTGCACAGAGCAATTTCTGGTGTGTTTTTCAAAATGACCACACTTCACTTATGGCCCCTATATATATGCCACTTTGACTTTAGGTCAATTAAGAGAGTTCATATTCATATTTCATACTTAGGATATTTTTCAAGACAAGAAAAATACACAAAGAACTCATTTTTAATTACTCAAACACTTTTTCATGATCATCAATCATCATCTAGCATCATCTTTGATCATCTAGATGTCATCTTGCATGGATTCTTCATCATACTTTGCTTGGTAAGCTTTTCACTAATATCTTACATATTTTGTGTTTTTCTTAACAAGCAATCTCAATTTATTACTTGTATGATTTTCATATATCTTTAGATACAAGTTTGAGATTAGTGTGATGTATGTTTGAGAAGTTGTATTGTGATAGCTAATTAGGTTTTGTGCTTAATCTTGATTAGCTAAACTATTTGACACGTCATTTAGTTTTTAATATCTAGGATTGTTCTAATTGCATATTAATCATCTTAGATAAGCATATAGGGTTTCCCTTGCTCTATGTTGCATTTGGATATTCATATATTCACTTAGGGTGTTATTCTCTTCATTGAGAAAGTAAGTCTTGTGTGTAGCTTCCGGGATTAGGTTGCTTAGATCGCAAGCAAATTGGACTAGATTCACTCATACCGGGATTAGGTAGGTGTGTGATTACTTCCAGGATTAGGTTGTAATCGTTTTACACATTTAGTGGATTCGAGGTTCGAGTGTGGCTTACTTACTAGCCTATGGTTTTTCCCGTGAGGGTTTCCACGTAAAAATCAAGTGTTATTTAATTTCCGCATTTTATACTTGATTTATTGCTTTATCTAGTTAGGGGTAATTTCGTAATATTGACTTCTCACGAAAAATTGGGTTATAAGTTTAAAATCTATTCACCCCCTCTAGATAGTTTTATACACATCATGCTATAATTTGTTTCAATTGGTATCAGAGCGGGTTCCTAGATATACTTAGGTGATCCTTGCTTAATTTGATGTGTTTTGCATTTTGTGTGATTTTTGATCATTCATACATTTGCATTCATTTCATTCATTCATAAACACTATGAGTGGAAACGGTGGAAATGGTGGTGGCAACGAAGGTGCTTCTAGCACAAGGCCTCCACTTCTTACCGGATTGAACTATTCCCAATGGAAAGGGAAGATGGAATCCTACATATGTCAAATTCACGACTGTGCATGTATGGCGGTGGAAGATGGATATGATCTACCCAAGATGACTCCCGGTGGTGGAGGAGAAGAAGTATTGAAGCCTAAGGCGCAATGGAACGCGCAAGAGTTTGAGGCTTCAAAGTGGAATAGGAAGACGATGCATGCCATCCTATGTGCAATGGATGAAAATCAATATAAATTGATTCAAAATACTAGGATAGCGAAGGAGGCATGGGACATCCTAGAGATTGCACATGAGGGAATCGAAGTGGTGAAGGACTCTAAGCTTCAAGTCCTCCAAACTCAATTCGAGATGCTTAAGATGGAAAAGAATGAGTGCTTCAACGACTTCGAGATCAAGTTGATGGACATAGTCAACCAAAGTCATCAACTTGGTGATCCATATTCAGATAGGAGAATCAAGCAAAAGATTATGAGATCTCTCCCCGATAGGTTCGAATCAAAGGTGACGGCTTTAGAAGAAAATAGTGGATATAAGGATATGAAGCCGAGTGAGGTGATTGGGAGACTTCTAGCTTATGAGTCTAGGAAAGGTCCTATCTCCACACCCACTAAAAAGCAAAAATGAATTGCTTTAAAAACCTCCAAGGATGAAAAGGAGGCAAAGAAGATTGACTTGGATGAAGACCTTGCCTTGTTTGTAAAAAGGTTCAACAAGGTTATGAAGTTTAGAAGAAAGGGTTTTGGATCAAAAGGTCAAGATTTGAAGAAAAATGGCTCTTTCAAGAAGTTTGAACCTAGGCAAGAAAGGACCGAAAGGAAAGGGGTCCGATGTTTCGAGTGTGGTGGCATAGGTCACTTTGCCCCTGAATGTGCAAATCACAATGAGAAGAAAAAGGGAAAAGTAATGGCCACCACTTGGAGTGGAAGTAGTGATGACTCCATTGAGGGAGATGAGTCTTCGGATGATGAAGAGCTCATGGCTAATCTCCTAGCTTTTGCCTCCTCCCATAAAAGCAAAAATGCTAGTGAGAGAGAGGAAATGAGTCAAGAGGAAAATGACTCAAGTGGAGAAGAAAGTGATTCCTCTTCTAACTCCATAAATGGTTTTGTGGAGAAAAAGGTGCTTGCTAAATACCATGCCGAGTTTAATGATTTAGCAATCAAGAACACAAGAAAGATCAAGATGTTGAGAGAAGAAAATCTCGAGCTTTCATCTCATAATGACCACTTAAGTGAACAAGTGGAAAAATTCAAGAAGATGGAAGATAAGCTAAGAGAGGAGTTAGTCTTAACTAGGAGGAATGAAGAAAGTCTAAAGAGGGAGCTTGAAGAAGTAAGAGAGTCTATGACTAGGATGGATTCTAGCACCAAGAAGCTTGACCATATGCTTGGTGTTGGAAAGAGTCCATGTGACAAGAGGGGTCTTGGGTATGAAGATGGTAAGAAGATCTCAACCTCTAACAAGACCATGTTTGTCAAGAGTTTGAGGAACGAAGAAACTTCATTTATGCAAATTCCTAGGAAGAAGTTAGAAATAGGACAATGTTCAAATGCACAAGTGAAGATGGGGCCAAGAAGGCAACCTCAAGCTCAACCCTCTAGGGTCCCTCTAGGGTCCCTCAAGCCAACATTTCTCCACAATTGGCTCACAAAGGAAAGAGACCTATCATGCAACCTCAAGCTAGGAAGCAATCTAGACTGGTTCAACAACGAAGATGGATTGAACCCATTCATCCCCAAAGACAAGGACAAGGTATGATTCCTTATTTTACTCATATATGTCACTTTTGTGGATTTGATGGTCATATTATACCACATTGCTTTCGATATATTAAAATGTGCAAAACTAGAAGCATGATAGAGAAGAAAAAGAAAAGAGCCATGATGCATGTTCCTAGGAATGATAATATTGATGTGCATAATCCTAGGACATCTAGAACCCATGTACCAAAGACCACTAAGAAAGCTAAGATTGTTTCTAGGTGGATTAGAAAGAATGAAAATGTTTGCCATGTTGCTCAAATAGCCTTGAAGGCAAATTCTTCTAATTTTTGGTATTTAGATAGTGGGTGCTCTAGGCACATGACGGGAAACAAGAGTTTTTTTGAGACTCTTGTTATGGAGGAAAGAGGATATGTCACTTTTGGTGATGGATCTAAAAAGAAAGTTGTAGGGAAAGGAACCATTTCCGTTCCCGGATTACCCTCTTTATCCGATGCTTTATTTGTTGATGGCTTGAAAGCCAATTTAATAAGCATTTCACATCTAAGTGATGAAGGATATTATGTCTTATTTAGTAAAGATGATTGCTCAATCCTAAAGCCCGATGGACAAACCTTGTTGAAAGGTATGAGATCTAGTGACAATTGTTATTGTCTTGAAGCTAGAATAGTCTCAAACAATGTGTCCATGGATGAGCAAATAGAATTGTGGCATGAAAGACTTGGCCACATAAACTTTAGGGATTTAAGAACCCTTGGAAAGTTCAATTGTGTGCGTGGCCTCCCTAAGCTTGGGAAGAAAGCCAATGAAATTTGTGGACTTTGCCAACAAGGAAAACAGACCAAAAGCATGCACAAAAAAGGCAAGTATCTCTCCACCAAGGAGCCTCTTGAGCTTCTCCACATGGATCTCATGGGTCCTATGCAAACCGAGAGTTTAGGTGGAAAGAGATACATTTTTGTTTGTGTTGATAATTTCTCTAGATTTACATGGACATATTTTCTTAGAGAAAAATCCGAAAGTTTTGATAAGTTTAAAATGCTTTGTAGTAAAATACAAAATGAAATGAATTCTAATATTAAAAGCATTAAAAGGATTAGAAGTGACCATGGGAGAGAATTTGAGAATGCCTCTTTTGAAAGCTATTATGATAGCTTAGGCATCTCCCATGAGTTTTTGGCTCCTAGGACACCTCAACAAAATGGAGTTGTTGAGAAGAAGAATAGGGTCCTTCAAGAGATGGCCCGTGTGATGTTGCTTAGCAACAATGTCCCTAGGAACTTATGAGCCGAAGTCGTCAATACGGCTTGCTATATATGGAATAGAGTTTTCCTAAGGCCCGGATCTAGAAATACCTCCTATGAGTTATGGAAGGGTAGGAAGCCAAATGTTAGCTACTTCCACACATTTGGAAGCAAATGCTACATTTTAAATGACTTTGATTAACTTGGCAAATTTGATGCTAAGAGTGATGAGGATATCTTTATTGGCTATGCCTTGAATAGTAGAGCCTATAGAGTTTTCAACTTGAAGACTCGAACCGTCATGGAATCATCCAATGTTGTCATTGATGATACTAGGCTCAAGTCTAATGACCATGAGAAGGAGGATATTTTAGATGATGACTCTCCATTGGAGAGGGTTGTGGTGACTCCCAATGTTGGGACGTCCAATGACAATAATGAGGTCACACAACCTATTACTAGAGTCCCTCTCTTGGACTCTAATGAACCCGCTCCATGGGTTAGAAGACTCCATAACAAAGAGGATGTTATTGGAGATGTGAATGAGGGTGTTAGGACTAGGCATCAAATAGCTAATCTCATTAGCTTTACATGCTACACCTCTCAAATTGAACCCAAAAAGGTTGATGAAGCCTTGAATGATGAATTTTGGGTTCTTACCATGCAAGAAGAGCTAAACCAATTCGAAAGGAATGAGGTTTGGACTCTAGTTCCTAGGCCTAAAAGCTCACATGTGATAGGAACTAAGTGGATTTATAGGAATAAATCCGATGAAAATGGCAACATAGTGCGGAACAAGGCTAGGCTTGTAGCACAAGGGTACTCTCAAATTGAGGGTATCGACTTTGAGGAGACTTTTGCTCCCGTTGCCCGTTTCGAGTCCATTAGGCTTCTCTTGTCCATTTCTTGTGTGCACAAGTTCAAATTGCACCAAATGGATGTCAAGAGTGCCTTCCTCAATGGCTTCTTGCAAGAGGAAGTGTTTGTTGAACAACCCAAGGGGTTTGTGGATGCTCACCACCCCAACCATGTCTATCGCCTCAAGAAGGCACTATATGGGTTGAAACAAGCACCGAGGGCTTGGTATGAGTGCCTCACTCAATTTCTTATTGACAATAACTACACAAGGGGTAGTGTTGACAAGACATTATTCATCAAGAAAGACAATGATGAGTTTTTCATAGCTCAAATATATGTTGATGATATAGTGTTTGGCTCCACCAACAACACCAAGGTCCAACAATTTGTTGATGTCATGTCTCATGAATTTGAGATGAGTCTTGTTGGTGAGCTTAGTTACTTCCTAGGTTTGCAAATTAGGCAATTAGGTGATGGGATCTTCATTACCCAAGCCAAATATGCCAAAAACCTAGTGAAGAAGTTTGGTTTAGAAAATGCCAAACATAGTGATACACCCATGAGTACCACTTTGAAGCTAAGCAAGGATGCTAGTGGTAAAAGTGTGGAACAAACGTTATATCGTGGCATGATAGGAAGCTTGCTTTATTTGACCACAAGTAAGCCCGATATCTCCTTTAGTGTGGGTGTGTGTGCTAGGTACCAAGTGGATCCTAAGGAGTCCCATCTCTCTTCCGTAAAAAGAATCATTCGCTATGTGAATGGGACATCCAACTATGGGATTTGGTACTCTTTTGACACTAATGCTAGTCTTGTAGGCTTTAGTGATGCAGATTGGGCAGGAAATTGTGATGATAGGAAGAGCATATCGGGCGGTTGCTTCTTTCTAGGCAACAACTTGGTGTCTTGGTTTTGCTAGAAGCAAAACTCGATTTCCTTGTCCACGGCCGAGGCCGAGTACATAGCCACAGGGAGTGGATACACACAACTCCTATGGATGAAGTAAATGCTAGTAGACTATGGATTCAACCAAGGTACACTCACTCTCTTTTGTGATAATATGAGTGCCATTAATATTTCCAAGAATCCGGTCCAACATTCTAGAACTAAGCATATTGACATCCGCCATCACTTCATTAGAGAGCTTGTTGAAAATAAATGCATAGTACTTGAACATGTAGGTACTAATGATCAACTTGCGGGCCTATTTACTAAACCCTTAGATGCTACTCGATTTAAAACACTTAGTAGATCTATTGGGATATGTCTTGTGGAGTGATGTGATTTGTGATTGACCCCATATGGGAAACTCAAGCAAAGAGAACTATTTTGCATTCTTGTCACTTGCAAAAATTTGAAATACCTTATGCCTCTTCTTTTAATTGCTTGAGTAAGCTTGGTTGCACATATGTATATATGTTTTCATTTCAATAAGTGTGAACCTTGCTTGTTTACAATCCATGTCATATTTATGTTCAAACATGCATTTTTGGACTAGGAGATGTACATAGGAAGTATGATTTGAATGACCTACAGTTATCTCCATGACATGATGATTCTTTAATAACATGCTAATGTCAAATGAAAAAGCATGAAATTCATATAACATGCTCACATGAAAAGCATGAATTGATGATTGCATATTCTTAAAATGCAAAACTTGTGTGAAAGCTTTTGAGACACAAAATGAATAAAGGATCTTGTATCCGTTCAAGGAATTTATATTCCAAATGTCTCTCTTTCTTTATTAGTTGAACATGGCTACTATCATACGGATATCTTATCCGGAAAAATCAAATAGGGTGCAATGTCGCTCATGCCATGTTTCGCTTATAAAGTTGGATATAGTTGCTCCTAAATTGAAATCAATAAAATCTCTATATCCTTGCTTTTCTCATGACATTGGTGAAATTGGTTTGAATTCTTATTAGAAACCTTTGTCATTTGCTTTGCCAAATACCATTGTGAAACTAATTATAGCACGGTGTGTATAAAACTATCTAGAGGGGGGGTGAATAGATTTTACGCTTTTTACCCAATTTTTCGTGTTAGTCAAAATTACGAAATTACCCTCAAGATAAAATAAACAAGCAAGTGTAATATGGTGAGGAAATTAAATTAACACTTGATTTTTACGTGGAAACCCTCACGGGAAAACCACGGGCTATGTAAGTAAGCCACACTCGAACCTCGAATCCACTAAATGTGCAAATGATTACAACCTAATCCCGGAAGTAATCACACACCTACCTAATCCTGGTATGAGTGAACCTAGTCCGATTTGCTTGCGATCTAAGCAACCTAATCCCGGTTGCTACACACAAGACTTACTTTCTCTAGAAGAGAAAACAACCCTAAGTGAATATATGTGAATATCCAAAATGCAACATAGAGCAAGGGAAACCCTATATGCTTATCTAAGATGATTAATATGCAATTAAGAACAATCCTAGATATCAAAACTAAATGACAAGTCAATTAGTTTAGCTAATCAATATCAAGCACAAAACCTAATATGCTAGCACAATACAACTTCTCAAACATACATCATACTAATCTCAATCTTGTATTCAAGGAATATAAAATCACATACAAGTAATTAAATTGAGATTGCTAAATAAGAGAAACACAAAATATGTAAGATATTAGTGAAAAGCTTACCAAGCAAAGTATGATGAAGAATCCATGCAAGATGTCATCTAGATGATCTAAGATGATGCTAGATGATGATTGATGATCATGGAACAAGTGTTTGAGTAATTAAAAATGAGTTCTTTGGAATTTTTCTTCTCTTTGAAAAATCTCCTAAGTATGGAATCTGAATATGAACTCTTGTTATTGACCTAAAGTCAAAGTGGCATATATATAGGGGGCCAAAACAAAGTGTGGTCGTTTTGATAAGTTTGCCCATATTTGCCTTGGGCGCTGTACGTAGAGCGCCCTTGTACAGCGCCTGTACAGCTCCTTTGCTCTGTTTTCACGAGGAAACAGAGGGGCGCTGTACGAACAGCGCTCATACAGCGCCCATGAAAATTGCATCAGACCTGATGCATTTAAATCACATTTTTTGCATCAGGTGTGATGGGCGCTGTTCGAACAGCGCTTTGTAGAGCGCTTTGAACAGCGCCCAATGCAAAGCTTGAATTCTAAAAATGTGCATGAAGAGGCAATGGGCAATGCAAGATGCAATCAACCTAACATGCAAGAAGAGATGTTAATGAGCATTAAGGCACAAATAAAAGACACACAACTTACAAGGATTAAACATATGCATGAGTTGTGAGTGTGTGCAACTATCTCTTCAAGACAAGTAAGCACTTAGAATATTACCTTTGGTGCTTGTCAATAGTGAGGACTTCAAAAGGGCCTAAGCAATAACAACAACATCTAAGCTACCCTTACAAAGCATCCCCACATATGGTTTGATCACGAAATAAGCCAATTAAAAACAACGGGAATCCTAACAATCTCCCCCTTTGGCTATTTCGTGACAAAACCACCACTCACATTGATTCCTCACAAAGAATTAGAAACTACGGGACTACAATGATTATCTACATTACAAAGATATAAGTAAGTACAACTTCAAGTCTTCAATCTCTTGTAGAACAATCAAGCCCTGAAAATAAAGTTTCTAGCATTTCCAATACAAGTAAAGTGTGAGATTAATCATGTGAGAACAAAAACGAGCATTTGCATTTAAAGTTGTGTATGCAATGCTCCCCCTCAACGGGTTACTCCCCCTCAATGTATGTTCTCCCCAAAGTGCACAATAGCTTCTATATTTTGCAACTCCCCTTACCATATCCTACTCCCCCTTTTTGTCATGATATAGGTAAAGGAGTAGTCCCCAACCGGGTCACTCATAGCAACGAGAGATAGAAGCATGCAAGATTTGCATATACATATAAGTCACTTTATGCACTTCAATTAATTTGAGAGAAACAAGGAGATTTATTTGAGAAAATGTGTGAATCCAACATGCTTTGCATACAAGACATATAGCATTCAAGTCCAAAATACAATGGTATTTGGCAAAGCAAATGACAAAGGTTTCAAATAAGAATTCAAACCAATTTCACCAATGTCATGGGAAAAGCAAGGATATAGAGATTATTGATTTCACTTTAAGAGTAACTATATCCAACTTTATAAGCGAAACATGGCATGAGCGACTTTGCACCCTAATAGATTTTTCCGGATAAAATATCCGTATGATAGTAACCATGTTCAACTAATAAAGAAAGAGAGACATTTGGAATGTAAATTCCTTTGAACGGATACAAGATCCTTTATTCATTTTGAGTCTCATTAGCTATCACACAAGTTTTGCATTTTTAAGAATATGCAATCATTAATTCATGCTTTTCATGTGAGCATGTTGTATGAATTTCATGCTTTTTTCATTTATCTTTAGCATGTTATTAAAGAATCATCATGTCATGGAGATAACTATAGGTCATTCGCATCATACTTCCTATGTAAATCTCCTAGTCCAAAAATGCATGTTTGAACATAAATATGACATGGATTGTAGACAAGCAAGGTTCACACTTATAGAATTGAAAACATATATACATATGTACAACCAAGCTTACTCAAGCAATCAAAAGAAGAGGCATAAGTTATTTCAAATTTTTTGCAAGTTACAAGAATGCAAAATAGCTCTCTTTGCTTGAGTTTCCCCATATGGGGTCAATCATAGAACACATCACTCCACAAGACATATCCCAATAGATCTACTAAGAGTTTTAAATCGAGTAGCATCTAAGGGTTTAGTAAATAGGTCCGCAAGTTGATCATTAGTACCTACAAGTTCAAGTACTATGCATTTATTTTCAACAAGCTCTCTAATGAAGTGATGGCGGATGTCAATATGCTTAGTTCTAGAATTTTGCACCGGATTCTTGGAAATATTAATTGCACTCATATTATCATAAAAGAGAGTGAGAGTACCTTGGTTGAATCCGTAGTCTACTAGCATTTGCTTCATCCATAGGAGTTGTGTGCATCCACTCCCCGCGGCTATGTACTCGGCCTCGGCCGTGGACAAGGAAATCGAGTTTTGCTTCTTGCAAAACCAAGACACCAAGTTGTTGCCTAGAAAGAAGCAACCGCCCGATGTGCTCTTCCTATCATCACAATTTCCTGCCCAATCCGCATCACTAAAGCCTACAAGACTAGCATTAGTGTCAAAAGAGTACCAAATCATATAGTTGGATGTTCCATTCACATAGCGAATGATTCTCTTCACGGAAGAGAGATGGGACCCATTAGGATCCGCTTGGTACCTAGCACACACACCCACACTAAAGGATATATCGGGCCTACTTGCGGTCAAATAAAGCAAGCTTCCTATCATGCCACGATATAACGTTTGTTCCACACTTTTACCACTAGCATCCTTGCTTAGCTTCAAAGTGGTACTCATGGGTGTATCACAACGTTTGGCATTCTCTAAACCAAACTTCTTCACTAGGTTCTTAGCATATTTGGCTTGGGTTATGAAAATCCCATCATTCATTTGCCTAATTTGCAAACCTAGGAAGTAACTAAGCTCACCAACAAGACTCATCTCAAATTCATGAGACATGACATCAACAAATTGTTGGACCTTGGTGTTGTTGGTGGAGCCAAACACTATGTCATCAACATATATTTGAGCTATGAAAAGCTCATCATTGTCTCTCTTGATGAATAGTGTCTTGTCAACACTACCTCTTGTGTAGTTATTGTCAACAAGAAATTGAGTGAGGCGCTCATACCAAGCCCTCGGTGCTTGTTTCAACCCATATAGTGCCTTCTTGAGGCGATAGACATGGTTGGGGTGGTGTGCATCCACAAACCCCTTAGGTTGTTCAACAAACACTTCCTCTTGCAAGAAGCCATTGAGGAAGGCACTCTTGATGTCCATTTGGTGCAATTTGAACTTGTGCACACAAGAGATGGACAAGAGAAGCCTAATGGACTCTAAGCAGGCAACTGGAGCAAAAGTCTCCTCAAAGTCGATACCCTCAATTTGAGAGTACCCTTGTGCTACAAGTCTAGCCTTGTTCCGCACTATGTTGCCATCCTCATCGGATTTGTTCCTAAATATCCATTTAGTGCCTATGACATTAGTGGTCTTAGGCCTAGGAACTAGAGTCCAAACCTCATTCCTTTCGAATTGGTTTAGCTCTTCTTGCATGGCAAGAACCCAAAATTCATCATTCAAGGCTTTATCAACCTTTTTGGGTTCTATTTGAGAGGTGTAGCATGTAAAGCTAATTAGATTAGCTATTTGACGCCTAGTCCTAACACCCTCATTTACATCTCCAATAACATCCTCTTTGTTATGGAGTCTTCTAACCCATGGAGCGGGTTCATTAGAGTCCAAGTTAGGAACTCTAGTACTAGGTTGTGTGACTTCAATAGATGTCCCAACATTGGGAGTCACCATAACCCTCTCCAAAGGAGAGTCATCCTCTAAAACATCCTCCTCCTCATGTTCATTTGACTTGAGCCTTGTATCATCAATGATAACATTCGATGATTCCATGACAGTTCGAGTCTTCAAGTTGAAAACTCTATAGGCTCTACTATTCAAGGCATGGCCAATAAAGATACCCTCATCACTCTTAGCATCAAACTTGCCAAGTTGATCACGGTCATTTAAAATGTAACATTTGCTCCCAAATGTGTGGAAGTAGCTAACATTTGGCTTCCTACCCTTCCATAGCTCATAGGAGGTGTTTCTAGATCCGGGCCTTAGGAATACTCTATTCCCTATATAGCAAGCCGTATTGACGGCTTCGGCCCATAGGTTCCTAGGGACATTGTTGCTAAGCAACATCACTCGGGCCATCTCTTGGAGGACCCTATTCTTCCTCTCAACAACTCCATTTTGTTGAGGTGTCCTAGGAGTCGAAAACTCATGGGAGATGCCTAAGCTATCACAATAGCTTTCAAAAGAGGCATTCTCAAACTTCCTCCCATGGTCACTTCTAATCCGTTTAATGCTTCTAATGTTAGACTTCATTTCATTTTGCAATTTAGTACAAAGCATTTTAAACTTATCAAAAGTTTCGGATTTTTCTCTAAGAAAATATGTCCATGTAAATCTAGAGAAATCATCAACACAAACAAAAATGTATCTCTTTCCACCCAAACTTTCGGTTTGCATGGGACCCATGAGGTCCATGTGAAGAAGCTTAAGAGGCTCCTTGGTGGAGAGATACTTGCCCTTTTTGTGCATGCTTTTGGTTTGTTTTCCTTGTTGGCAAGGTCCACAAATACCATTGGCTTTCTTCCCAAGCTTAGGGAGGCCACGCATACACTCGAACTTTCCAAGGGTTCTTAAATCCCTAAAGTTCATGTGGCCAAGTCTTTCATGCCACAACTCAACTTGCTCATCCATGGACACATTGTTTGAGACTATTCTAGCTTCAAGACAATAACAATTGTCGCTAGATCTCATACCTTTCAACAAGGTTTGTCCATCGGGCTTTAGGATTGAGCAATCATTTTTATTAAACAAGACGGAATATCCTTCATCACTTAGATGTGAAATGCTTATTAAATTGGCTTTCAAGCCATCAACAAATAAAGCATCGGATAAGGAGGGTAAACCGGGAACGGAAATGGATCCTTTCCCTACAACCTTCTTTTTGGATCCATCACCAAAAGTGACATATCCACCTTCCTCCATAACAAGAGTCTCGAAGAAACTCTTGTTTCCCGTCATGTGCCTAGAGCACCCACTATCCAAATACCAAAAATTAGAAGAATTTGCCTTCAAGGCTATTTGTGCAACATGGCAAACATTTTCATTCTTTCTAATCTACTTAGCAACAATTTTAGCTTTCTTAGTGGTCTTTGGTACATGTGCTCTACTATTCCTAGGATCATGCAAATTTATATTATCATTCCTAGGAACATGCATCATGGCTCTTTTCTTTTTCTTCTCTATCATGCTTCTAGTTTTGCACATTTTTATATAGCGAAAGCATTGTGGTCTAATATGACCAACAAATCCACAAAAGTGACAAATAGGAGTAAAATAAGGAATCATACCTTGTCCTTGTCTTTGTGGATGAAAGGGTTCAATGCGTCTTCGTTGTTGAACCGGTCTAGGTTGCTTCCAAGCTTGAGGTTGCATGATAGGCCTCTTTCCTTTGTGAGCCATTTGAGGAGAAATGTTGGCTTGAGGAACCCTAGGGGGTTGAGCTTGAGGTTGCCTTCTTGGCCCCATCTTCACTTGAGCATTTGAACTTTCTCCTATTTCTAACTTCTTCCTAGGAAGTTGCACAAATGAAGTTTCTTCTTTCTTCAAGCTCTTGACAAACACGGTCTTGTTAGAGGTTGAGATCTTCTTGCCATCTTCATACCCAAGACCCCTCTTGTCACATGGACTATTTCCAACACCAAGCATATGGTCAAGCTTCTTGGTGTTAGAATCCATCCTAGTCATAGATTCTCTAACTTCTTCAAGCTCCCTCTTTAGACTATCCTCATTCCTCCTAGATAAGACTAACTCCTCTTTTAGCTTATCTTCCATCTTCTTGAATTTTTCCACTTGTTCACTTAAGTGGTCATTATGAGATGCAAGCTCAAGATTTTCTTCTCTCAACATCTTGATCTTTCTTGTGCTCTTGATTGCTAAATCATTAAATTCGGCATGATATTTAGCAAGCACCGTTTTCTCCACAAATCCATTTATGGAGTTAGAAGAGGAATCACTCTCTACTTCACTTGAGTCATTTTCCTCTTGACTCATTTCCTCTCTTTCACTAGCACTTTTGCTTTTATGGGAGGAGACAAAAGCTAGGAGATTAGCCATGAGCTCTTCATCATCCGAAGACTCATCTCCCTCATAGGAGTCATCACTACTTCCACTCCAAGTGGCGGCCATCACTTTCCCCTTTTTCTTCTCAACATGATTTGCACAATCGGGGGCAAAATGACCTATGCCACCACACTCGAAACATCGGACCCCTTTCCTTTCGGTCCTCTCTTGCCTAGGTTCAAACTTCTTGAAAGAACCCTTTTTCTTCAAATCTTGTCCTTTTGATCCAAAGTTCTTTCTTCTAAACATCATAACCTTGTTGAACCTTTTTACAAACAAGGCAAGGTCTTCATCCGAGTCAACCTTCTTTTCCTCCTTTTCATCCTTGGAGGTTTTTAAAGCAATTCCTTTTGCTTTTTGGTGGGTGTGGAGATAGGCCCCTTCCTAGACTCATAAGCTAGAAGTCTCCCAATCACCTCACTCGGCTTCATATCCTTATAATCACTATTTTCTTCTAAAGCCGTCACCTTCGATTCAAACCTATCGGGTAGAGATCTCATAATCTTTTGCTTGATTCTCCTATCCGAATATGGATCACCAAGTTGATGGGTTTGGTTGACTATATCCATCAACTTGATCTCGAAGTCGTTGAAGCACTCATTCTCCTCCATCTTAAGCGTCTCGAATTGAGTTTGGAGGACTTGAAGCTTGGAGTCCTTCACCACTTCGGTTCCCTCATGTGCAATCTCTAGGATGTCCCAAGCCTCCTTAGCTATCCTAGTATTTTGAATCAACTTGTATTGATTTTCGTCCATAGCACACAAGATGGCATGCATCGCCTTCCTATTCCACTTTGAAGCATCAAACTCTTGCGCATTCCATTGCGCCTTAGGCTTCAAAACATCTTCTCCTCCACCCGCGGGAGTCATCATAGGGAGATCATATCCGTCTTCCACCGCCATCCATGCACGGTCATGAATTTGGCATATGTAGGATTCCATCTTCCCTTTCCATTGGGAATAGTTCAATCCGGTAAGAAGTGGAGGCCTTATGCTAGAAGCACCTTCATTGCTACCACCATTTCCACCGTTTTCACTCATAGTGTTTATGAATGAATGAAATGAATGCAAATGTATGAATGATCAAAAATCACACAAAATGCAAAACACACCAAAATAAGCAAGGATCACCTATGTATGTCTAGGAACCCGCTCTGATACCAATTGAAACTAATTATAGCACGGTGTGTATAAAACTATCTAGAGGGGGGGGGGGGGGGTGAATAGATTTTACGCTTTTTACCCAATTTTTCGTGTTAGTCAAAATTACGAAATTACCCTCAAGATAAAATAAACAAGCAAGTGTAATATGGTGCGGAAATTAAATTAACACTTGATTTTTACGTGGAAACCCTCACGGTAAAAACCACGGGCTATGTAAGTAAGCCACACTCGAACCTCGAATCCACTAAATGTGCAAATGATTACAACCTAATCCCGGAAGTAATCACACACCTACCTAATCCCGGTATGAGTGAACCTAGTCCGATTTGCTTGCGATCTAAGCAACCTAATCCCGGTTGCTACACACAAGACTTACTTTCTCTAGAAGAGAAAACAACCCTAAGTGAATATATGTGAATATCCAAAATGCAACATAGAGCAAGGGAAACCCTATATGCTTATCTAAGATGATTAATATGCAATTAAGAACAATCCTAGATATCAAAACTAAATGACAAGTCAATTAGTTTAGCTAATCAATATCAAGCACAAAACCTAATATGCTAGCACAATACAACTTCTCAAACATACATCATACTAATCTCAATCTTGTATTCAAGGAATATAAAATCACATACAAGTAATTAAATTGAGATTGCTAAATAAGAGAAACACAAAATATGTAAGATATTAGTGAAAAGCTTACCAAGCAAAGTATGATGAAGAATCCATGCAAGATGTCATCTAGATGATCTAAGATGATGCTAGATGATGATTGATGATCATGGAACAAGTGTTTAAGTAATTAAAAATGAGTTCTTTGGAATTTTTCTTCTCTTTGAAAAATCTCCTAAGTATGGAATCTGAATATGAACTCTTGTTATTGACCTAAAGTCAAAGTGGCATATATATAGGGGGCCAAAACAAAGTGTGGTCGTTTTGATAAGTTTGCCCATATTTGCCTTGGGCGCTGTACGTAGAGCGCCCTTGTACAGCGCCTGTACAGCGCCCTTGCTCTGTTTTCATGAGGAAACAGAGGGGCGCTGTACGAACAGCGCTTTGTACAGCGCTCATACAACGCCCATGAAAATTGCATCAGACCTGATGCATTTAAATCACATTTTTTGCATCAGGTGTGATGGGCGCTGTTTGAACAGCGCTTTGTATAGTGCTTTGAACAGCGCCCAATGCAAAGCTTGAATTCTAAAAATGTGCATGAAGAGGCAATGGGCAATGCAAGATGCAATCAACCTAACATGCAAGAAGAGATGTTAATGAGCATAAGGCACACATAAAAGACACACAACTTACAAGGATTAAACATATGCATGAGTTGTGAGTGTGTGCAACTATCTCTTCAAGACAAGTAAGCACTTAGAATATTACCTTTGGTACTTGTCAATAGTGAGGACTTCAAAAGGGCCTAAGCAATAACAACAACATCTAAGCTACCCTTACAAAGCATCCCCATATATGGTTTGATCATGAAATAAGCCAATTAAAAACAACGGGAATCCTAACACATTGTATTTTGGACTTGAATGCTATATGTCTTGTATGCAAAGCATGTTTGTTTCACACATTTTCTACAAATAAATCTCCTTGTTTCTCTTCAATTAATTGAGATGCATAAAGTGACTTATATTGATTATGCAAATATCTTGCATGCTACTATCTCTCGTTGCTATGAGTGACCCGGTTGGGGACTACTCCTTTGCCTATATCATGACAAAAAGGGGGAGTAAGATATGGTAAGGGGAGTTGTAAATTGTAGTAGCAATTGTGCTTGTTGGGGAGAATATACATTGAAGGGAAGTAACCCGTTGAGGGGGAGCATTGCATTCATATACATTGCATAATGTTGTGCCTAATCTTTTAATATGCAAATGCTTGTTTTTTTTTTTTTGTTCTCACTTGATTAATCTCACTTTTTTACTTGTATTGGAAATGTTAGAAACTTTATTTTCAGGGATTGATTATTCTACAAGAGATTGAAGACTTGAAGTTTTATTTTCTTATCTCTTTGTAATGTAGAATATCACTGTAGTCCCGTAGTTTCTATTTCTTTGTGAGGAATCAATGTGAGTGGTGGTTTTGTCACAAAATAGCCAAAGGGGGAGATTGTAAGGTTCCCATTTGTTGATTGGCTAATTTTGTGGACAAACCACATGCTGGGGTTCTTTGTAAGGGTAGCTTAAGTGTTGGTGTTATTGCTCAATGCCCTTGGAAGACCTCATCTTGATAAGCACCGAAGGTAAATTTCTATGTGCTTACTTGTCTTGAAGAGATAGTTTCACACACTCACAACTCATGCTTATGTTTAATCCTTGTATGTTGTGTTTCTTATTGTTGTGCATTGATGTTCATTAACATCTCTTCTTGCTTGTTATTTTGATTGCATCTTGTGATTATAATGTCATAGCATGTTAGGCTTTTAGGATGCATCTAGCTTTACCTTTTTACCCCTTGCATGTTTGTTTGTGGGGTTCAAAGGAGTGGGCTGTGTGCTGGTCGTCATGCGCCAGACCAACGTAGCTCACCAGCGCAGATCGCCTAGTGGTCTGTTGTTGGTCGTGCGCTGGTCCACACCAGCGCAGCTCACTAGCGCAGATCGCCCAGTGGTCTGTCGCTGGTCCACACCAACGCAAGCCCATCAGCACAAATCGCCCAGTTGTGTGCTGCTCGTCGTGCGCCCTTCTGAGCGCTGGTCGTCAAGTGCCTGTGCAATTTTTGCCTATGCGCTGGTCGTGCGCCTGTCATCCAGCGCAATCTCACCAGCGCACAGAGCAATTTCTGGTACGTTTTTCAAAACGACCACACTTCACTTATGGCCCCTATATATATGCCACTTTGACTTTAGGTCAATTAAGAGAGTTCATATTCATATTTCATACTTAGGATATTTTTCAAGACAAGAAAAATACACAAAGAACTCATTTTTAATTACTCAAACACTTTTTCATGATCATCAATCATCATCTAGCATCATCTTTGATCATCTAGATGTCATCTTGCATGGATTCTTCATCATACTTTGCTTGGTAAGCTTTTCACTAAGATCTTACATATTTTGTGTTTTTCTTAGCAAGCAATCTCAATTTATTACTTGTATGATTTTCATATATCTTTTGATATAAGATTGAGATTAGTGTGATGTATGTTTGAGAAGTTGTATTGTGATAGCTAATTAGGTTTTGTGCTTAATCTTAATTAGCTAAACTAATTGACATGTCATTTAGTTTTTAATATCTAGGATTGCTTTAATTGCAAATTCATCATCTTAGATAAGCATATAGGGTTTCCCTTGCTCTATGTTGCATTTGGATATTCATATATTCACTTAGGGTGTTATTCTCTTCATTGAGAAAGTAAGTCTTGTGTGTAGCTTCCGGGATTAGGTTGCTTAGATCGCAAGCAAATTGGACTAGGTTCACTCATACCGGGATTAGGTAGGTGTGTGATTACTTCCGGGATTAGGTTGTAATCGTTTTACACATTTAGTGGATTCGAGGTTCGAGTGTGGCTTACTTACTAGCCCGTGGTTTTTCCCGTGAGGGTTTCCATGTAAAAATCAAGTGTTATTTAATTTCTGCATTTTATACTTGATTTATTGCTTTATCTAGTTAGGGGTAATTTCTTAATATTGACTTCTCACAAAAAATTGGGTAATAAGTTTAAAATCTATTCACCCCCCTCTAGATAGTTTTATACACACCGTGCTATAATTTGTTTCACCTCCTTACCGGAATAGAGGCTTGCATCCAAAAACCAAATAGGAACTCCTCTCCTTTCACTGCCTCGAGCCCCTTTGGTTTATCGGGACAATCCTTCGTTGTATGTCCTAATAAACGGCATCAGAAGCAGAAATCAAGAAGCCTTTCGTATTTCAAAAGCATAACAGATTCCACACCATCTCCCATCATATTGACCCGTATACATCTACGTTGAGGTTTATCAACCTCCATAAGAACTCTCACTCTTAAAAACTTTGTCATATTTGATCCAGTGTCTCCCCAATCAACATCCAACACTTCGCCAATAATACTCCCGAGGAAACGCACAATTTCCTCTGTCATACAGATCATGGGAGCATTGTGTATTTTTATCAAAAACTTGGCTTTGTTAAACTTCATTCGATGAATATCACCTTTCTCTTCTAGTTCTTCCATCACGATCAAGCGTCATTAAAACTCCATGGCCCACTTGAAATTATTTTCCGATTGTTATCATTGTTTTGGAAGTGAAAAGCAAAAATGTTTCTTGTAACCGGTTCGATCTCTACACCATCTCTTGTTTGCCAGATCTTTCTCATCACTGCATGAAACCATCCATATTCACCGTCTTAGTCGACAACAACATGCCTACCAAACTAGTAGCCATCCGTCTTTGACCCGCATCCTTCAGATCAATCGTCAAAATCCTAACCGAACCCTCACGTTCCTTCATTGTCATTAAAGCGCAAAGTCGCGCCACTTCATCCGCGTTCATCTTACAGAAGAAAGAATCTCATAAGACTAACCCTAACCCTACTTAACTCTCCGGCGTAGAGACCTTCAGAGAAAAGAGGTACTTTTTTTATTTTTATATTCATGTCTCATCATTTGAAAAGTTATATATAAATATATATATTGAAAAGGAAAGATAAAGTTAGTTGGACAACCAATGACAACTAGTTCCACTTTTTCCATTTCAACTCAAGTTTTATTACCACTTCTGGTCCATCTAGTTTCAGTATTGTCTCGTTTAGTCCAAACATTTACTTTAATCATTTTTTTGGTTACTACCGTCAAATTCTGTTAGGTTTCCGTCAAACATGTGAGGGTATAATGGTAACAATACAAAAAAATGTTTAATAAAATATTAATATTAAAAATAATTAAAAAAAAACTATTATTAAATGTGTTGACGGTGAAATTTGGATTGCCACACACTCAACAATTATATCAATTTAATATAAAACAAGAAAATTAAGAACACATGCAAAAAACAAGTTTTACGTGGAAAACCCTTGAATGGGAAAAAACCACGGCGCCCCTGAGGGCAGAAGAATAATACTAGGTTTTCGTTGCTCTGTTACACACTCAGATCTCTCACAATTGCTCTCTTTTCTCTCTATAGATTTCTGAACCCCCTCCTCATGGGATAGGTGGTTCTATTTATACATGTTTACTTAGGGTTTCCCCTAGTTTTCAGCCGTGTGGGTGAAAGGTTTCCCTCTTTGATTCGTACTAGGATCCTGACTTGTCACGGATCAGGTCTATTTTTCTTTTTATGACTCCTTGTTGTTCTGGGTCTTCTGGAGCTTGGGGTTTATTTCCGTATTTCTGCCGAGTCGGTTCATGTCCAGTGTGCTGGTCCAGCGAGTACCTTTATTTTCTGGGTATTGCATTTTTGGCGAGTACACTTCTATATTCGGCGAGTAGGTTTTTATCTTCGGCGACCATATCTTTGACTTCCTTCTGGTTTAAGCTATTCTATCATTCTGACTTGTCAAACTTCTTCCTTTAACTCGGTCAATGAATGACGTGGCAATCTTTCGTTAGCTCTTTAGACGACGTGTCAGTTTGGCGAATTTATACATACAACAAAATGTATTTAAATTAATAAATGTAATTAAATTGAACAATTAAAACAATTTAAAAATTTTCCTTTCTCTCTCCTTATTCTTCACCATCGATCTCTCTCTCACCATTCTCTTATCAGTTATCACTACCTTTCTCTCTTACCATATGAATCCTTCACTCTCTCTCTTCTAAATCTCTCTCTCTCTCTCTCTCTTGATTTCTCATCCTTCCATGGTCTAGTATGGTGACGATTTTGTTTCTACGTTTTGTTTCTAGGTTTGGATTATGGTTTTGGATTGGGGGTGTTGTATATGGTTGATTTCGATTGGGGATGGTACTATGGTTGATTACGATTGGGAATGGTATTGTGGTTGATTTCGATTAGGGTTTTTCTAATCAAGATTGCTTCTTTAATTCTCTAAACTCATTTCCATGTGCATCAAACATCATCTAAGCATTATCTAGCTTCATCTAAGATGTGCTCTTGCATGGGTCTTCTTCAACACACATGTCTTGGTAAGTTGATCACTATTTTCATCCATTTTAGTGTTCTTACTTAGCAAAAAATCTCATTTATAACTTTTATACATCTAGATTATACTTTATATACAAGATTGAGATTTTTGTGTTGATTGATTGAGTTGTTGTAGTGTGATAGCTATTGCATCTAGGATTGTTTTTAATCTTATATAGCTAAGTTTTATATGACATGTAGCCACATGATATTTAGGATTGATTGACATGCTCATACATGATTTGACAAGCATTAAATTTGTTAACCTAGCATTTATGCATTTGATATTCACATAGGTTGTGCTCTCTTCTTTTTGATTAAAGCCTTGTGACTAAGTTGCTTAGTGCACAAGCAAGTAGGTCTAGAATCACTATTAAAGGCCCGTTGGGTAGAGTGGAAGGGTTAGTGACCAAGAATGGTTGAGGTTAACCTAGGTTGTAAACTTTCATTCAAGTAGTGGATTTGAGGACTATAAGGCTTTAGATTTGTATTGGCTTGATTCCATTGCAAAACTCTCTTTATTTGTAATGATTAGTTGCTTAGATGATTTGTGGTAATATGAGCTTCAAAGGAGAAAAGCAACCTCTCATGCAAATTTCGTCTTTAAGAGGAAAAGTACTTACTTGGATGTTAAGGTATCAAGACTCTTCTTCCTCTTGCAAGGCATAAGCGCACACACACACATTGCATACATTTGTGTCCCTACATCATTGTGCTCATTTGGTATAACACATTCACACGTGTTGAAGTATGCTCATGCATTGATCTTAAATTGACAAACGTTGTAGAAATGCACGTACTAGAACTATCTATAGGAAATTGCATACTTGTGTTATCTTGTGTTTATTTATTTATGTTTTATTATTTTGAACTTGAATATGTTCTTACATGATCCCTTATTGATTTCCGGTCATTTCGGTTACTCATACATTAGTTTTGAAGTTCAAACTAGGAAGATACGATACTTTATGTTCTCTTACAATGCATTGTCTTTGTCGTCGTGTATCGAGTTGAATTCATAACCTTTGGTCAAAGTTTCATAGTTTGCCTTGTGTGTTATTGAGTTATGGTTCATAATCCAAAAGCGGATTCGAATTCAAAGTTTGGAGGCCGGAGAACGGTTGAAGAACATGAGAGGTGCGCGAAGGGAGCGAAGGAGAAAAGAGGTGGCGAAGGGCCAACCACCCTCTCTCCCATGGAGAAGTGTGGCCACCATGGAAGGGATACCTCTTTGCCTTCCCATGGTGGCCATGCGCCTCCATGGGAAGCAAGGTGAGTGTTGGCCCAATTCCCGAATTGCCCTTGCCTCTGTCCAATTGGTTTCCCTCCCTACATATTTCAAATTCGTGCTGAAATCTCTCACAACTTTTGCATTTTTGTTTTAGTCATATCTCTCTCATCTTAACTCCGAATTGAGTGATCCAAAATCCAAAATTGTTGTTCTTGAAGAGACGAACACTTCCCAAGCATTTTAAAGGTGAAAAGATGTCCAGATTATTTTCAGTGATCTGATTTCAGTTCGTAAGTCATCTTTTCTATTGGTAATCATCTTCTTTGCATTTTTCTTATGATCAACTTGATGGATCTTATTTACTTGATTGATGATAAATGTTTAGTATGATTTTGATTCCAATTTTAGAATTGTTTAATTGATTTTCAGGTTCCAGCTTTTTGTGATTTTGATTGAACATAATTCAAAGCTAAACTTGAGTCACATGAAATTGATTCTAGAATTGTTTTGCATAATAAGCTTAATTGTTGATTTCTAGATTTAGTCTTATGATCTAAGAACTAGGATTTTTGATAGTGATATTGATTATTCTAATCTAGTTCTAATTGATTCACATGCTTATATTTCTAAATAACTTTGTGATTGATTGTTGAAAGCATATTATAGTTTTCTAATTGCATGTTCATAGAGTTTGTGTGATCTACTTTCTCTATTCGATTGTGTTTGCATCACTTAGATCATTTGCCTTGCATAAGGTGGGAAGTCTCTTGTTGTTGAGTGATTTTTCAACATAGAGCTGTAGGGAAAAATACCGTAGTACACGCAGCGGAAGCGAGACTAAAAATAGATTTAGTATGTTTTAAAATTTTTCCTTTTTATGAACCTTAACCCTTTAAATTAATTAACCATACATATAAAGTAACAAAAAGTATAATACCTTTTGTCGCGTGATCCGATTGACTTACGTCGATGGTAATCCGCAAGATCTTCAATCCTAGCACGAACGTGAATCACCTAGGAGCGTGGTCTCCCTTTTCCTTGAATTGCAAACCTGAGAATGGACAAACAAACTTTCTTTTTCTTTTGTTAGTCACAAAACAATCAAAAGAAGACTAAGATTATTCCGGTCACTTTTGAGTTCTCAATCTAATGATCGAAACTCGCGTGAACCTAAATCGATGTTGTACACACAAGCTTATTGATGAACAAGCAATTAGTGTACCATCAAAGAATAATCTATTCACTCTTTTATGTTTTAGTCGAAATCAACACACACTAATCACTAGAGTTGGATTCTATTTTTAAACAAAAGAGAAAACTCTCGAGCCTTGCAAATATGGTTAGCCAAATTCAACCTATATATAATATCTATATATATTAAAATATATATAGTGCACAGATTCTGCACACCCCACCAAACAAAATAATATATATATATATTTTTGCACGCCTAAACCAAACAAAATAATATATATTTTTTTGCACGCCTCAACCAAACAAAATAATATATCTTGCGGAATTAATATGCATCCCTTATATACCTCTATATTTTCGGCCTTATATATTTAATATATATTTATATATTGTGGCTAAAATCATCTACCGTGTAGGATTTGTCTTTTGACTTAAATCCTAACCCTAGGTAGATTTCCTTAGAATTTCAAACCCTAATCCAACTCTTTTGTGTATTTGTGACTATCTCAAAGACTTCCTTATTTGATTAAATAAATAAACCTTATTATTTATTTTCTTACCAAATAAGTCTTTTACTTTTAGTATACTACTACCAATAGTATAACTCTAGGAAACATATTTCCTGATCAGAAAACGATTTTGTTTCTTAATTAAATAATTAATTAATAAATTAATTAATTCTCATTTAATCAAACAATAAAATAAAATAATATATTAGACTAATAAATTAGCCTTGCCGCCCACATCATATATATATGGGCTCAATATTATTTTCTTATTTTATTTAATCCATTGGACTTTAAATAAAAAGCCCACATGTGAACCAGACCCATTCTTACTGAAAGAAACAAGCCCACATGCCTTTCATTAATATATTAATATAATTGAGCAGCCCATTAAATAAATAATGTGCAAATTATATTCTTAATATATTAAATGCAATTCTAGATGGACCCATAAATTGGTCCGGTAGAATATATCAAGTGATCCATGCAAGTCCGTGTGGATTGGGGATCTTGGCGGGCTATCTAAATTTAAGCTTCAATAGACATAACCTAATCACAATCAACAAATGATTCACTTAGGTCCGATCCATTAATTTTAACTCATTCCACTAAAGAGCTAAAATTGAACTCTTAAATAAAGATAGAATAAGAAGATGTTCCTCATTCATACCCTAGACAATCATGTTGGAGATAGTGTATCCTCGTGATTAATATCAGTAATCGCTAAGAGTTCATAGACCGCCTATAACTCTCCAAGTTACCATATTTACTCATATGACCACGTTTTGAACTTGGATATTTTGACTTGTCCAGAAGCCATGTTTTCAATAGACACTGTCGAAAACTCAACGTTGAGATTTAATATCCAATTACCTCAAAACATCCATATGATGATATTATACTCTCATTTAATAAATGGAGCCACGATGTCCATATCTATAAATGAAGTCCTCTATCGATTAACAAATGAATATCACCAAACTATCGAGGATAGACTATGCGATATAATCGTACTCATTGATAACTCAAATGATATCACTTGCAACCATAAGTCCATCCTTTATCTCAGGATTAAGATAGACTCTCCGATTGTCCTGATAATGAAAAAACTTTTATCTACTGACGGTTATAGATAAAGTATTTCATTGTGATCCAGTTCAATGCACCCAGTGCACTAGATTCTTTTGCTCGAAGACACTCCGATGATTTTAGACTCATCATATCTCATTTGATCCCACTCAAATGCTAGCAAAAGAATTCTACAACTTTAACAAGATAAAGGTGCCCAACCTTTAACTTAAGTTGTGAACAATATTCAAGACTAATTAAAGAATTGTGTCTACCACATACATATCCAGATGTACGAACAATTCTTCTTTTCTCATAGTCTTTAGACCTTATGATTATTTACTTTTGACAATTATAATAATTAAACTATAAATGCTATAAGATTTGTTAAACCAGAAATCACATTATTAATATGAATAGATTGTCAAAAACACTATTACACTCTTGCTATTGAGCATAATCCTAACAATCTCCCACTTGCGCTATAGCAAATGTGTCATATCTCTCATTCCCATGTTCTCACCCCTATATACAATTTCCCTTAAAAGGTGATACTTCCTTTCAATGTGTTTTCCTCTCTTGTGACTTCTTGGTTCTTTCGAATTAGCCACTGCTCCACTGTTGTCACAGTAAATAGTGATCTGCTTATTCGCACTAGGAGCCACTTCCAAGTCAATCAAGAATTGGCGGAGCCAAACAGCCTCTTTGGCAGCCTCGCATGCAGCAACATACTCAGCTTCCATGGTGGAATCAGCAATACAAGATTGCTTGATACTCCTCCATATAACTGCTCCTCCTCCAATAGTAAACACAGCCCCTGATGTGGATTTTCTGGAGTCAGAATTTGATTGGAAATCAGAATCCGTATACCCAACGGGAATCAAATCCCCTCCAGAGTATACAAGCATATTATCTCTCGTTCTCTTGAGATACTTGAAAATATGCTTGACTGCCGTCCAGTGATCAGGACCAGGTTTCGATTGAAACCTGCTAACTATGCCAATAGCAAAACAAATATCCGGTCTAGTGCAGAGCATTGCATACATGAGACTTCCAACTGCCGAGGCATATGGAACTCTACTCATGAATTGCTCTTCATGCTCAATCTTAGGAACTTGTTCCTTAGAAAGCTTGATTCCATGTCTGAAAGGTAACATACCTTTCTTGGAATCCTGCATGGAAAACCTAGACAAGATCTTGTCTATGTATGAAGCTTGGGATAATGCAATCGTTCTATTCTTTCTATCCCTTATTACTTGGATACCTAGAATAAAACTTGCTTCTCCTAAGTCCTTCATATCTAATTGTTTTGCTAACCATTCTTTTATTGATGTCAATACACCTACATCGTTTCCAATGAGTAGTATATCATCAACATAAAGAATTAGGAAAAAAAAACTTGTCGCCCTTAATCCTTTTGTATACACAAGGTTCGTTAGGATTCTGAATAAATCCAAAACCTTTGACAGCTTGATCGAACCTTATGTTTCAGGATCTAGATGCTTGCTTTAATCCATATATGGATTTCTGCAACTTGCATACCTTTTCCATTTGGCCCTTTTCAATGAATCCCTCTAGTTGCATCATGTAGATGCTTTCGTCAAGACTTCCATTAAGGAAAGCTGTCTTGACGTCCATTTGCCAAATCTCTAGATCTAAAGATGCTGCAATGGATAAGAGTATCCTAATGGATTTAAGCATGGCCACAGGAGAGAAGGTTTCCTCGTAATCGATACCTTCTTTCTGTGTATACCCTTTAGCTACCAATCTAGCTTTAAAGGTTTCCACCTTTCCATCCATACCTCTTTTCCTCTTGTATACCCACTTGCACCCAATGGGTTTTATCCCTTTAGGCAAGTCTACAAGGGACCAGACTTTGTTATCGAACATAGATTCAATCTCAGATTGCATTGCCTTTTGCCAATGGCGACTATCAACATCCTCCATAGCTTCCTTGTACGTGTAGGGATCATCGTCGTCCGGGAGATTCTCCACTGATTCTCCCAGACCGATGTATCTTTCGGGTTGTGTTCTAACCCTTCCACTACGACGAGGAATGGTAGGTTGTTGATCTTGTGTTGGATCGGAACTTACAATTGGGTTAGGTTGTGTAACCTCTCGTGGAATTGTATCTCCTGACATCTCATTCAGGACAATTCTACTTCTAGGCACAAAATCATTCATATAGTCCTTTTCCAGAAATTTAGCATTTGTCGAAACAAATGCTTTAAGATCTGAAGGACTATAGAAATAATATCCTTTAGTTTCTTTTGGATACCCTACAAATATACATGTTTCCGAATGGGACTCCATCTTTTCTGTCTTTCCTTTTAACACATGCGCAGGACAACCAAATATCCTTAAGTGTTGTAAACTAGGCTTGCGCCCAGTCCACAACTCATGTGGTGTTTTAGGAACAGACTTAGATGGTACATCGTTTAGAATGTATATAGCAGTTTGTAAAGCATATCCCCAAAAAGAAATAGGAAGTGTTAAATAACTCAACATAGACCTAACCATATCCAAAAGAGTTCTATTTCTCCTTTCTGCTACCCCATTTTGTTGAGGTGTACCTGGTGCAGAAAACTGAGAAACTATCCCATTATCAATAAGATATTGCTGAAACTCACTAGATAGATATTCTCCACCACGATCAGATCTCAAGATTTTTATGTGTTTCTCAAGCTGATTTTCCACTTCAGCTTTGAATGCTTTGAACATGTCAAAAGCATCCGACTTATGTCGCATGAGATACACATAACCAAATCTCGAGTAATCATCTGTGAAAGTGATAAAGTACTCATATCCACCTCTAGCTTGAATGCTCATAGGTCCACATACATCAGTGTGTATCAATCCTAAACATTCAGTGGCTCTTGCACCTTTGGCAAAGAACGTCCTTTTGGTCATTTTACCTTCCAAACAAGATTCACAAGTTGGTAGATCATCAACCTTTAAGTCACTTAAAGGTCCGTCACTTACCAATCTTTTAATCCTATTAAGGTTAATATGACCTAAGCGTAAATGCCAAAGGTAGTTTTCATCTATTGATAATTTTACTCTTTTATGATCAGGTTCCGTTAATTCTGTGTCTAACGAGTGAGAGATATTCTATGCAAAAAGAATAAGCCGTTTTCCAATGTACCTTTGCAAATAAATTTGTTATTCTTACTAATAATAAAATCTTTATTAAAAGTAACCGAATATCCAAATTTATTCAAACAAGAAACTGAAATTAAATTTCTCTTGAATTGAGGTACATAATAAACGTCTATCAAATCTAAATGCCTAAAAGAATCTAGATTAACTCTAATATCTCCCACTGCACTTGCAGACACTAACGTTCCGTTGCCCAAACGCAAGTTGATTTCATTCTTATTCAACTTTCTCCTTTCTTAGAACCCCTGTAAGGAATAGCAAACATGATTTGTGGCTCCAGAGTCTATGATCCAAGAATCTGTAGAATCTGCCAGAAAACATGTTTTAAGATAATTAATATTACCTTGTTCCTTCTTGTTCTGGGACTTTGGGCAATTTCTTTTCCAATGTCCCTTTTCACCACAAAGGAAGCATTTCCCTTTGATCTTGGTTACATTCTTTGTCTCCATCTTGGTAGGCCCAAGTTGCTTTTTCTTCTGTTGTTCCTTAACCTTTTGACGGGTCTTAACAGTAGCAACTTTACCAACCATATGAATCTAAGATTCATAAGTAGGAGCAGGTGGTTTAGGAGTAGACAGAATAAACTTATGTTTTTCAGCTTGCAGCAACAACCCAATTTTCCTTTTCCATGTGACATAATTATTTCCGGTTAAAATATTATCTTTTAAGATGTTCATTAGGGATGGGGTCATGATTTCTGAATATAACAAAAACATATATAAGTAAATAATCATGATAAAGCACTTTTAAATATTTATCTTGAATTAAATAAATAACTCAATCATAAAAATTCAACGGTGATCCAACACCCATAAATGTTACGCCTCCTTTGGGAGTTCGCACCATTTACTAGTTAGACTAGGTCCCACCTAATTGTTGTTAGGATTATGCTCAATAGCAAGAGTGTAATGTTGTAATTAACAATCTTTTTCATATTAATAAAGTGATTTCTGGTTTAACAAATCGTATAGCATTTATAGTTTAATATTATAATTGTCAAAGTAAATAATCATAAGGTCTAAAGACTATGGGAAAAGAAGAATTGTTCGTACATCTGGATATGTATGTGGTAGACACAATTTTTTAGTTAGTCTTGAATAATGTTCACAACTTAAGTTAAAGGTTGGGCACCTTTATCTTGTTAAAGTTGTAGAATTCTTTTGCTAGCATTTGAGTGGGATCAAATGAGATATGATGAGTCTAAAATCATCGGAGTGTCTTCGAGCAAAAGGATCTAGTGCACTGGGTGCATTGAACTGGATCACAATAAAATACTTTATCTATAACCGTCAGTAGATAAAAGTCTTTTCATTATCAGGACAATCGGAGAGTCTATCTTAATCCTGAGATAAATGATGGACTTATGGTTGCAAGTGATATCATTTGAGTTATCAATGAGTACGATTATATCACATAGTCTATCCTCGATAGTTTGGTGATATTCATTTGTTAATCGATAGAGGACTTCATTTATAGATATGGACATCGTGGCTCCATTTAATTAAATGAGAGTATAATATCATCATATGGATGTTTTGAGGTAATTGGATATTAAATCTCAACGTTGAGTTTTCGATAGTGTCTATTGAAAACATGGCTTCTGGACAAGTCAAAATATCCAAGTTCAAAATGTGGTCATATGAGTAAATATGGTAACTTGGAGAGTTATAGGCGGTCTATGAACTCTTGGCGATTACTGATATTAATCACGAGGATACACTATCTCCAATATGATTGTCTAGGGTACGAATGAGGAGCATCTTCCTTTTCTATCTTTATTTAAGAGTTCAGTTTTAGCTCTTTAGTGGAATGAGTTAAAATTAATGGATCGGACCTAAGTGAATCATTTGTTGATTGTGATTAGGTTATGTCTATTGAAGCTTAAATTTAGATGGCCCGCCAAGATCCCCAATCCACACGGACTTGCATGGATCACTTGATATATTCTACCGGACCAATTTAAGGGTCCATCTAGAATTGCATTTAATATATTAAGAATATAATTTGCACATTATTTTAGTAATGGGCTGCTCAATTATATTAATATATTAAGGAAAGGCATGTAGGCTTGTTTCTTTTAGTAAGAATGGGTCTGGTTCACATGTAGGCTTTTTATTTAAAGTCCAATGGATTAAATGAAATAAGAAAATAATATTTGGCCCATTTACTCTAAGTGGGGCGGCAAGGGTTAATTTTTAACCTAAAATATTATTTTGTTTCATTGTTTTAATTAAATAAGAATTAATTGATTTATTAATTAATTGTTTAATTAAGAAACAAATCTTTTCTAATCAAGAAATATATTTCATAAAAGTAAAAGTAAAAGACTTGTTTGATAAGGAAATAAATAATTAGTTTTATTTATTTAATCAAATAAGAAGTCTTTTTATTTAGTCAAAATAAAAGAATAAAAGATCTATGAGTTGGATTAGGGTTTGATGTCTTAAAAACTAGATGGAAATTAGGGTGCAACATAAGCCTATGGTGGGCATGTGTTTTGCGGCAACCCTAGTTATTTCTAGGTTAGGATTTCGGCAACCCTAATAATAAAAGAAAAGAAGAAGCAAACTTAGGCCACCTATATATTGACAAGTATAGAATTCGGCCACTGGATGTGTTCTTGATACAAATTTCTTCTTCTTCTCAATTCATAGAAAGATTTTATTCTACTAAAACAAAAAGGAGTGTTAGATTATTCTTTGATGGTATACTATTTGCTTATTCATCAATAAGCTTGTGTGTACGACATCGATCTAGGTTCACGCGAGTTTCGATCATTAGATTGAGAACTCAAAAGTGACCGGAATAATCTTAGTCATTCTTTTGATTGTTTTTGTGACTAACAAAGAAAAGAAAAGTTTGTTTTGTCCATTCACAGGTTTGCAATTCAAAGAAAAGGGAGACCACGCTCCTAGGTGATCCACGTTCGTGCTAGGATTGAAGATCTTACGGATTACCATCGACGTAAGTCAATCGGATCACGCGACAAAAGGTATTCTACTTTTTGTTATTGTATATGTATGTTTAATTAATTAAAGGGTTTAAGGTTCATAAAAGGAAAAAATTTTAAAAGTCACTAAATCTTATTTTTAGTATCGCTTCCGCTACGTGCACTTCTTTGGTATTTTTCCCTACAATTGGTATCAGAGCCTAGGTTGAACCCTTTTAATTAATTAACGTATATACGTGGATCTATTTATTTTTATTGTGATTATGCATGTTTAGAAAGAGATGGCACTCTAGGTATTCAAATATATAATTACATGTGGATGTATGGATTTATATATGTTTGTGTGGATTGTTATTGCTCGATTTTGGTCCTAGATTTTCAATGTAAATTTTGTTATGGAATTATAACAAGAAGGGTGGTCTATCATCGCCATAATTCCTTCTTGGTAGATTGCTAGGTTTTATTTTTTTTTATATATAGGTGCAGTATTTTTTTTATACTACTGCAGTTTTTTTTTAATTTTTATTATGTGCAGTTTTTGTATGTAAAAGGTACTGCAGTGATTAAAAAAAAAAAAAATACTGCAATATTTTATTTTTTTAAATACTGCCGTAATATATTTAGGTGTTGAAGATTGGAAGACACGATGAAAAATGAAGCAACCGGAACCGAGAACGAGCACCGTGCGCACCCTAGGAGTGGATTGGGCTGCGCATGGCAAGCCCAAGCTTGGTGGGCTGCGCACGGCAGCCCTGGAGCCTTCATGGGCTGCGCACGGCAGCCCCTTAGTGGGGTTGTGAGTTGTGCACGCCCGTGGGTTGGGCCGAAGGATAAGCGTATGGTTGATGAGCCACTTGAAGATCTTGTATTCCTAAACAATTGTAATTTACTTGTTTTTCTAGGATGGGCCAAAATTGTTGCTATTTAATTTATGCTTAAATATTACAATATTTGTTATTGTATGATAACATGACATATAGAATAGGAGTGCCACTCATATATCTCTTTTGGTATGAACATGCATTGAATGATTTAGGTATCTAAATTGGCATCTAGATAACTTGGTAAATCATTCTATGGGATTTAATCACACGCCTTAAATAATTGAGTGGGAGAAGGTGTTTTTGTAACACCTATGGCCTCCAAGGTTAGCTGAGCTTTATTATTTATTGGTAATCCCCCCAAGGGGCGTCCATGAATGGAATTTAGCAATATACTTCCTTACAAGGATAGACTAGACAATGGACTCAAATGAGATCTACTCCCCAAGGAGGGATTTTCGTGGGAGAAAATTGAGGGTCGATATCTTGGTAACACACTCAATGTAATTTTATTGATATCCTCCCAAGAGTTCTTGTCAGTAAAATTGCAAGGCTAAAATTGAAAACGCTGGTTGTTATGTTAACAATTAGGTGGGACCTAGTCTAACTAGTAAATGGTGCGAACTCCCAAAGGAGGCGTAACATTTATGGGTGTTGGATCACCGTTGAATTTTATGATTGAGTTATTTATTTAATTCAAGATAAATATTTAAAAGTGCTTTATCATGATTATTTACTTATATATGTTTTGTTTTATTCATAAATCATGACCCCATCACTTATAAACATCCTGAAAGACAACACTTTAACTGGAGATAATTATGTCACATGGAAAAGGAAAATTGGGTTGTTGCTACAAAGTGAAAAACATAAATTAGTTCTAACTACTCCTAAACCACCTGCTCCTAATAATGAATCTAGCATAGTGTATAGAGATGAGTATGAGCAGTGGAAGACTTCAGATGATATGGCAAAATGTTACATTATGGCCAATATCTCCGACGTGTTGCAACAGCAGCATGAAGGAATGGAGTTCGCTGCTGATATAATGATGTCTCTAGAGGAGATGTTTGTTATGAAGTCCAGGATGACTAAGAGAGAGGCAGTGACTGCTTTTATGAATCTTAGGATGAAACCTGGACAGGCTGTGAAGGATCACATGATGAAAGTCATAGCACATCTCAATATTGTTGAACTGCATGGCGCTGAGATAGATGGTGAGACAAAGATTGATATGGTTGTCAATTCATTGTCAGATTCTTTTGATCAGTTCAAATTGGACTACACTTTGAACAAAAAGGAATACACCTTACAAGGCCTGATGCAAGATGTTCAAAGTGCTGAAAAGATCCTTGTGAAAGGCAAAGGTCAAGAGATTCATATGGTTGGTAAAGTTGCTACTGTTAAGGCCCGTCAAAAGGTCAAGAAACAACATAAGAAAAATCAACTTGGGCCTACCAAGAAGGAGACCAATAAAGTAACCAAGATCAAAGGGAAATGCTTCCTTTGTGGTGAAAAGGGACATTGGAAGAGAAATTGCCCAAAGTCCCAGAATAAGAAGGAAGAAGGTAATGTGAATTATCTTGAAACATGTTTTTTGGCTGATTCTATAGATTCTTGGATCATAGACTCAAGAGCCACTAATCATGTTTGTTATTCCTTGCAGGGGTTCCAAGAAAGGAGAAAGCTGAGTAAGAATGAAATCAATTTGCGCTTGGGCAACAAAACGTTAGTGTCTGCAAGTGCAGTGGGAGATATTAGAGTTTATTTGGATTCTAGAAGGCATTTAGATTTGATAGACGTTTATTATGTACCTCAATTCAAGAGGAATTTAATTTCAGTTTCTTGTTTGAATAAATTTGGATATTCGGTTACTTTTAATAAAGTTTTTATTATTAGTAAGAATGACAAAATTATTTGCCAAGGTACATTGGAAAACGGTCTATACTTTTTGCATAGAAATATCTCTCACTCGTTAGACACAGAAATAACGGAACCTAATCATAAAAGAGTAAAATTATCAACAGATGAAACCTACCTTTGGCATTTACGCTTAGGTCATATTAACCTTAATAGGATTAAAAGATTGGTATGTGACGGACCTTTGAGTGACTTAAAGGTTGATGATCTACCAACTTGTGAATCTAGTTTGGAAGGTAAAATGACCAAAAGGACGTTCTCTGCCAAAGGTACAAGAGCCACTGAATGTTTAGGATTGATACACACTGATGTATGTGGACCTATGAGCATTCAAGCTAGAGGTGGATATGAGTACTTCATCACCTTCACAGATGATTACTCGAGATTTGGTTATGTGTATCTCATGCGACATAAGTCGGATGCTTTTGACATGTTCAAAGCATTCAAAGCTGAAGTGGAAAATCAGCTTGAGAAACACATAAAAATCTTGAGATCTGATCGTGGTGGAGAATATCTATCTGGTGAGTTTCAGCAATATCTTATTGATAATGGGATAGTTTCTCAGTTTTCTGCACCAGGTACACCTCAACAGAATGGGGTAGCAGAAAGGAGAAATAGAACTCTTTTGGATATGGTTAGGTCTATGTTGAGTTATTCAACGCTTCCTATTTCTTTTTCGGGATATGCTTTACAAACTGCTATATACATTCTAAACGATGTACCATCTAAGTCTGTTCCTAAAACACCGCATGAGTTGTGGACTGGGCGCAAGCCTAGTTTACAACACTTAAGGATATTTGGTTGTCCTGCACATGTGTTAAAAGGAAAGACAGAAAAGATGGAGTCCCGTTCAGAAACATGTATATTTGTAGGGTATCCAAAAGAAACTAAAGGATATTATTTCTATAGTCCTTCAGATCTTAAAGTATTTGTTTCGACAAATGCTAAATTTCTGGAAAAGGACTATATGAATGATTTTGTGCCTAGAAGTAGAATTGTCCTGAATGAGATGTCAGGAGATACAATTCCACGAGAAGTTACACAACCTAACCCAATTGTAAGTTCCGATCCAACACAAGATCAACAGCCTACCATTCCTCGTCGTAGTGGGAGGGTTAGAACACAACCCGAAAGATACATCGGTCTGGGAGAATCAGTGGAGAATCTCCCGGACGACAATGATCCCTATACGTACAAGGAAGCTATGGAGGATGTTGATAGTCGCCATTGGCAAAAGGCAATGCAATCCGAGATTGAATCTATGTTCGATAACAAAGTCTGGTCCCTTGTAGACTTACCTAAAGGGATAAAACCCATTGGGTGCAAGTGGGTATACAAGAGGAAAAGAGGTATGGATGGAAAGGTGGAAACCTTTAAAGCTAGATTGGTAGCTAAAGGGTATACACAGAAAGAAGGTATCGATTACAAGGAAACCTTCTCTCCTGTGGCCATGCTTAAATTCATTAGGATACTCTTATCTATTGCAGCATCTTTAGATCTAGAGATTTGGCAAATGGACGTCAAGACAGCTTTCCTTAATGGAAGTCTTGACGAAAGCATCTACATGATGCAACCAGAGGGATTCATTGAAAAGGGCCAAATGGATAAGGTATGCAAGTTGTAGAAATCCATATATGGATTAAAGCAAGCATCTAGATCCTGGAACATAAGGTTTGATCAAGCTGTCAAAGGTTTTGGATTTATTCAGAATCCTGACGAACCTTGTGTATACAAAAGGATTAAAGGCGACAAGTTGGTTTTCCTGATTCTTTATGTTGATGATATACTACTCATTGGAAACGATGTAGGTGTATTGACATCAGTAAAAGAATGGTTAGCAAAACAATTTGATATGAAGGACTTAGGAGAAGCAAGTTTTATTCTAGGTATCCAAGTAATAAGGGATAGAAAGAATAGAACGATTGCATTATCCCAAGCTTCATACATAGACAAGATCTTGTCTAGGTTTTCCATGCAGGATTCCAAGAAAGGTATGTTACCTTTCAGACATGGAATCAAGCTTTCTAAGGAACAAGTTCCTAAGAATGAGCATGAAGAGCAATTCATGAGTAGAGTTCCATATGCCTCGGCAGTTGGAAGTCTCATGTATGCAATGCTCTGTACTAGACCAGATATTTGTTTTGCTGTTGGCATAGTTAGCAGGTTTCAATCGAAACCTGGTCCTGATCACTGGACGGCAGTCAAGCATATTTTCAAGTATCTCAAGAGAACGAGAGATAATATGCTTGTATACTCTGGAGGGGATTTGGTCCCCGTTGGGTATACAGATTCTGATTTCCAATCAGATTCTGACTCCAGAAAAATCCACATCAGGGGCTGTGTTTACTATTGGAGGAGGAGCAGTTATATGGAGGAGTATCAAGCAATCTTGTATTGCTGATTCCACCATGGAAGCTGAGTATGTTGCTGCATGCGAGGCTGCCAAAGAGGCTGTTTGGCTCCGCCAATTCTTGATTGACTTGGAAGTGGTTCCTAGTGCAAATAAGCAGATCACTATCTACTGTGACAACAGTGGAGCAGTGGCTAATTCGAAAGAACTAAGAAGTCACAAGAGAGGTAAACACATTGAAAGAAAGTATCATCTTTTAAGGGAGATTGTTCAAAGAGGTGACGTGACGATTACCAAAATCGCGTCAGCAGAAAATCTAGCGGATCCCTTCATAAAGGCTCTACCTCAGAAGAGTTTCGATGGGCATCTAGAGAACATGGGCTTGAGAGATATGACACATTTGCTATAGCGCAAGTGGGAGATTGTTAGGATTATGCTCAATAGCAAGAGTGTAATGTTGTAATTAACAATCTTTTTCATATTAATAAAGTGATTTCTGGTTTAACAAATCGTATAGCATTTATAGTTTAATATTATAATTGTCAAAGTAAATAATCATAAGGTCTAAAGACTATGGGAAAAGAAGAATTGTTCGTACATCTGGATATGTATGTGGTAGACACAATTTTTTAGTTAGTCTTGAATAATGTTCACAACTTAAGTTAAAGGTTGGGCACCTTTATCTTGTTAAAGTTGTAGAATTCTTTTGCTAGCATTTGAGTGGGATCAAATGAGATATGATGAGTCTAAAATCATCGGAGTGTCTTCGAGCAAAATGATCTAGTGCACTGGGTGCATTGAACTGGATCACAATGAAATACTTTATCTATAACCGTCAGTAGATAAAAGTTTTTTCATTATCAGGACAATCGGAGAGTCTATCTTAATCCTGAGATAAATGATGGACTTATGGTTGCAAGTGATATCATTTGAGTTATCAATGAGTACGATTATATCACATAGTCTATCCTCGATAGTTTGGTGATATTCATTTGTTAATCGATAGAGGACTTCATTTATAGATATGGACATCGTGGCTCCATTTAATTAAATGAGAGTATAATATCATCATATGGATGTTTTGAGGTAATTGGATATTAAATCTCAACGTTGAGTTTTCGATAGTGTCTATTGAAAACATGGCTTCTGGACAAGTCAAAATATCCAAGTTCAAAATGTGGTCATATGAGTAAATATGGTAACTTGGAGAGTTATAGGCGGTCTATTAACTCTTGGCGATTACTGATATTAATCACGAGGATACACTATCTCCAATATGATTGTCTAGGGTACGAATGAGGAGCATCTTCCTTTTCTATCTTTATTTAAGAGTTCAGTTTTAGCTCTTTAGTGGAATGAGTTAAAATTAATGGATCGGACCTAAGTGAATCATTTGTTGATTGTGATTAGGTTATGTCTATTGAAGCTTAAATTTAGATGGCCCGCCAAGATCCCCAATCCACACGGACTTGCATGGATCACTTGATATATTCTACCGGACCAATTTAAGGGTCCATCTAGAATTGCATTTAATATATTAAGAATATAATTTGCACATTATTTTAGTAATGGGCTGCTCAATTATATTAATATATTAATGAAAGGCATGTGGCCTTGTTTCTTTTAGTAAGAATGGGTCTGGTTCACATGTAGGCTTTTTATTTAAAGTCCAATGGATTAAATGAAATAAGAAAATAATATTTGGCCCATTTACTCTAAGTGGGGCGGCAAGGGTTAATTTTTAACCTAAAATATTATTTTGTTTCATTGTTTTAATTAAATAAGAATTAATTGATTTATTAATTAATTGTTTAATTAAGAAACAAATCTTTTCTAATCAAGAAATATATTTCATAAAAGTAAAAGTAAAAGACTTGTTTGATAAGGAAATAAATAATTAGTTTTATTTATTTAATCAAATAAGAAGTCTTTTTATTTAGTCAAAATAAAAGAATAAAAGATCTGTGAGTTGGATTAGGGTTTGATGTCTTAAAAACTAGATGGAAATTAGGGTGCAACATAAGCCTATGGTGGGCATGTGTTTTGCGGCAACCCTAGTTATTTCTAGGTTAGGATTTCGGCAACCCTAATAATAAAAGAAAAGAAAAAGCAAACTTAGGCCACCTATATATTGACAAGTATAGAATTCGGCCACTGGATGTGTTCTTGATACAAATTTCTTCTTCTTCTCAATTTATAGAAAGATTTTATTCTACTAAAACAAAAAGGAGTGTTAGATTATTCTTTGATGGTATACTATTTGCTTATTCATCAATAAGCTTGTGTGTACGACAGCGATCTAGGTTCACGCGAGTTTCGATCATTAGATTGAGAACTCAAAAGTGACCGGAATAATCTTAGTCATTCTTTTGATTGTTTTTGTGACTAACAAAGAAAAGAAAAGTTTGTTTTGTCCATTCACAGGTTTGCAATTCAAAGAAAAGGGAGACCACGCTCCTAGGTGATCCACGTTCGTGCTAGGATTGAAGATCTTGCGGATTACCATCGACGTAAGTCAATCGGATCACGCGACAAAAGGTATTCTACTTTTTGTTATTGTATATGTATGTTTAATTAATTAAAGGGTTTAAGGTTCATAAAAGGAAAAATTTTTAAAAGTCACTAAATCTTATTTTTAGTATCGCTTCCGCTGCGTGCACTTCTTTGGTATTTTTCCCTACAATTGTTAACATAACAACCAGCGTTTTCAATTTTAGCCTTGCAATTTTACTGACAAGAACTCTTGGGAGGATATCAATAAAATTACATTGAGTGTGTTACCAAGATATCGACCCTCAATTTTCTCTCACGAAAATCCCTCCTTGGGGAGTAGATCTCGTTTGAGTCCATTGTCTAGTCTATCCTTGTAAGGAAGTATGTTGCTAAATTCCATTCATGGACGCCCCTTGGGGGGATTACCAATAAATAATTAAGCTCAACTAACCTTGGAGGCCATAGGTGTTACAAAAACACCTTCTCCCACTCAATTATTTAAGGCGTGTGATTAAATCCCATAGAATGATTTACCAAGTTATCTAGATGCCAATTTAGATACCTAAATCATTCAATGCATGTTCATACCAAAAGAGATATATGAGTGGCACTCCTATTCTATATGTCATGTTATCATACAATAACAAATATTGTAATATTTAAGCATAAATTAAATAGCAACAATTTTGGCCCATCCTAGAAAAACAAGTAAATTACAATTGTTTAGGAATACAAGATCTTCAAGTGGCCCATCAACCATACGCTCATCCTTCGGCCCAAACCCCATGGGCGTGCACAACCCACAACCCCACAAAGGGGCTGCTGTGCGCAGCCCATGAAGACTCCCAGGGCTGCCGTGCGCAGCCCACCAAGCTTGGGCTTGCCATGCGCAGCCCAATCCACTCCTAGGGTGCGCACGGTGCTCGTTCTCGGTTCCGGTTGCTTCGTTTTTCTTCGTGTCTTCGAATCTTCAACACCTAAATATATTACGGCAGTATTTAAACAAATAAAATACTGCAGTATATTTTTTTTTTTAATCACTACAGTACTTTTTACAAACAAAAAACTGCACATAATAAAAATTAAAAAAAACTGCAGTAGTATTAAAAAAAAATACTGCACTTATAAAAAAAATAATAATAAAACCTAGCAACTACCAAGAAGGAATTATGGCGATGATAGACCACCCTTCTTGTTACAATTCCATAACAAAAATTACATTGAAAATCTAGGACCAAAATCGAGCAATAACAATCCACATAAACATATATAAATCCATACATCCACATGTAATTATATATTCGAATACCTAGAGTGCCATCTCTTTCTAAACATGCATAATCACAATAAAAAGAAATCGATCCACGTATATATACGTTAATTAATTAAAAGGGTTCAACCTAGGCTTTGATACCAATTGTAGGGAAAAATACCGTAGTACACGCAGCAGAAGCGAGACTAAAAATAGATTTAGTATGTTTTAAAATTTTTCCTTTTTATGAACCTTAATCCTTTAAATTAATTAACCATACATATAAAGTAACAAAAAGTATAATACCTTTTGTCGCGTGATCCGATTGACTTACGTCGATGGTAATCCGCAAGATCTTCAATCCTAGCACGAACGTGAATCACCTAAGAGCGTGGTCTCCCTTTTCCTTGAATTGCAAACCTGAGAATGGACAAACAAACTTTCTTTTTCTTTTGTTAGTCACAAAACAATCAAAAGAAGACTAAGATTATTCCGGTCACTTTTGAGTTCTCAATCTAATGATCGAAACTCGCGTGAACCTAAATCGATGTTGTACACACAAGCTTATTGATGAACAAGCAATTAGTGTACCATCAAAGAATAATCTATTCACTCTTTTATGTTTTAGTCGAAATCAACACACACTAATCACTAGAGTTGGATTCTATTTTTAAACAAAAGAAAAAACTCTCGAGCCTTGCAAATAGGGTTAGCCAAATTCAACCTATATATAATATCTATATATATTAAAATATATATAGTGCACAGATTCTGCACACCCCACCAAACAAAATAATATATATATATATATTTTTGCACGCCTAAACCAAACAAAATAATATATATATTTTTGCACGCCTCAACCAAACAAAATAATATATCTTGCGGAATTAATATGCATCCCTTATATACCTCTATATTTTCGGCCTTATATATTTAATATATATTTATATATTGTGGCTAAAATCATCTACCATGTAGGATTTGTCTTTTGACTTAAATCCTAACCCTAGGTAGATTTCCTTAGAATTCCAAACCCTAATCCAACTCTTTTGTGTATTTGTGACTATCTCAAAGACTTCCTTATTTGATTAAATAAATAAACCTTATTATTTATTTTCTTACCAAATAAGTCTTTTACTTTTAGTATACTACTACCAATAGTATAACTCTAGGAAACATATTTCCTGATCAGAAAAAGATTTTGTTTCTTAATTAAATAATTAATTAATTAATTAATTAATTCTCATTTAATCAAACAATAAAATAAAATAATATATTAGACTAATAAATTAGCCTTGCCGCCCACATCATATATATATGGGCTCAATATTATTTTCTTATTTTATTTAATCCATTGGACTTTAAATAAAAAGCCCACATGTGAACCAGACCCATTCTTACTAAAAGAAACAAGCCCACATGCCTTTCATTAATATATTAATATAATTGAGCAGCCCATTAAATAAATAATGTGCAAATTATATTCTTAATATATTAAATGCAATTCTAGATGGACCCATAAATTGGTCCAGTAGAATATATCAAGTGATCCATGCAAGTCCGTGTGGATTGGGGATCTTGGCGGGCTATCTAAATTTAAGCTTCAATAGACATAACCTAATCACAATCAACAAATGATTCACTTAGGTCCGATCCATTAATTTTAACTCATTCCACTAAAGAGCTGAAATTGAACTCTTAAATAAAGATAGAATAAGAAGATGTTCCTCATTCATACCCTAGACAATCATGTTGGAGATAGTGTATCCTCGTGATTAATATCAGTAATCGCTAAGAGTTCATAGACCGTCTATAACTCTCCAAGTTACCATATTTACTCATATGACCACGTTTTGAACTTGGATATTTTGACTTGTCCAGAAGCCATGTTTTCAATAGACACTATCGAAAACTCAACGTTGAGATTTAATATCCAATTACCTCAAAACATCCATATGATGATATTATACTCTCATTTAATAAATGGAGCCACAATGTCCATATCTATAAATGAAGTCCTCTATCGATTAACAAATGAATATCACCAAACTATCGAGGATAGATTATGCGATATAATCGTACTCATTGATAACTCAAATGATATCACTTGCAACCATAAGTCCATCATTTATCTCAGGATTAAGATAGACTCTCCGATTGTCCTGATAATGAAAAAACTTTTATCTACTGACGGTTATAGATAAAGTATTTCATTGTGATCCAGTTCAATGCACCCAGTGCACTAGATTCTTTTGCTCGAAGACACTCCGATGATTTTAGACTCATCATATCTCATTTGATCCCACTCAAATGCTAGCAAAAGAATTCTACAACTTTAACAAGATAAAGGTGCCCAACCTTTAACTTAAGTTGTGAACAATATTCAAGACTAACTAAAGAATTGTGTCTACCACATACATATCCAGATGTACGAACAATTCTTCTTTTCTCATAGTCTTTAGACCTTATGATTATTTACTTTTGACAATTATAATAATTAAACTATAAATGCTATAAGATTTGTTAAACCAGAAATCACATTATTAATATGAATAGATTGTCAAAAACACTATTACACTCTTGCTATTGAGCATAATCCTAACAAGAGCAAGGAAGACTTGGTTAGGACATGTGGTTCAGTTAGCCATGCAAGAAGTCTTAGCTAAGAGCAAGTGGCTCGGAATAGCCAAGCAAGGAAGTCTTGGTGAGAAGCATGTGGCTTCAAGTAAGACTGTGCAAGGAAATCTTCCTTGAGACTTGAGGATAGTCTCAGTTAGGGAGTGGCTTCCTAAAGGTGTGTTGGTCACATCTTGGATAGGAAGTAGGCAAAGTGACTCACTAAGCCCGAGGGTAGATTAGGAGTTGATAGCTTGGGTAGTGTATCATGTGTTGATTGTCTTTGAGTGTGTATCTCCTTTTCTTCATAGTGAATTGCGGTTTGCAGGTGATTGTGGTATCAACCCATGGATGTTTCCTCTTCGGAGGTTTTACCAAGTAAAAATCTTTTGTGTTGATTTTAGTGCTTTTAGTTTCTTCACATACTTTAACTTGTATTGTTTTAACACTAGTCTAATTGAATTCATATTAACTTGTTAAACAATCTACTTGTTAAATACTCTTAAGTGTGTATAAATTGGTTGTGTGGAAAAGAAGTGCGAGAATTTGGGCATACACCTATTCACACCCTCCTCTTCTCTAGGTATATTGTATACTATATGTGGTTCAGGGAATTTAAATTCATATCAGAGCGGGTGTCTAGAAGTAATTAGATAGATCCATATTAAAGTGTTTGTGTTTGTTTTGTGAATAGTTCATTTTTGTTCTATGGGTGATTCAATGCCGGAAGGTGCTTTTAGTGCTAGATCTCCACTCTTGAAGAGTAGTAACTACTTCTTTAGGAAAATTAGGATGAAAGCCTACATTAGTTCCATAAATGAAAAAGCATTGATGAGTGTTGTGGAAGGTTATGAGATACTTACCAAAAGGCTTGAAGATGGCACTATGATTTCGAAGCCTGGAGCCGAATGGATGGCTATTGCTTTTGATAATGCTAAGTGGCATCATCTGACGGTGAATGCTATATTTGGAGGTGTAGATAGTACTCAATTTATCTACATCCAAAACCTTGAATCGGTAAAGGAAGCATGGGATACTTTGCAAACTACCAATGAGGGTACGTTGCCGGTTCAAAGGTCTAAAGTACAAATACTTACTTCTCAATTTGAAAGTCTTGTTATGGATGAGGATGATAAGTTAGTAGACTTCCAAACTAGACCCTTGAATATCACTAACCAAAGTCAAACTTTGGGAGAGCAATATCCACAAGAGAGAATTAATTTGGAAGATCTTGAGATCCTTACATAAGAGATTTAATGCAAAGGTGATCGCAATTAAAGAAAGCAAGAATGCCGATCTTATGAGGGTTGATGAGCCTCTTGGGTCTCTACAAACATATGAGCTTGGGTTCAAGCCGAAGATTGAGGGTAAGGGAATAACACTCAAGGTAACCAATGAGAAGAGTGAAGATGATGTGGATTGTATGGTGAAAACTTTCAAGAAATTTCTAAAGAACATATGTTCTAAGAGAGAGGAAGTCAAGAAGAAGAACATTCCAAAAGAAATGGTAGATTGCAAGGATAAATCTAAGAAAAACCTGATTCGATGCCATGAATGCAAATGAATTGGATTTATCTCTACCAAACGTGCTAATGAGAAGAGAGAGTCTAAGAAAGGCTTAGCAGTGGCAGCTACTTGGAGTGATGTGAGTGTGAGTGATGTAGAAGAGGAAGAGGAGTCCTCGGATGAATGAGAATATGCTAGCAATTACATTGCTCACCCAGCAATATATGAAGGAAGATTAGAGGATAGTAGTGAAAACTTCTCAAGTAATGAGGAAAGTGAATGCTCTTCACATAGTGAAGATAGTGAAATCTCCTCCGTTCATGAAAAGATCGAATCTTCCTTAAATCATGATGAAACAAGCTTTAATGACAAAATCCTTCAATTAACTAGTGAAAATGTCAAGAAGAATGATGAGAACAACAAGTTGAAGTTGATCAATGCCAATTTAATGGTGATAATTAAAGCTCTCAACAATGAAAAGAAGATGTCTTTAAAGAAGATGAGCAAGCAAAGTGAAGTCATCAAGGAGCATGAAAATACAATTGAAAAGTATTTTTCAAAGATAAAGGAAAGTGCTCAAGAGCTAGATGATCTAAACGAAGACTTTACTATGAAGTTGTTTGCCATGGAGGGAGAGATTAAGCAAAAAGAGAAGTCTTTGACTATCGTGAAGATAAAGGAGTGTGAGCTTAAAGATGAAGTCAAAGCTCTCAAAGAGTCTATTAATGGCATGAAAATTGGAGCCATTAAGCTTGATGAAATAATAAAACTTAGAAAGCATCATGGAGATATGAGTGGCTTGGGTTTTGTAGAAGAAGTTAAGAAGCCTCTTACAACCAAAAACAAGTCAAGAGAGTCTAAGAAGAAGAAAGACTTGACTACTATTCCTTCAAATATCAAAGACAAAGACAAGAAGAGCAATGGAACTTCTCAACCAAAGCATGCACACCCAAAAGGTAATTTTCTAAATTCATTCTGGTTTGTCATTATTGAATGTGGTTGGTCACATTAGGCTTAAGTGTTATGAATATGTTAGGCAATGCAAACTAGGAAATGTGGAACATGATAAAAATGTGAAAAAGTTACCTAATCATACTCTTAAGCATGAGTTTAAGTCTAGAGCTAGACATAACATCTCCTAGTTTATCCCGGTGTCATTTTTGCAATGTTGTTGGTCATATCAATCCTAAATGCTACGAGTATATTAGACAATGTAAACTAGGGAATGAGATGCATGCTAGTGAGATGGAAAGACTTCCTTTGGTTGTTTCTAAACATGTTAGGGCATTAGAGACTATGTATGATGAACATGTTAATGGAAAGAAATCAACAAGGAAAGTTTTGGTTAAGAAGAATAATATGCATACTTGTGAAATGGATAAATCTTCTTTGAAAGTTTCTATACATGATAATAGCTTTGATGCTTTGAGAAATGTGCATATTGATCATATTCAAGTAGGGGGGGGGGGGGGGGGGGGGGGAGAATTCTTGTCTTAAGGGGGAGAAAGAATTCTTTCTTGATAATGTTAAGGATGGTTGGTCCTTGGGAATTGGGAAATTAAGGGAATGCTTTAATATGAAAACATTTTATTCACTTGAGATAATGCATTTTTGTATGAGATAAGGGATGTCTTCTATATTGTTTTTGGTTAATATCTCACCATTCTTCTTTAGAGAAGATATCTTGTTTGGTTTGCTACTTTCTCTCATAGGTACTTTGAAGAACAAAGAGGAACTCTTGAAGACTTGAAGACTTTTTAGTCTAGGAATCTCTTTGTAATGTGAGGATAAGAGTATGCTATCAACTTGAGTTTATTGGAGTGAAACATTGTATGGTGAGGATGAGGTTTTGCCATGGAATAGCCAAAGGGGGAGATTGTAAGGTTCATAATTTGTATTGGCTTGATTCCATTGCAAAACACTCTATATTTGTATTAGTTGTTGCTTAGGATATTTTTGGAAGAAAAGAAGCTTAAAAGTTGAAGAGCAACGTCGTATGCAAATGTCGTCTTCAAGAGGTGAAAGCGTCAAAGGTATATCTTGACTTCTATCCTCTTGCAGGGAGTTAGCGCACACACACACAATTCATACATATGTATCCCTGCATCGTAGTTCAAACATTTGGTACAGCACATTCACACACTTCTTAGTATGCACATGCATTGGTCTCTAATAGATAAACATTGTAGAATTGCATGCTTTGTGACTATCTCTTTGATATAGCATGCTTGTGTGAATTTGTATTTGTTTGTTTATGTATTTTGTATTTTGGACTTGAATATGTTCTTATTTGATTCCTTATTGAGTTCCGGTCATTTCGGTTACTCATTCATAAGGTTTCAAGTCCAAACGATGTAGCTACGCTACTTTTCGTTCTCATTCGTTGAGTTGACTTCATTGTCATTTTCCGAGATGATTTCTCAACCATTTTTCAAAGTTGTGTAGTCATCGTCGTGCATGAGGGAGTCACGGTTTGTAATCCAAAAATGGATTCGAAATCGGAGTTCGGATGCCCAAGATACGGCTGAAGAACGTGAGGGAGCGCGCGAGAGGCGAAAATGGCCAAGAGGCCACGTGGCCCAAGCCGTGTGGGAGCCGTGGGCCCCACGGCTAGAGAGCCTCTCTGGCCCCGTGTGGCCCACGCGCCCCCCACGGGCTGGGGTGATGTGGCCACTCTTGATTGGCCCATTTTTCTCTTCTCTCTCCTCCTTTTTATTTCCCTCCATTCCCTCCATTTTGTTTTCAAGAAGAAAAGATTGTGTAATCCCGTCAGATTTTTTCTCCCAAATTTTCTCACCTTCCAAACACCATAACTTCTTCATACGGAGTCGGAATTGAGTGATTCAAGTTGGAGATCGTTCATAATCGAGTCCTCTACCTTTTTCAAGTGGTTTCGTGGCTGTTTGATTGATTTTTCTGGTGGTTCCACATAGAAATCCGAATCAGCTCGTGAATCCAAGGTATTGGTCTTATCTTTGGGGTTTCTTTCTTTTTAACCTCAATTTGCTTGGGGTTTCTTCTTCTATATGTATGTTTATGTTTGGTGAATGCTATTGAGAAAGATAGCTTCATAATCATTTTAATCAAAAGTCTATTTAGAGACAAATGTAGACTAGTTTCTATGATTCTAGGTTTTTCACATGTTTGTGAGTTGTATTGTGATTAGAATGACATCTTAGGTTGTTTGTAACTTGATTGAATCAATTTTGTGATAAATGACCTTGAGATTTGATTTGATCCTTTGATTGATGAAATCTAGGGTTATTGTATTTGTATGTGTTTTAGAGCAATCTAGGATTTAATTGATTTATATCTTGAATCCTTGCTCTATATTTTTGGCTAGAATATTGATTGATTTAATCTCATGTATCTAGCATTTTATTGTATGTTGATAGCATCTTGAACTTGTACTTCATGAATATATTTTGTTCAAGTGTTGTATGTGTGAATGAGACTTTGAGCTTATGTGTTTGGTGTTTACACATGCTTTAGGTTTTATTCTTGTATTTTGCATCTAGACTTTTATTACTTGTGATATCACATGTTTAGGTCTATTTGTACCATGGAATGTATTGATCACATGTTCTATGCTGAATTGGTTGTTTGCATCATTTGCATTCACATGATCACACTAGGAAGTCCTTGTAAAAGGTATGAAGTCTTGGTTAGAGTCGGGATGACTCGGATAGCCAAGCAAGAAGACTTGCCTAGAGTCGGGATGACTCGGATAGGTAAGCAAGAAGTCATGGCTAGAGTCGGGAGGACTCGGATAGTCATGCATGGGAGGCTCTCTAGAGGCATGAGTGCCTTGGATAGGGAGTTGGCTGTTATATTGGTAGGCCTAGGCGTATGGTTAGACATAGACTCCAAAAGAGCGGGGTACACGGGAGGTGTATGCACTCTTGAGGAATTTCTAATCTTCCATCGATGTTGGTTTTGTGTGTTGTCCAATATATGGTGGTTTCGCATCATTGAGGGATCTCATACTTTCCAATAGGGTTAGGTAGACTTAGATTCCACTAGGTTGGGTGAGCTAAAGATTGGTCACTTTGTGGATTCTTTATTTTTATCATCCAATATATATAGTACCCTAATGGTTGTCTTTCAACCCGTGGATGTTTCCTCCTTGGAGGTTTTACCACGTTAAAAAATCTCGTGTTAATTCTTCCTATTTCTATCTTTTATATTTTATTTGTGTATGTTATTATCTTGTTTCATATTACTCACTTATGATGTATAGTGAAGCAAGTATTTGTAAAGTGTGATTTGTGGATTCATTCTTTTGATCATTTTTTGTATATATGATTATTTTGTATATTGTAATTTTTGTATAGTGATATTTGATCACTCTTGTAACTCATTGAACATCTACTGAAATACAAGCTTTCTTTGTTGTTGTGTTTATTTGTTCTTATACCTCACACAACTAGATGATATACTTAGACCTTGTTCACATGATTATATTCTCATATTGTTTATGTATGTCTTTCTTAGTTTATTTTGTTGTGTGTAAGGCTACCTTAAGGGACAAACGAAAGTTTGTTCAAGAGATTGAAAAAAGGTGTAAAAACCTATTCACCCCTGTAAGGATTCCCATATCTTGATTGGCTTATTTTGTGGACAAACCACGTGTTGGGGATTATATGTAAGGGTAGCTTAGTGATTCATGATCAAGCTCAAAGACCCTCTCAAGTCCTCAAGGTTGACAAGCACTCCAAAGGTATATCTCTAGTGCTTAGTTTTCATTGAAGAGATTTAGATTGCACACACACACTTAACATACTTGCAATTGTGTGCATACTCTTCACATGTCACATTACACACTAGCACCTTATTGATATATCTTGTTGTGTATGTATGTGTCTTGTAATTCGTTTCCTGATATTGATCGGAAACGTCTGCGCTTGCACGATAGTGTGCATGTCTTAGCACGACGGTTGACCACTTGAGAAGGTCTCATTCTTCTCTTGGATAAGTGGTAGTTTTTGGTTTGGTTGTTTGGAGTAAAGTGCCTAGTTTCAAAAGATTGAATTTCAATAATTTATATGTTTTTCAAAACTGGCCTTTGTATGGTTTTATGACTATAACTTTTTATAAAAAGATTGAAATTGAGTTTTGTAAAATTCTGGGAAAACTAGACACCCATACCTTTCCAACGGTATATTATTCGTAATATTTCATGACCGTTTGGATTGGTTTTGAAGTTTCCAAAGTGACACTAAAACAGGGCATCACTGCTGTGATCCGAATCTGACCTTTGGTCACTCTATTGACCATAAATTTTTCTATAGACATCGAAATGTCATTCCATTAATTGGAGTAGAAAGTAGACTTCCATACCTTTCCAACGATATATCATATGAAAGGTTTCGATGTCGTTTGGTCATGTTTCGGAGCGCTCAAATATTGAGCTGATGCGCTATCGCGAGCATTTCCAGTAGGTAGGCGCTGTACGGTCGCTGTACAGAAGCGCTGTATGTAGAGCGCCCACCTGATACCTGATGGGAATTGAGGTTTAGCACTATACAGACCTGATCGATTTTAATCGGTCGCTGTACGGTCGCTGTATAAAGGCGCTGTACGTACAGCGCCCAAGGCAAAAACAGGGTTCATTTTTTCAAAACGACTCCACTTCATCATGAGACCCTATATATATGCCTCTTTCATTTTAGGTCGTTTTTAAGAGTCCAAAAATCATATTTTTCCCTTAGAACATATTTCAAGAGAAAAAATTCACAAGAACTCTTCTTTATTCACTCAAAGTCATTCCTTGTTCATCAAAGTTCATCTAGGATCATCCATGATCATATAGGATGCATCCATGCATGGTTTTGCATTATCACATCTTCCTTGGTATGTTTTTCACTAACTTCATCTAATTTTAGTGTTTTTCATATTAAGACTTCTCTTTAATTACTTGTATGTTTTTAGATCATATGCTAAATACAAGAATAGAGAATTGATTGTGATGAATTGATTGAGTGTTGTATTGTGATAGATTTCTAGGTTTTTATAATCTATGTTTATCTAAGCTATTATGACATGTCATTTAGCACTTGATATTTAGGATTGATTTTAATTGATTATATCATCATCCTAGATAAGCATCTAAGGTTCCCTAGCCTTGTTTGTTATTTGAATATTCATAAATATTCACATAGGTTGCATAATCTCTTTTTAGAGAATTAAGACTTGAGGCTAAGATTGCTTAGGCCTCAAGCAAATTGGAATAGGGTTGCTAATAAAGGCTTGCTGGGTAGAAGTGAGGGGTTACAGACCGGATTGTTAGACGAGGTCTACATAGGTTGTAAACTTCATTTCAATTAGTGATTTCGAGTTCCGAGTGTGGCGCACTATACAGCCCGTGGTTTTTCCCAGTGGTTGGGTTTCCACGTATACATCAAGTGTCATTTTTAATTCCGCACTATATTACACTTGCTTGTATTTTTGACTAGTAGGGGCATTTTCGTAATATTGACTTGTATGCGAAAATTGGATAATAATAGCTAAAATCTATTCACCCCCCCCCCCCCCCCCCCCCCCCCCTCCTCTAGATTAATATTGAACACGCCTCTAGGACTTTTCAACCCCCCACCCCCCCCCCCCCCCCCTTCTAGGTATGCCTTAAGCAATTTAACTACGTTTGTATACTTTCAATTGGTATCAGAGTGGGTCGTCGGACGGCACTCGATGAGATCCAGTTTATACTTACGAGTAAATTGCTTAGGTTTTTGTGTCATGGTTGTCCTCTTTTATTTGTTGTGGAAAAGGTTCTCCTTGTTTTTCCATTGCATTTGTCTACTAACAACTTTGTTGATAAGCTTGAAAGAGTGTTAGTTACAAAAGCAAAGAAGAAGATGTTCTTGTGTTCCAAAGGATGATCAATTTAGATTTGATCACTTACTCAAGCAACATAATGAAGAAATCCACATGGAGTGATGATGTCTCTAGTGATAAGGAGAGCTCAAGTGATGAGTCTTCTAGTGAAGAAGAGTTGGTAAGGAACTTTGTTGCATTCATGACCTCTCACTCTATCCTAGAGGATATATGTCAAGAGTCGTTGGATGAGGAGGTTGATCCAAATCATTAAGAGTGCTTAAGATGATTTGATCAAGCTACAAGTGGATGAGTTTGTCTCAACAACTCGGAGGCTTTTAGGTGAAAAGAATGCTCTTGCCAAGAAGCTTAGAGAAGTTGAAGGGTTTGTTCTTGAAAGGGATATGATCATCTCTAGTTTGACTCTAGGAGGCTCAAGCGACTTGGTAGTTGAGGAGAAGCTCATAGTAGCATCACTTCCTACAAGCAAGGTTGTTATTGATAAGAAAGCTCCTAAGAAGAGACATTCCAAGACCAAGAACAAGTTGAAGAACAAGGTACCCCTTGAAACTCCCATTTGTGCTTCTCCAACTCCGGAAGGTAAAATCTCTCCTTTTGTTCCCATATGTCATTTTTGCAATACCATAGGTCATATCAAGCCCAAGTGCTACAAATTCATTGAATATTGCAACTTAGAAAATGCATCTAGGAATAGAGAGATTGAACCTCATTTTATGCATGCTAAAGCTTTTGAATATGGAAAGCATGATAACATCTCAAAGCATGTTAAGAATATCCGGAAGGTGAAGAATGCATATGTAAGGTTTATGATTTGTATTGGCTTGATTCCATTGCAAAACACTCTATGTTTGTATTAGTTGTTGCTTAGGACATTATTTGAAGAAAGGAAGCTTAAAAAGTGAAGAGCAACGTCTAGTGCAAAAGTCGTCTTCAAGAGGTGAAAAACGTCAAAGGTAAATCTTGACTTCTATCCTCTTGCAAGGCGTTAGCGCACACACACACAATTCATACATGTGTGTCCCTGCATCATGGTTCAAACATTTGGTATAACACATTCACACACTTCATAGCATGCTCATGCATTGATCTTGTATTGACAAACATTGTGAAATTGCATGCTTTGTGACCATCTCTTTGATATGGCATGCTTGTGTGAATATGTGTTTATTTGTTTGTGTATTTTGTGTTTAGGACTTGAACATATTCTCATTTAATGCCTTATTGAGTTCTGGTCGTTTCGGTTACTCATTCATAAGGTTTCGAGTCCAAACAAGTTGACTATGCTACTTTTCGTTCTCATTTGTTGTGTTGTCTTCATCGTCGGATTCTGAGATGATTTCTCAACCATTTTTCAAAGTTGAGTAGTTGTAGTTGTGCATGAGGGAGTCACGGTTCGTAATCCGAAAACGGATTCGAAATCGGAGGTCGGATGCCCAAGATATGGGCTGAAGAACCGAAGGAGCGCGCGAGAGAAGTCGGGATCACGTGTGGCCACAAGGGCTGCCCGTGTGGGAGGCCGTGGGCCCCACGGCCAAGGAAGCCCTCTGCTCACGTGGGCCCCATGCGCCCCCCACAGGAAGGTGATGTGTCATCCTCTGATTCGCTCGTAAAATCTCTCTCTTCCCTCCTTTTAAACCCATCTCCTTCCCTCCACACTTTCAAGAATTTTGAAGAACACTTAGAAAATTTTCTGCAGAATTCTACAATTTTTGTGTTCTTATTTTGATCATATCTCTCTCATACGAACTCGAAATCATTCAATTCAAAAACCAAAATTGTTGGTCTCGAAGAGAGCTACAAACCCCAAGTATTTCTAGAGGCAGCTGACTTCACCATTTTTCTCAGCTGGTCCATTTTCAGTACGTGGTCAGTATGTTAGTTTTGACTTTTTTTTTTTTTCAATTTCATCTTTGATCATCTCTTGATTCTTACTATTTGATTGATGAAATTTGTTGAGAAGTATGTTAGATCACTTGCTAGGGTTGTTTGATCATTTGTTAATTGAGATTTAGCTTTGTGATTTGTCTTTGAACATATATGTGCTAAACTTGATTGTGTGTGAAATTGATTCTAGAAATTGAATATATGATGTATCTCATATTATTTTCTAGGTTCTATTTCTTGATCTAAGAACTAGGTTTTTAGTGTGATAAATTGAATATTCATACCTTTGTTCTTATTGATTTGCATGTCTTGATTTCTAGATGATTTTGTGATTGTGTGTTGAAATCATATTCTAGACTATCATTGAACATGTACATTTTGCTTAATTGATCATCTAGCTTAATTTGTTTGTGTTTGCATCACTTGCATCACTTTAGATCATAGCCTTGCATTAGGTTGAAGTCTCTAGCAAAGTGAGTGAAGCTTTGTGGATAGAGCAAGGAAGCCTTGATTTGAGTCAGGAGGACTCGGATAATCAAGCAAGGGAGTCTTGTCTAGGGTCGGGAGGATCCGGATAGGCAAGCAAGAAATCTTCCTAGAGACGTGAGCGTCTTGGATAGGAAGTTGCTTTCTAGAGGTGTAGGATACATCTCGGATAGGAAGTAGGCTTGGTGATTCACTATCCCGAGGGTAGATTAGGAGTTGATAGCTTGAGCAGATATCATGAGTGATAGCTTGAGTGTGTAAGTCCTTTTTCACATAGTGGATTGCTTTGCCGGTGGTTGTGGTATCAACCCGTGGATGTTTCCTCATTGAGGTTTTACCACGTTAAAACACTTGTGTTCATTTTTGTTTTTACTTTTCTTTATCTTCCATTTCTTTCATTGATTGCATATCTTGTAAATTGATTAACTCTTGTATAAGTGAAATCAATTAATTTGTCAAATTTAATCAAGTGTGCATTTTCATTGATATATTCCGCATTATTTTTTAATTGGGAGAATTTGGAGCCTATACCTATTCACCCCCCCCCCCCCATCTAGGTATATTTCACTACTACATTAAGGGAAATTTCATTTGGTATCAGAGCAGGTGTCTAGACGCACTTAGATAGATCCTTTCTTTGTAGTGTTTTTGTGTTTGTTTTTTTTTATTTGTGATAATCATGATTAAGGAAGTGTATTCCTATGTGGCTTCTTTTGTTGAACATATTGACTTAGATGAGAAAAGATCAATGATCTTACTTTTGAAAATGAACGTTTATCCAATGTCAATATGTCTCTCAATAAGAAGTTAGAGAATCATGATCTTGGCTCAAAGGAGTTCAATGAATTTAAAGACAAGATCCTAAGTCTAGAATTGAATCTTAAAGATAGCAATGATAGACTTGGTATCTTGAAGCAAGAAATTGAGCAAAGAGATTGTTCTCTTGTTAATGCTAAGAAACTTGAAAATGTGCTTAAATCCAAACTTAATGAGCATTTAAATCAAGGGAAAAAGTATGAACAATGGCTTGATAAATCACATAAAGATGTTATGTTTAGTGATGACAAAGCGGAAAAAATATGCCATTGAACTTAGGATGCTTCGTGAGAAACTTGATGAGGCTAATAGGGTGATTAGCAAGATGTTATCTAGTTCTAATAAAGTTGAAACCCTCATTAAAAGTGGAAAGCATCCATGTGACAAAAGAGGTTTGGGTTATATCAATGAGAAGGAGACTCCTTCATCTAACAAATCTACTTTTGTCAAAGCAAGCATTGAATCAATTGTAGGTACACTCTCTCAAGGTAAAGCTATGAAAGCTACCGGAGGTGCCTCTTCATCAACAAGGATGTTCAATGGAAGAACTCAACAACTTAAGCATCAAGAAGCAACAACCTCAAATGCAAGAGGTGGAGCATCAAGGGTTGCTCTTCAAAGAGGTAAAATTGTGAGAAGACCAAATGCTATGGAAGCAAATGCAAATGATAAATTTCTCAAATTTATTCCTATTTGTCATCATTGTAATATGATAGGACATATTCGACCTAGATGCTTTGAGTACATTCGGAAATGCAAACTTGATAATGCTTTTCATGATATGTCTTTGAATGGACCTAGGCAATCATCCATGTATGGATATAGAAATAGACCTAGGAAGACCTTGGAAAAGCATGTTGTTGAAAAAGTTGTTGATTACTTGCTTGCTAAATCTTGTGTTGTGCCTCACTCTCCTATGCATAAGAAAATTGATAATGCTTTGTTTGATATTTTTGAAGATGCGACCAATGAGGTCAAGGTGCATGTTAAAAAGCCTAACATTGAGTCAAAGCATGTTAGAAGTAAGAGTGAGAAGCATGTTGTGAAAAATGTGTGGATTAAAAAGGACACATTTAAATGTAATGTTGCACAATATGCTTTACGTGCCAACTCCTCCTATTCTTGGTACCTAGATAGCGGTTGCTCTAGGAACATGACCGGGAACAAAGAGTTCTTTAAGAATTTTGTTTTAAAGGATGGAGGTTGGGTTACTTTTGGTGATGGTACCAAAAAGCAAGTTCTTGGCAAGGGAACAATTTGTATCCCCGGATTGCCTAAACTTCGCAATACTTTGTATGTTGATGGGTTACAAGCTAACTTGATAAGTATTACTCACTTATGTGAAATTTTTAAAGAAGTTAGTTTTAACAAAGATGTGTGCACTATAATTGATAAAAAGGGCAATGTTGTCCTAAGTGTCAAAAGGTCTATAGACAATTGCTATTGTCTTGAGATAGATCCTCTAACTTGCAACATGGCACATGAGTGCAACAAGCTTGATTTGTGGCATCAACGTTTGGGTCACATGAATTTTAAAGATTTGAAAAAGCTTGAAAAACATGGCATTGTTAGAGGTCTTCCTAATCTTGGTAAAAAGCTTGAGGTGGTTTGTGAACCTTGCCAATTAGGTAAGCAAACCAAAGTGTCTCATAAGAAAAATTCTTACATAGCTACCAAGAGACCTTTAGAACTTGTGCATATGGACCTAATGGGGCCAATTCAAACCGAGAGCATTAATGGCAAAAAATACATTTTTGTATGCGTTGATGACTTCTCTAGGTTTACTTGGGTTTATTTTCTTAGAAACAAGACCGAGGCTTTTGATTACTTTAAAAAGTTTTGTAATCAAGTTCAAAATGAAAAAGGTCTTGATATCAAGAAAATATGTCGCATTAGGAGTGATCATGGGACGGAATTTGAAAATGCAAAATTTAGTGAGTTTTGTGATGGTTTAGGGATTTCTCATGAGTTCTCCGCACCTAGAACTCCTCAACAAAATGGTGTTGTTGAGAGGAAAAACCGTGTCTTGCAAGAGATGGCTAGGGTCATGCTCAATAGCAAGAAAGTCCCTAGAAACCTATGGGCCGAGGCGGTCAATACCGCTTGTTATGTGTCAAATCGTGTTTTTAAGAGGCCCGGCACAAAACAAACGCCCTATGAGCTTTGGAAAGGCAAGAAGCCTAATGTGAGTTACTTCCACACTTTTGGGAGTAAATGTTATATTTTGAATAATAGAGATCACTTAGGAAAGTTTGATGCTAAAAGTGATGTTGGTCTCTTTCTTGGGTATGCTATTAATAGTCGTGCATATAGAGTCTTTAACTTGACTACTAAGACTATCATGGAGTCTATCAATGTAAAGATAGATGATCTTAGCATGCTTAATTTGTGTGATGATAATGGTGTCAATGAACCTAAAGAAAACATGTTGAATGACACTAAAACACCTATTGATGTGGCTAGTAGTGTTTCTAATCAAGATGATGAAAATGATAGTCATGTTGAAGTTGTAAGTCAAGGGTTGGAAAATGCTTTAAATGATAATCAACAAAATGACCAAGTTGTTGAACATTCTCACCCAAGACTTAGAAACTTACACTATCAAGAAGACATCATAGGTGATTTAAATGAAGGGATTAGAACAAGAAATCAAATTGCTAACCAAATATCCTATGCTTGCTACACTTCTCAAATTGAACCCAAAAACATTAATGAAGCAATTGTTGATGAATATTAGGTTGGGGCTATGCAAGATGAACTTAATCAATTTGAGAGGAATGAAGTGTGGTCCTTAGTTCCTAGACCCAAAGATATAAATGTAATTGGCACTAAATGGGTATTTAGGAATAAGACCGATGAAAGTGGCAAGATTGTGAGGAATAAAGCTAGACTAGTGGCTCAAGGTTACACTCAAGTGGAGGGTGTTGACTTTGATGAGACGTTTGCCCCGGTTGCTCGCCTCGAGTCCATTAGACTTTTGTTGTCCATTGCATGCATTAAAAAGTTCAAATTATTTCAAATGGATGTCAAAAGTGCTTTCCTCAATGGATACCTTCAAGAAGAAGTGTATGTTGAACAACCTAAGGGTTTTGTAGACCCACACTCTCCTAATCATGTGTTTAAATTGAAAAAGGCTCTCTATGGCCTTAAACAAGCTCCAAGAGCTTGGTATGATAGGTTGACTCAATATCTTATTGACAACCAATATAGGAGAGGTGGCATTGATAGAACTTTGTTTATCAAACATCATGATCATGATATTTTTGTTGCACAAATATATGTTGATGACATTGTTTTTGGGTCTACTAATAAAACCAAGGTTGATGAATTTGTTAGTGTTATGTCAAGTGAATTTGAAATGAGTATGGTGGGTGAGTTGAATTATTTTCTAGGAATGCAAGTGAAGCAAACTAGCATGGGCATAATGTTGAATCAATCTAAATATGCTAAAAATCTAGTTAAGAGATTTGGCCTAGAAAATGGAAAAGATTTTGAAACTCCCATGAGCACCACTTTAAAACTTGACAAAGATGAAAAAGGGAAAAGTGTTGACCAAAGCCTTTATAGAAGCATGATAGGTAGTCTACTTTACCTAACGGCTAGTAGACCCGATATTTGCTTTAGTGTTGGCTTGTGTGCTAGATTCCAAGCAAATCCCAAGGAATCTCACTTAAAAGCCGTCAAGAGGATCATTAGGTACATCAAAGGTACTCATAGTCTTGGTCTATTCTATTCATTTGATACCAATGATATTCTTGTAGGCTATTGTGATGCGGATTGGGCGGGAAACATAGATGACCGTAAAAGCACATCGGGCAGTTGCTTTTATGTTGGTAATAACTTGGTTTCTTGGTCAAGTAAGAAACAAAATTCGGTTTCCCTTTCCTCTTCCGAAGCCGAATACATTGCGGCCGGAAGTGCTTGCACACAATTACTTTGGATGAAACAAATCCTTAAGGATTATGAGATAGAACAAGGAAAAATGACACTTTATTGTGATAACTTAAGTGCCATTAACATCTCTAAAAATCCGGTTCAACACTCCCGTACTAAACACATAGACATTAGGCATCATTTCATTAGAGATCTAGTTGAACATTCTATTGTTACTCTAGAGCATTTGCCTACTAAAAATCAACTTGTGGACTTGTTCACTAAGCCCTTGGACAAAGAAAGGTTTAAAACTCTTAGAATGTCCATTGGCATGATTTGTGTTGATTGATGTCTTTGTGTGATTATGAGTGGCTTGATGAGCAAAACTTTAATTGCATATCATTGTCTTTAAGAGCTACTCACTTGAGAAGTAATGATCTTTAACAAGTATCTTTTATTGTTTTTAGATCATGCACTTGAGCTTGAAAATCTTATTTTTGAAAAGTGCACTAATGCTTCTCTTGTATGTTTTAGTTTTTGAGTTTTTGTGGTTGAATATGTGTAGATAATGGATGCATCTAGAAGTTTATTGTTAAGTACATGATAGATGACCTATGGTATGTATCCATTTTGCTTCGGCACTACATAGTAATCAACGAGCACCCTCATGGAAAGGGCTACACACCTTGGTTGTGAAGCCACCCAATATAGGAAAGGGCTACGCCATTGTGATGAGTGAAAGCCGCCATGAGGAGTATATGTTTTTGTAAGTAAAATCAAAGAAGTGTTGAAATGAATCATTTTTTTAAAAAAAATCTTTGATTCAAGCCTAAAACAAAACAAAAAGGCTTATGGTGTATAGTTGAGAATTGTGAAAAAGCTCGGGTTGACAAATAGAAACGGGAAAACGAGCCACATGCACACACATGCTCATATGTTGATATCTATTCATTTTAAAAGCAAAAACCGGATGAATATCGGTTTGACCTATTTTTGGAAAGGCTTTAGATGGATAGGTGTGGATAGAGTTTGCATGTTGATATCACAATTACTCCTACTATATATTTGAGAAGCATTCACACACACACATTTTGCTTATGTGCTTGATTCATTAGCAATGTGAGAATATTTTTGAGAGATTAATGAAAATCTATGATTCTCTCTTGGACTTTGACAAGTTATAAAATATTTTCTCTTATTACTTGATTGTGTGATTGTGTGATGTCCCTTGTGAACAAATCTACTTGTTGATAATATGTGGAGCATATGTTAAGGGGGAGCTTTAGTTTATTCAACTTTCGCTTTCTATACGATTTGTTTGCTTAATATCTCGTTCTTTATCTCTTGCGTCCCTTGTCTATTTCTTGACAAAAAGGGGGAGAAAATGTATACTTCACCATGTTTGATATTGGGGAGATTTTGTATACTTCGCACTTTATGTGGAAAAATGTTCCAATTGTGTGAATCATATTCCTCTTTGTGCTTAATTGTGACTTTGTCTTAAGGGGGAGAATTCTTGTCTTAAGGGGGAGAATGAATTCTTTCTTGATAATGTTAAGGATAGTTGGTCCTTGGAAATTGGGAAACTAAGGGAATGCTTTAATATGAACATATTTTATTCACTTGAGATAATGCATTTGTGTATGAGATAAGGGATATCTTCTATGTTTGTTGTTTGGTTAAATAACTCACCATTCTTCTTTAGAGAAGATCTCTTGTTTGGTTGCTATTTTCTCTCATAGGTACTTTGAAGACCGAAAGAGGAATTCTTGAAGACTTGAAGACTTTTTAGTCTAGGAATTTCTTTGTAATTTGAGATTGAGAGTATGCTATCATCTTGAGTTTATTTGAGTGAAACATTGTATGGTGAGGTTGAGTGTTTTTGCCATGGAATAGCCAAAGGGGAAGATTGTAAGGTTTATGATTTGTATTGGCTTGATTCCATTGCAAAACACTCTATGTTTGTATTAGTTGTTGCTTAGGACATTATTTGAAGAAAGGAAGCTTAAAAAGTGAAGAGCAACGTCTAGTGTAAAAGTCGTCTTCAAGAGATGAAAAACGTCAAAGGTAAATCTTGACTTCTATCCTCTTGCAAGGCGTTAGCGCACACACACACAATTCATACATGTGTGTCCCTACATCGTGGTTCAAACATTTGGCATAACACATTCACACACTTCATAGCATGCTCATGCATTGATCTTGTATTGACAAACATTGTGAAATTGCATGCTTTGTGAATATCTCTTTGATATGGCATGCTTGTGTGAATATGTGTTTATTTGTTTGTGTATTTTGTGTTTAGGACTTGAACATATTCTCATTTAATGCCTTATTGAGTTCCGGTCGTTTCGGTTACTCATTCATAAGGTTTCGAGTCCAAACAAGTTGACTATGCTACTTTTCGTTCTCATTTGTTGTGTTGTCTTCATCGTCGGATTCCGAGATGATTTCTCAACCATTTTTCAAAGTTGAGTAGTCATAGTCATGCGTGAGGGAGTCACGGTTCAAAATTCGAAAATGGATTCAAAATCGGAGGTCGGATGCCCAAGATATGGGCTGAAGAACCGAAGGAGCGAGTGAGAGAAGTCGGGATCATGTGTGGCCACAAGGGCTGCCCGTGTGGGAGGCCGTGGGCCCCACGGCCAAGGGAGCCCTCTGCTCCCGTGGGCCCCACGCTCCCCCCATGGGGAGGTGACGTGTCATCCTCTGATTCGCTCGTAAAATCTCTCTCTTCCCTCCTTTTAAACCCATCTCCTTCCCTCCACACTTTCAAGAATTTTGAAGAACACTTTGAAAGTTTTCTGTAGAATTCTACAATTTTTGTTTTCTTATTTTGATCTTATCTCTCTCATACGGACTCGAAATCATTCGATTCAAAAACCAAAATTGTTGGTCTTGAAGAGAGCTACAAATCCTAAGCATTTCTAGAGGCAGCTGACTTCATCATTTTTCTCAGCTGGTCCATTTTCAGTACGTGGTCAGTATGTTAGTTTTGACTTTTTTTTTTTCAATTTCATCTTTGATCATCTCTTGATTCTTACTATTTGATTGATGAAATTTGTTGAGAAGTATGTTAGATCACTTGCTAGGGTTGTTTGATCATTTGTTAATTGAGATTTAGCTTTGTGATTTGTCTTTGAACATATATGTGCTAAACTTGATTGTGTGTGAAATTGATTCTAGAAATTGAATATATGATGTATCTCATATTATTTTCTAGGTTCTATTTCTTGATCTAAGAACTAGGTTTTTAGTGTGATAAATTGAATATTCATAACTTTGTTCTTATTGATTTGCATGTCTTGATTTCTAGATGATTTTGTGATTGTGTGTTGAAATCATATTCTAGACTATCATTGAACATGTACATTTTGCTTGATTGATCATCTAGCTTAATTTGTTTGTGTTTGCATCACTTGCATCACTTTAGATCATAGCCTTGCATTAGGTTGAAGTCTCTAGCAAAGTGAGTGAAGCTTTGTGGATAGAGCAAGGAAGCCTTGATTTGAGTCGGGAGGACTCGAATAATCAAGCAAGGGAGTCTTGTCTAGGGTCGGGAGGATCCGGATAGGCAAGCAAGAAATCTTCTAAGAGACGTGAGCGTCTTAGATAGGAAGTTTCTTTCTAGAGGTGTAGGATACATCTCGGATAGGAAGTAGGCTTGGTGATTCACTAGCCCGAGGGTAGATTAGGAGTTGATAGCTTGAGCAGATATCATGAGTGATAGCTTGAGTGTGTAAGTCCTTTTTCACATAGTGGATTGCTTTGCCGGTGGTTGTGGTATCAACCCGTGGATGTTTTCTCATTGAATTTGGAGCCTATACCTATTCACCCCCCCTCTAGGTATATTTCACTACTACATTAAGGGAAATTTCAGCATATCCTTCAAAATTTGACAATGCATGTGTTGTTAACAATGTTGACAATAAGAGTTTTAATGATATTATTGTGAATCAAGTTGTGGAAAAACTTTACTCTAGGTTCAACATTGTGGTCAAAGAGAATCTTGATAATGTTCGTGTAAGTTCACCCAATACTAAATTTGTCAAGGGTGAGTGCTCTTACCATTAGTGTAAGTTGCACATGTGAGTTAGCTTTAAGACTAGTGTTGTTGTTAAGAAGCTTAGCTTGTTTGCTTTGTATCTTTACAACTTGACATGAACTTAGCTGTCTCACATTGATTGAGTGATAGCTTGAGTGTGTAAGTCCTTTTTCACATAGTGGATTGCTTTGCCGGTGGTTGTGGTATCAACCCGTGGATGTTTTCTCATTGAATTTGGAGCCTATACCTATTCACCCCCCTCTAGGTATATTTCACTACTACATTAAGGGAAATTTCAGCATATCCTTCAAAATTTGACAATGCATGTGTTGTTAACAATGTTGACAATAAGAGTTTTAATGATATTATTGTGAATCAAGTTGTGGAAAAACTTTACTCTAGGTTCAACATTGTGGTCAAAGAGAATCTTGATAATGTTCGTGTAAGTTCACCCAATACTAAATTTGTCAAGGGTGAGTGCTCTTACCATTAGTGTAAGTTGCACATGTGAGTTAGCTTTAAGACTAGTGTTGTTGTTAAGAAGCTTAGCTTGTTTGCTTTGTATCTTTACAACTTGACATGAACTTAGCTGTCTCACATTGATTGTTATGATAGTCAAAATTTGTTGATTAATTTTTGAGAAGTTTTTTTTTTGGAATCTATATGGTGACATTAATGTTAAGGCTTTTAGAGAAAGTCAATTTTTTTTTTTTTTTTTTTTTTTGAGTTGGATTACATTGTCTTTAGTCTCTTGTAATCGACACACCTATAACTTATAGTCATGAGGACTCATAAAAAGGGTGAAGGCGTTGTATTTGATGAAAATAGCTTGCGAAGGTATCTATATATCATATTGCTTGCTTACTTGATTTTTCATCTATTAACTCATTGTTTGTATCACATTCATGAAGCATGTCATAATTGAGAACTTGTATAGTGTTTATATGGTCCTCTTTGACATTTGCTAGTTTAAGATCTTTTGGTGATAAGTGTTCACATTGATCTTATTCATGAAGTGTGTTGTTATTTGTACGATTGTTGAGTGGCTAATTTTTGAATAATGTGAGCTTCATATTCTTTGATAGCTACTCTCTTGAGAAGTAGAGATCTTAAGTAAGTCTCTTTACTTGCTTATTGATCATGTACTTTTAAGCCTTAAATTTTGGTTTCAAAAATGCACTTTGCTTCTCTTGTATGTCTTGTTAAGTATGTTGAGCTTGATTGATGTTAGCTTTGGATACACCTTGAAGTCCTAAGGACTAGTACATTTTAAAATGACCAATGGTTAGTATCCATTTGCTTCAGCAACATAGAACTCAACGAGCACCCTCATGGAAAGGGCTACACACCTTGGTTGTGCAGGGCCCAATGTAGAAAAGGGCTACGCCATTGTGATGAGTGAAAGCCGCCATGAGGAGTATATGTTTTTGTTGGAAAAATCAAAGAAGTGTTGAATTGAATCATAAAAAAAATATATATATATCTTTGATTCAAGCCTAAATATTAAAAAAAAAAAAAGGCTTATGGAGTATAGTTGAATAATCAAATGAGCTCGGGTTGACAAATAGAAATGGGTTGACGAGCCACATGCACACACACGCTCACATGTTGAAATCTATTCTCTTTATAAGCAAAATTTCGGATGATAACCGGTTTGACCTTTTTATAAAAAGGCCTAAGATGAATATATGTTGAAATTGTTTGCATGCTTGATTATCAAACTACTTCTTTTCATATACTTGAAGCAAAATCTTCACACACTCACTTTTGCTTATTTAGTATTTTGATACTTTAGCAATTTTTGAAGACATATGAGAGTGATTAAAAATCTTGATGTAACTCTCTTAGATATGTGAAGCTTATTTGCAAATCTAATAAAATTGCTTGTGATGTGATTGTGTGGTGATTTTTGTGAACATTTGTCTATCTTGATTTTAGATTAGGCACTTGTCAAGGGGGAGCATAATATGCTAAATTTTTGTTCTCTTTTATGACATGTTCACATGTTCTTCAAGGTTGTTGTTTGTTGGCATTATTCTTATTTTTGATAAATCATGGAGATGCTATGATAAATTCTTATATGCATGATGATTTGTTGAATATAATGTTTTGCCTTTGTATATGTTTATTGGTTACTAATTTGTTTCTATGTTTCCTCTCACTTTTTGTTTTTAGTGTTTTTGTGTTACAAGATCATGGGTAAGGCGAAAAAGGTTGGTGGTAACGCTTCTTCTATTCCCGTTGACAAGTCTAAACCTTCACTTTCTTCCAAGGTTTCCAAAGCCAACAATGTGAAGGATTTGGGAATATTTGGTTGCAAGAAGATCATTCAAGAAAGAGGTATAGATTTGAACTCTTGTGATGGTTCTTATGTTTATAAGGTGCTTATGGATAGAAATTGGGGTTCTTGGATTGACATGTTAGGAGTTTCTAATGAGACCATGGTTAGAGAATTTTATCATGTTTACAAAGAAAGTTCTACCGTGACTAGTGCCATTTTGAACATAAGGAAAGTTGTTTTTAGAGTTTGTGCTATGAAGTTGAATGAATTTCTAGACTTGCCCTATGATATTGAGTCGGGTTTCCTTGATGTTGATGTCTTGGAAAACCTTGATTTAATGGGTAAAACTCTTTGTGATGATGTTAATTTTATGTGGGGGAAACGTGCTTTTATTAGACAAGGCGAGCTAACCAAAGTGAGTGCTTTTTGGCATTTATTTGTTTGCTTCAATCTTGTTGTTTCTACTAATGCTTCCGAGCTTAATAGAGATAAAATCAAGATTGTGTATGCCTTGGTGACTAACAAACCTATAAATCTTGGTTAATTGCTTGTGGAACAAATTGAGATTGCAGCTTGCACAAGTCGATTGGATAAGAAATTAGCTTTTCCGGGATTTATTACTCAATTGTGCTTAGCTAAAGAAGTGAAGACTCTTGATGATGATGTGATACTTCCTCCCTTGGAAAAGTTAAGTGAGAAACGTGTGACAAGCATGTCATACAAGGAAAAAGGAAAGTCTTGTGATACTTTTAGGCTATTTAGTGAATCTCTTGATTCTAGCCATATTCCTTGCTCACCTACACTTCCAAGTTGGGCTATGCAATTGAAGATTGAGGTTGAAGAGTCACGAAGATTGATTGAGGCATCACAAAGGAAGATTGAAGATCTAAGTGCCAAAATTGTTGTACAAGATGAGAGGATCAAAGAATTGGAAGGAAAAGCAACTACAACAAAGCGCTATGTGAGATCATCAAACCGTAATACTTTCCTTGGTGGCACAAGTGGCTAGAGAGTTCCTTGAGGTATATTTTCTTACTCTTTCCCTTTGGCTTCATATCATATCAAAAAGGGAGAGAAATATGAGAGATGTGGGAGATATCTAGCATGCTTAGTCTCATTTTTTTTTTTTTTTTTTATTTATTATATTTGGTATCAAGTTTGAACTTTATGGCATGTAATATTTTTTTTGTTGAATCTTGGCTAAGAATGCTTTGTTGGATAGTATGTATTAAGGGGGAGCATACATGATCCATTTGAACTTAAATGTTTTTATTTTCTTGCCTAAGATTGTATATTGCCATATGTGTTGTCTCTTGGATATTCTTGTGCTTTTAAGTTTATTTTAGGTGATATCAAGAGAAGACCAAGATGAAGTTCAAGACTTGTTGTTTTAATTTGTGTCTATATGTGTAACTCATTGTACTCATTGTGACCAAATTTTCTTTGTAATTGTTTTAGTATATGTTTAGGGGTTTTTACATGGAATTTGCCAAAGGGGGAGATTGTTAGGTTTATAGTTTGTATTGGCATGTATTCCATATCAAAACGTGTTTCTTTTGTAATGTTTAGTGGTCCATATGTTGAAGATTTATGAAGACGAAGAAAGTCTTGGCCACAATTCATGCAAAATGCCGGCTTCAAAGAGATATGTGCTTCATTGATCATCAAAGGTAATATAAGACCTCATATCTCTTACAAGGCTAGGCACACACACACACATGGCATCCTTGTGTGTTCCTTCATGGTTAAACATCATTTATATATCAATTTCACACACTTGATAATATATGCTCATGCATTTATACTATCTTGACAAACTTTGCTTATTGCATGTTCTAGGACTATGTCTAGGAAATAGCATATGTGTGTGTCTTTGAGTTTGTATGTTTCTGTATTTTTATATTTGGACTTGAATATGCTCTATTATGATTCCTTATTGAGTTCCGGTCGTTTTGGTTACTCATTCATTTTATTTTGAGTCCAAACGATGTAGCTACGCTACTTTTCGTTCTCATTCGTTGAGTTGACTTCATCGTTGTTTTCCGAGATGATTTCTCAACCATTTTTCAAAGTTGTGTAGTCATCGTCGTCGTGCATGAGGAAGTCATGGTTTATAATCTGAAAACGGATTCAAATCGAAGTTCGGATGCCCAAGATACGGTTGAAGAACGTGAGGGAGCGCACGAGAGGCGAAAGTGGCCAAGAGGCCACGTGTGGCCCAAGCCGTGTGGGAGCCGTGGGCCCCACGGCCAGAGGGGCTCTCTGGCCCCATGTGGCCCACGTGCCCCCCACGGGCTGGGGTGACATGGCCACTCTTGATTGGCCCATTTTTCTCTTCTCTCTCCTCCTTTTATTTCCCTCCATTCCCTCCATTTTGTTTTCAAGAAGAAAAGATTGTGTAATCCCGTCAGATTTTTTCTCCTAAATTTTCTCACTTTCCAAACACCATAACTTCTTCATACGGAGTCGGAATTGAGTGATTCAAGTTGGAGATCGTTCATAATCGGGTCCTCTACCTTTTCCAAATGGTTTGGTGGCTGTTTGATCAATTTTTCTAGTGGTTCCACACAGAAATCCAAACCAGCTCGTGAATCCAAGGTATTGGTCTTATCTTTGGGGTTTCTTTCTTTTTAACCTTCAATTTGCTTGGGGTTTCTTCTTCTATATGTATGTTTATGTTTGGTGAATGCTATTGAGAAAGATAGCTTCATAATCATTCTAATCAAAAGTCTATTTAGAGACAAATGTGGACTAGTTTCTATGATTCTAGGTTTTTCACATGTTTGTGAGTTGTATTATGATTAGAATGACATCTTAGGTTGTTTGTAACTTGATTGAATCAATTTTGTGATAAATGACCTTGAGATTTGATTTGATTTGATCCTTTGATTGATGAAATCTAGGATTATTGTATTTGTATGTGTTTTAGAGCAATCTAGGATTTAATTGATTTATATCTTGAATCCTTGCTCTATATTTTTGGCTAGAATATTGATTGATTTAATCTCATGTATCTAGCATTTTATTGTATGTTGATAGCATCTTGAACTTGTACTTCATGAATATATTTTGTTCAAGTGTTGTATGTGTGAATGAGACTTTGAGCTTATCTATTTGGTGTTTACACATGCTTTAGGTTTTATTCTTGTATTTTGCATCTAGACTTTTATTACTTGTGATATCACATGTTTAGGTCTATTTGTACCATGGAATGTATTGATCACATGTTCTATGTTGAATTGGTTGTTTGCATCATTTGCATTCACATGATCACACTAGGAAGTCCTTGTAAAAGGCATGAAGTCTTGGTTAGAGTCGGGATGACTCGGACAGCCAAGCAAGAAGACTTGCCTAGAGTCGGGATGACTCGGATAGGTAAGCAAGAAGTCATGACTTAGACTCCACTAGGTTGGGTGAACTAAAGATTGGTCACTTTGTGGATTCTCTATTTTTATCATCCAATATATATATAGTACCCTAATGGTTGTATTTCAACCCGTGGATGTTTCCTCCTTGGAGGTTTTACCACGTTAAAAAATCTCTTGTGTTAATTCTTCATATTTCTATCTTTTATATTTTATTTGTGTATGTTATTATCTTGTTTCATATTACTCACTTGTGATGTATAGTGAAGCAAGTATTTGTAAAGTTTGATTTGTGGATTCATTCTTTTGATCATATTTTTGTATATATGATTCTTTTGTATATTGTAATTTTTGTATAGTGATATTTGATCCTCTTGTAACTCATTGAACATCTACTGAAATACAAGCTTTCTTTGTTGTTGTGTTTATTTGTTCTTATACCTCGCACAACTAGATGATATACTTAGACCTTGTTCACATGATTATATTCTCATATTGTTTATGTATGTCTTTCTTGGTTTATTTTATTGTGTGTAAGGCTACCTTAATTGACAAACGAAAGTTTGTTCAAGGGATTGAAAAAAGGTGTAAAAACCTATTCACCCCCCCCCCCCCTCTAGGTATGCCTTAAGCAATTTAACTACGTTTGTATACTTTCAGCTTGCATCATTTGCATCACTTAGATCATAGTCTTGCATTAGGTTGAAGTCTCTAGCAAAGTGAGTGAAGCTTTGTGGATAGAGCAAGGAAGTTTTGATTAGAGTTGGGAGGACTCGGATAATCAAGCAAAGAGACTTGTCTAGGGTCGGGAGGATCCGGATAGGCAAGCAAGAAATTTTCCTAGAGATGTGAGCGTCTTGGATAGGAAGTTGCTTTCTAGAGGTGTAGGACACATCTCGAATAGGAAGTAGGCTTGGTGATTCACTAGCCCAAGGGTAAATTAGGAGTTGATAGCTTGAGCGGATATCATGAGTTGGTAGCTTGAGTGTTGATGCAGTAAAATCTGTGTTCAATTTACTAAGAAAGTTCGTTCACTGGGATCGGCGATTTTATCGGTTAAAACCAATTAATCTAGCAAAGGCTACTCTAAATGCGAAAACTAAATTGCATAATGCTTTTCTTTGGAAAAATTGTTTAATTCTAAAATTAACCTAATTTATGACTACTTGAACTAAAAATCAAATCAACGAATAATCAAATCAAAGAATGAATATATGGGGAGATACTAGGGAATCGATGCACCTTTCTTAGACACTCAATGCTCTCAATTAGTCTCAATAAACACTTCAATAAAGTTTAGGGCTTGTTTTGATAAACAATTAAGAACGAATCTCCTTCCCACCACTCGCACAAAGGCCATGTGTCAAGTGATAGTAACGAAATCCTTTGGAACAAAACTCTAAGCCAAATCAATGCAACAAGGCCATGCAAACATTAACTTTCAAATCTATTAAGCTTATGATTGTGATTTAAATGGAAAGGCCATTCACATCTAAACCCTAATCTCATAGATAAACTAAAGCACAAACTCATATCAATTGAGGCCACAAAATAATATGAATCAGTAATATAGAGCAATTAATTCAATAGACAAGACTAAAACCCAATTGATTAACAAAAAGATAGACTAATTGATTACATAGAGTTGTCCAAAATTGATTACATCAATCCCCTAATAAAGGTTTAGTTACACATCAATGGAGAGAACAAAAACATAGAAGAGATGAAGATAGAACCCATTATGGTGCGATGCTTCTGACTTGATATCTCCGTCGTCTTCCTGCTCCAAGTAATCTCCTCTGATGGAATGAATGAAAGAATGAATGAATCGGTGGAATGAATGAATGTGAAAGAATGGTGTTTTTGGGTCTAATCCCCTTGTGGTGGCTCCCCCACAAAATAAGATATCAATTTCTATATATAATCCTCTCAAAAATAGGTTACTTGATGTCCCAAACGAACCAAATTTATGAATTACCGCTGCCCAGGTCGCTGCCCAAGCAAGTTGCCTCCACAGCTGCACAAGAAGCGGACTTGTTCTGTTATGGCTCGCTGCCCAGGTCGCTTCCCAGGCAAGTTGCACGGTGGGCGGTCTGGGCCGCGGTAAACATTTCAGACCTGACCTTCGGTTACTAAATTGGTCATAACTTCTTTTAGGAATATCGGAATTGCAATCCGAAAAGTGCGTTGGAAACTAGACTTCCGAGGCTTTCAATCCATAGGTGGTAGGACACACAATTCAACCGAAGCTGAGAGTTATGGGCCCCGCAACATAGAGGTTCTGCACTGGCCGAAAATCATCTTTTCATTGTTTCTTCCAATTTGCTCATTTTCTCCATCTTTTGATTCCTTTTCTTCCAAAATAAGATTTAACACCACTAGAATGGAATGGACCTACACATGCTCAACAAACACATTAAACAACCTAATTTACTCAAGAACAAAGCATAAATAATAGGAATTCGGGGCCTAAAACATGTATAGAAATGAACCGATCAAATACCCCCAAACCTATCTTTTGCTAGTCCTCGAGCAAAACAAAGCAAAAAACTAAAACTAAAAATCTAAAAACAAAATTAAATCTAAGCTAGGCCACTTTCGTAGGGAACACGATAGCATTGAACGTATGCTACAAGCCTTTAAACCTCTAGGTGTCCCTAGTAGGAGGAGTGTTGTCTCGTGAGGGTTTATAGCTATGCTACCCACAAACATATTTATGCGAAAAGCTAAATAATCAAGATGCAAACTCACATGTACCTTTCAAGCCAATGCATGCTAGATCCAATAGGTAAAGACTAAAGTTAAGTCACAAATTTGAAAGCATTGCTCAATTTTAATGAAAAGCCCAAGCTCAAGACATTCTAGCTTCAAAAACACATTCGCCAAATGCCATAGATATAATTCATCTCAACTCTAATTCTCACAAGATATCGCTCATATTTCACACAGAACCTAGGCAAATACACTCATCAAGCATATGTGAAAGAAGTTATGCACAAGAAATTTCAAATTATAATCGCATATGAATATGTTATTGAAAGAACGCTTGATTTGTATGCAAAAGATCTCATGAAAAGAATCAAACATTAAGAACAAGATAGAGCACATGTTTACCTTACTCTCGAGCTGGCATCCCCAAAAGATCAATTAGGTCTTTTCTTTGGTTGTAACGGGGCCATTGGGTGAAGGCTAAGAAAGAACGGGAAAAGGATAGCAAACAAACCTAGGATCATATCGAGAAATTCTTCGGCAATCTTCATACTCGGCCGAATTTCTTCGAATTCTTCATTCCACTTGCATCTAGGCTTCTTGAACAATTTTCATTCATTCTCCTTCTTGAGTTGACTTGGATTCCTTATCACTTCATTGTAAAGCTCTATTCCTTTTCTCTTTTATTTGATACATCATCTCATTCATTTATCTCTTTCTTTTTTTTTTCTTTTTCTTTTTCTTTTTCCTCTTTTTATTTAAAAACTTTTCCATCTATTTCTTCTTGACACCACTTTGGTGTTTGTTCTCTTGCTTTTTCTTTGGTACATGTACATCACGAGTCGCACATTTCAAACTCCCTTCAATCATCTTCATCACTTCCTCTATATGATCCCAAGCTATATGGTATGGCTAAATTATGGCTTATTGGGGTTAAGTTAATGTAGGTGATGAAATAAAAAGGCTTATTGTGTTTGGCTTCAAACAGGGCTATGGAGCACACACGTAAGGTAGGAAATATTTAAGGCCTTTTAAGTGAGTTCAAGCACACATTGCCTATATCACTTCTAAAGGTTCAACCAAATCAAGAGCAAGTCCACATGTGATATCTTTTTTATGAGAATTGTTCTTTAATGCTCAATGTACAACCTATAGAGATCGAATCTAATGCTAAGAACCTACTGAGTGTTTAAAGAGTAGAAACAAAATATCCCTCATATCATGTCATTTATGTATGCTTTTTGGCTTAGTGAACTCACAAGGGTAGTCTCCACTATTAATCATGGTAATCCAACTAAGCATCCTATCCACTATCACATCAAGAGCATGTCATAAGTTTTGAAAAATGCAATGCAATACTCTAAGTGGCAAGAAGTTAGTTTAAACTCAGTGAATAAAGCATATATTACGGCTCTTAAAGCACACAAAAGAAGCATCTCAACATGGAGGACAAAAATTTAAAAACTGATGACTTTCGAAATCAACCTATGTATGTTCTTTAATGTATATCTCTCACATGACTTAACAACAGTTAACCAAATTTTAGCACAAGATAATAGACATGCAAACACACACTTTTCATGTAGAACATATTTCAAAATTCGCAGTAGAAAAGTGAGAGAACAGACGACGAACACAGTGCACGCACCGTTTCGCAACAACAGGGCATTGCCCATGACCTTTGGTCGAAGAAACATTCATAACTTTTTAACCACTGCCCAGAATTTTTCATTCTTTATACCGTTGGATTCGTATCAAAAAATCGAAGAACCCAACGTGGACGGAAAAATTTATTTCCTCACCAATCAATACTGTTTTAACAAAACGTTTGCCTCAAAATTTTCAAAACAGGACACATTTTCGCAGATCTATCAATGAATCGAAAAAAATCAAACAAACACGAATTCACACCCCCAAACCTAATCTAAACATTGTCCCCAATGTTTGTATGACATTAAAAGAAAAAGCAGGGCATGTATGAACTCAACACACAAAACAAAAAACTAGAAAACTAAAAACTAAAAACTAAAAAGAAAGTACCTAGGTGGGTTGCCTCCCACCAAGCGCTTAATTTAACGTCTGGGCAAGACGTGTGAGAGCACTACGGCTCTGAAGGCACGATGACTTTCATTTGAACGACTTCTCCGCTTGTATTACCACCATTTGAGCCAAGGAGTTTAGGACACTCTTTCATATCAAGGGCTTTCTTCCCACCAATGATAGTTTCTCTTACTTGGTCCAATCTGTCCTTGCGGACCCAAACTTGTTGAATTCTCCTTGGTTTTCCACTCGGCTTTCTTTGTTTCTTTTTGCATCTTTCAATAAACTCCGCACATTGAGCCTTTTTATGACCCCTGGTATGGCAAAAATAACAATTGTAAGGAAAAAAATGGAGGACCACATGTGACATTACTAACCTTTGCATTGGAATGGCTTGAATCTCCTTTGATGATGTTACGCCTGAAAGTCTCTCCCTTAATGCCTTGTTCCTTGGTCAAGATCTTGATAGTACTTTCGGCCTTTTCAAGCTCCATTAAATAATCGATTTCCTTCACCATTGCTATTCTCAAAGCATTCTCGTTTTTGCACAATTCCTCCTTCATGGCATCTATTGTCTGGTCTTTCAGTTCTGCTTGCCTTTGGATTTTCCTTGTCTTGTGAGCAAAATCTTCCTCTTGTTCTTCAACCAACCTTGCAAGCTTTTCTGCCCTCTTAATTGCCTCATCTCTTTCCTTCCTAAGGGTCTCCACTTCTATCATCAAATTAGCATTTTCACTTTTCAGCTTATTAATTTCTGACGACGTTTGTGCTTCACAAGTCTCCCATGTATGAACATCTTTCTCACCTTTGTCCTCAAATAATGATAGAAAGAACTCACTTGCATTCTTTGGGTAGTCTTCTGATTGCAATGTATCCACGGTAAAACAATCAACTAAGTTAATGTCCTGCAAATCTGATTTGAAAACCTTAAAATCTACCGTTTCATCCAAAACGGTCATGGAAAGCTTCCCTTCATGTACATCAATAATTGTTCTTGCTGTCTTCATGAATGGTCTACCTAAAAGGATAGGTCTCATGTTTGTTTCCCTACTCACATCATCCATGTCTAGAACTACAAAATCTACCGGAATGACGAGCTTATCCACTTGAACCAACACATCTTCCACAATTCCTCTCGGATACCAGGCTGATCCATCGGCTAACAAAAGTGACATCGTTGTCGGTTTAAGCTCATTCAACCTAAGTTGCTTGTAAACAGAGAAGGGCATCAAATTAATACTAGCTCCTAAGTCTAACATTGCCTTCTCGAGCTTAGTACCCCCAACTGTGATGTTGATGCAAAAGCTGCCCGGATCCTTAAGCTTGGGTGGAAGCTCTTTTTGTAGAACTACACTCGCATTTCCCGTTATGTATTCTTGATGGTTAGGACCAAACTTCTGCCTGTTGGAGTGGAGACTCTTGAAAAACTTAGCATAAGCAGGCATTTTTTCTATCATATCGAGCAGGGGAAGGTTTACATTAACCTTTGTGAGGATGTCAAAAATATCCTTAAATGACTTGTTGAGCTTGTCTCTTTTCAACCTCCCAGGGAATGGAACTGGTGGAACATAGGGAAGAGGTGGAATATAAGGATCTGATGACTTGTGTAAAACTGAGATCTTTTTAGGTGTTGACTCAACCACTACCTCTTTGTTTTCTGTTCTAGTGTCTTCCCCATGTACTTCTTCCAACTCCTTGGTTTTCTTCTGCCTTGGCTCATCAATTTCTTCCTTATTCAGCACTCGCCCACTTCTCAAAATTGTCACAGCACTGGCTTGCTCTGATTGACTAGGAAACCTTCCTGGTTCATTCTTGCGAACTGCGTCGGCTATTTGCCCCATATGTGTTTCTAAATTTTTAAAGGATGACTCAATGTTGTTAAATCTCTGATTTGTATCACGTGAGAAGCGCTCTGTATTCTCAGCAAGGGATGTCACAATTTCTTCCAAGGATCTCTTCTTCGGCTGATAGGTGGTACTGTCTCTATTTGCAGCATTGTTCCATTGTTGAGGTTGACTATTAGAACCTTGACCTTGGTAATTGCCTCTGTTGTATCCTCCTTGATTTGTTCCCTGAGTGTTCTGTTGAATGAGCTGATGACCATTTAGAGCAGTGTTAGGGTCAGAATAAGATAGATTCGAATGGTTACGCCACGTAGGATTGTAGGTATTCGAGTAAGGATCGTTCCTCCCTCTTTGGTAATTGAAAGCTTGAACCTCCTCTGTCTCAAATGGTATCCCATCTCCATCTTGCACTGAGTTCACCCCTAACTGCTGTTGAGTCCTATTCGAGTTTTGGGCCATCATAGCCTGTACTTGCTTAGCTAGATTTGCCATCTGAATTTCCACCCCAGTTGTCTGGTTGACCTCATACTTACCTCCCTTTCTGACCATTGAACTTCTATGCTGGGAGTTTAGAGCCAAAGTTTCATAGATCTCAGCAATCTCTAAAGCAGATTTCTTGGTAATGATACCCCCCACAAGCGTTGTCAACAATGTTTTGTGTGAAAGGTGTCAATCCATCATAAAAAGTGCGGACTTTGTACTCCTCCGTCACCATGTGAGGGGGAATTTGATCTAACAACTCCTTATATCGCGACCATGCTTCATGGAAGGACTCACCATGTTCTTCACCGAAACTAGCTATCTTGATCCGGACTTCTTTTGCTTTTGAAGCAGGGAAAAATCTGTTGAAGAATGTAGTGCACACGTCAACCCATGATCTCAAAGATCCTGCCCTTACTGAATTGTACCACTTGATGCCCTTGTCCTTCAAACAATACCGAAAACACCTCATCCTTAACTGCTCTTCTGTCAATCGGCCCATCGGGAAATTCCCTACGGTAGCTTGATAGTCCTTCATAAACTGGAGGCAGTCTTCTGTTGCCAAACCGTGAAAAGATGGCAGCATATTTAAATGGCTACTCCTCAACTCATAACTCCTGGCTACGGCATCTAACACAATTGGCTGAGGTTGGTCTCCTAGCATAGGCTGTCCAGACTCTCTCATTAGTCTGATATCATCATTTAGTGCACGTCTTGGAGAACCCGATGGATTGTCTCGAACTTCCTGTCTATTCTGAATACCTTGTTCATCATGAACCTCTCTTTCAGCTTGAATAACCCGGTCACGTTGCTCACCGTGATCACCCATGTCCTCAACTAAAGGATCTAACTCTTCAAACTGTCTAGCAACTCGGCCTACTCGGTCAATCTCGTCGTTAGCAGGGATCAGAATACTTCCAAGCGAACGACGTCCGTTCATACACCTGTGAAACCTAAAACACCAAAAACACAACTACCACGAAGTAAGATGAAACAAGAGAATAACTAAAATCTAAAATAAAATCTAATGACACACACTACCTAACTAAATTAACTAGATTCAACTAATAGATTCTATACCAATCCCCGGCAGTGGTGCCAAAATTGATGCAGTGAAATCTATGTTTAATTTACTAAGAAAGTTCGTTCACTGGGATCGGCGATTTTATCGGTTAAAACCAATTAATCTAGCAAAGGCTACTCTAAATGCGAAAACTAAATTGCATAATGCTTTTCTTTGGAAAAATTGTTTAATTCTAAAATTAACCTAATTTATGACTACTTGAACTAAAAATCAAATCAACGAATAATCAAATCAAAGAATGAATATATGGGGAGATACTAGGGAATCGATGCACCTTTCTTAGACACTCAATGCTCTCAATTAGTCTCAATAAACACTTCAATAAAGTTTAGGGCTTGTTTTGATAAACAATTAAGAACGAATCTCTTTCCCACCACTCGCACAAAGGCCATGTGTCAAGTGATAGTAACGAAATCCTTTGGAACAAAACTCTAAGCCAAATCAATGCAACAAGGCCATGCAAACATTAACTTTCAAATCTATTAAGCTTATGATTGTGATTTAAATGGAAAGGCCATTCACATCTAAACCCTAATCTCATGGATAAACTAAAGCACAAACTCATATCAATTGAGGCCACAAAATAATATGAATCAGTAATATAGAGCAATTAATTCAATAGACAAGACTAAAACCCAATTGATTAACAAAAAGATAGACTAATTGATTACATAGAGTTGTCCAAAATTGATTACATCAATCCCCTAATAAAGGTTTAGTTACACATCAATGGAGAGAACAAAAGCATAGAAGAGATGAAGATAGAACCCATTATGGTGCGATGCTTCTGACTTGATATCTCCGTCGTCTTCCTGCTTCAAGTAATCTCCTCTGATGGAATGAATGAAAGAATGAATGAATCGGTGGAATGAATGAATGTGAAAGAATGGTGTTTTTGGGTCTAATCCCCTTGTGGTGGCTCCCCCTCAAAATAAGATATCAATTTCTATATATAATCCTCTCAAAAATAGGTTACTTGATGTCCCAAACGAACCAAATTTACGAATTACCGCTGCCCAGGTCGCTGCCCAAGCAAGTTGCCTCCACAGCTGCACAAGAAGCGGACTTGTTCTGTTATGGCTCGTTGCCCAAGTCGCTTCCCAGGCAAGTTGCACGGTGGGCGGTCTGGGCCGCGGTAAACATTTCAGGCCTGACCTTCGGTTACTAAATTGGTCATAACTTCTTCTAGGAATATCGGCATTGCGATCCGAAAAGTGTGTTGGAAACTAGACTTCCGGGGCTTTCAATCCATAGGTGGTAGGACACACAATTCAACCGGAGCTGAGAGTTATGGGCCCCGCAACATAGAGGTTCTGCACTGGCCGAAAATCATCTTTTCATTGTTTCTTCCAATTTGCTCCTTTTCTCCATCTTTTGATTCCTTTTCTTCCAAAATAAGATTTAACACCACTAGAATGGAATGGACCTACACATGCTCAACAAACACATTAAACAACCTAATTTACTCAAGAACAAAGCATAAATAATAGGAATTCGGGGCCTAAAACATGTATAGAAATGAACCGATCAAGTGTGTAAGTCTTTTTTCACATAGTGGATTGCTTTGCCGGTGGTTGTGGTATCAACCCGTGGATGTTTCCTCTTTGAGGTTTCACGTGTTTCCTCTTTGAGGTTTTACCACGTAAAAACTACTTGTGTTCATTTTTGTTTTACTTTTCTTTATCTTCCATATCTTACATTGATTGCATATCTTGTAAATTGATTAACTCTTGTATTAGTGAAATCAATTCATTTGTTAAATCTAATCAAGTGTGCATTTTCTTTGTTATATTCCGCGTTATTTTTAATATTGAAAGAATTTGAGTCTATACCTATTCACCCCCCCCCCCCCCCTCTAGGTATATTTTGCACTACTACTTAAGGGAAATTTCACCCGCTTTCTTGCTGAATACTCCTAGAACTTCGGTCTAGGGTTTCAGTGATGCACGGGCCTTCCTTTGGAGTCTAACGAAGTCGTTGGGGATTTGATCCCTGAAATCCGATGATTCCTTTTAGGACTGAAAGAGTTGACTTTGCTTTTGAGTAAAACTCTTGATTGGCAGGAATACATGTAGTATTCTAACTCAAACGATGGCGTTTAATTTCTGCCTTCCCTCTTGGTTTGCTGTTCGGGGTACTTGCTTTCTTATTTCAAGCGGGGGTAGGAGCACTAGGATTTTGCTAAGTGCCCGCTACTAGCTTTTTGGCGGAACGGGGTACTCCAGTACCTCGCCTTCTTCTCGCTTCTCTTGATTAATACTTTGACCGTGTCAAAATACCGGGTATCGGGCTACCGGGGTACCTGGATGTAGACAGACACTGGGTATCTTATGATATTAATGTCTTTGGGGCCTTGTCTTCGAGGTTTCCAGGTACTTTCCGAGTCTTAGTAGTTTTGGATCTGATCAGGGTGGGTAGAGGATCCCGTCTCGACCTTTTGTGGGTAGACGGGGTACCTGGATACCTCTTCCGCAGTTGTTTTCTATCCCGACTAATATTTCTGATGCTGATGGAAAATTCTTTTTTGGTCCCTGCCAATTTTGGCGGTTAACAACTAATATGGTCAAAGGTGAGTGCTCTCATACTTGATTGAGTAGCATATATGAGAATATTTTTTGTTCTTGTTTGATAAGAGTTCTAAGTTTGATGTTTGACTAAGATATTTGTAATATGCTAGGTCTAGTATTCAAACTTGGTGTCTCTAGTCAATATGTGAACTTAATATTCTCATACTATCATTATGATAGTCGAAATTTGCTGATTAACTTTAAAGAAGTTTAATTTTGAAATCTATATAGTGATTATTTTTGTTAAGACTTTTAGAGAAAGTCGTTTTTGCATACTTGTTTGAGTTGAAGTGTATAGTCTTTATTCTCTTGGGATGACACACCAATAACTTGTTGTCATGAGGACAAACAAGCCAAGAGAGCTCATAAAAAGAGTGAAAGCTTTGCATTTGATGAAAAAGCTTGCTAAGGTATTTCTATATCCTAATGCTTGCTTACTTGTTTTTCATCTATCAACTCATTCTTTGCACTACATCATGTAGCATGTCTTATTAAAGAACTAGTATAGCTTCATATGGCTCTCATTGACATTTGCTCTCTAAAGATCATTTAGTGATTTATTAACAATGATCTTAAACATGATGCATGAAATGTTTGTTTGATTGATGAGTGGCATTCTTTTGAAAAGTATGAGCTTCATTTTCTTTGAAAGCTACTCTCTTGAGAAGTAATGATCTTAAGTAAGTCGCTTTATATTGCTTTTAGATCACGCGCTTTTAGTCCTTAAAACTTGGTTTTCAAAAGTGCACACTTTGCTTCTCTTGTATGTTTAGTTGAGTAAGTTGAGTTTGAATATATGTAAGTTGTGGATACACCTTGAAGTCATTTGACTAGTACATTTAAAATGACCTGTGGGTAGTATCCATTTTACTTCGGTAACTACATAGAACTCAACAAGCACCTTCATGGAAAGGGCTACACACCTTGGTTATGTAGCCGCCTAATGTAGGAAAGGGCTACACCATTGTGATGAGTGAAAGCTGTCATGAAGCGTATTTTTTTATGTTAGAAAAATCAAAGAAGTGTTGATAAGAATCAATAATAATAATAATAATAATAAAATTCTTTGATTCAAAACCAAAATAAAAACAAAAGGCTTTAAGAAGTTTGTTAAAAATCAAGTTTGCTCGGGTTGTCAAATAGAAATGGAATAACGAGCCACATACACTCACATGCTCATATGTTGAAATCTATTCTTTTAAAGCAAAAATACCGGATGATAATCGGTTTGACCTTGAATGGAAAAGCTTAAGATGAGTAGATGTTGATATGGTTTGCATGTTAATGATCCAATTACTCCTTTATATATGTTTGAAGCAAATCCACACACACACTTGTTTTGCTTTTAAGTGAATTTGGTATGCTAGCAATTTTAGAAGAATTATGAGAGAAATTGAAAATCTTGGTGTATCTCTCATAGTTTGTGGAGCTTATTTTGTTGAATTTCTTTAAAATTGCTTGATTGTGTGATTGTGTGGATATCGTTGTGAACAAATATCATATCTTGATCTTAGATAGAGCACTTATCAAGGGGGAGCATTGTATGCTAAACTTTGTTCTCTTTTATAATATGTTCACATGATTTATTTTGATAAAAAAAAAATGACATAATTGAACCTTGAAAATGCATGTTACTTATCTCATATATATATATATATATATATATATATATATATATATATTCCCCTTGATTATCCCTTGTTTGTTTCTTTGACTATTCCTTGACAAAAAAGGGGAGAAATGTATACCTCACCATGTGTGGGAGAAATGTACCATGTGTGGGAGAATGTACCTCTTTGTGGATTATTGACCTTCTTGTATTAAGGGGGAGAATTCTTTTCTTAAGGGGGATTAAAGAATTCTTATGTGTTGAGGTTAAGGAACTAAGGGATTGCTTTAAAGTAAACTTTTATATGAGATAGGGGGAGTCTTGTTTGTTTTTATGGATATATCTAACCAATCTTCTTTGTAGAAGATTTCTTGTTTGTTTGGTTGTGTATTTCTCACAGGTGCCTTGATGATTAAAGAGGAGAATCTTGAAGACTCATGAAGACTTGAAGATATTTTAGTCCAGTGTTCTCTTTGTAATGTGAGGTTGTGACACTACAATCAACTATGAGATAGTTTGAGTGATCATTGTATAGTGAGGTTGAGGTTTTAGATTTAGGTGATTCGTGATTAGATCGAGCTTCAAAGAAGGAAAGCAACTTCGCATGCAAAGTTTGTCTTCAAAAGGAAATATGTTTATGTGGATACTAAGATATCGAGATAATTCTTCCTCTTGCAAGGTGCAGGTGCACACACACACATTGCATACATTTGTATCCCTGCATCATTGCATTTTATTGGTATAACACATTCATGCACTTGTTGAAGTATGCACAAGCATTAGTCTTAATTTGACAAACATTGTAAAATTGCATGTTCTAGGACTATCTTTAGGAAATGGCATACTTGTGTGATATTGTGTTTATTTGTTTATGTTTTATTGTTTTAGACTTGAATATGTTCTCATATGATTCTTTATTGAGTTCTGGTCATTTCGGTTTCTCATTCATTAGTTTTCAAGTTCAAACTAGGAAGCTACAATACTTTACGTTCTCTTACAATGCGTTGTTTTCGTCTTCATGTATTGAGTCGAATTCATAACCTTTTGTCAAAGTTTCATAGTCGTCCTTGTGCGTGAGGGAGTCATGGCTCATAATCCGAAGACAAAATTGAATTCAGAGTTCGAAGGCCAGAATATGGCTGAAGAACGCGAGAGGAGCACGAAGGAGGCGGAAAATGGCCGAAGGCCATTTTGGGCCACCTTCCCGTGAGGGCGTGTGAGCCTCACGGGAAGGCCACCTCTTTGCCTCCTTGAGACCCACGCGCCTCCATAGGAGGCTGAGGTGGCAAGGCCTCATTGGTGGTCGGATATCTCTCTCCTCTCCATCTCTTTTTCCTCCATTTAAATTCGAATCTTATGCAGAATTCTTCACAACTTCTTCCATTATGTTTTCGTGATATCTCTCTCATTTGAACTCCAAATAAAGTGATTCAAAGCCAACAATGTTGGTCTTTAAGAGAGGAACAAACCCAAGCATTTTTAGATCCAAATGATGTTTTAATTTTCTGCAGTAAACCGATCTCTACTCCTGAGTCATCATTTGTAAGTGAATCAATTTCTTTTCATTTTCTTTTGTGATCATCTTATTGAATCTTCTTATTTGATCAATGAAAAGTGTTAAAGATGATGTTGATTCATATTCTAGGTTTGATTGATTGATTGATTTTTGAGTTTAAGCTTTGTGATCATATTTGAATATCTTTTAGCTAAACTTGATTAACATGGAATTGATTCTAGAAATCCTGTGTAATAAGCCTGATTGTTGATTTCTAGATTTAGTTTCATGTTTCTAAGAACTAGGATTTTTTTATTGTGATATTGATTATTCTAATCTAGTTCTTATTGATTCACATGTTTAGATATCTAGATAACTTTGTGATTGATTGTTGAAAGCATATTCTAGTTATCTAATTGCATGTTCATAGAGTTTGTGTGATCTACTTGCTCTATTTGCTTGTGTTTGCATCATTTGCATCACTTAGATCATATTGCCTTGTAATAGGTGGTAGTCTCTTTTCAAAGTGAGTGAAGCTTTGTTTAGATTAAGAAGACTTGGCTAGGACAAGTGATTCGAATAGTCAAGCAAGAAGTCTTAGTTAGGATCAAGGTGATCCGGATAACTAAGTAAGAAGCCTTGTCTAGGATCAAGTGGATCCAAATAGACAAGCAAGAAGCCTTCCTAGAGACGTGAGCGTCTTGGATAGAAAGTTGCTTCCTAAAGGTGTGTTGGTCACATCTTGGATAGGAAGTAGGCAAAATGACTCACTAGGCCCGAGGATAGATTAGGAGTTGATAGCTTGAGGAGTGTATCATGTGTTGATTGCCTTGAGTGTGTATCTCCTTTTCATCATAGTGAATTGTGGTTTGCCTGTGGTTGTGGTATCAACCCGTAGGTGTTTTCTCTTCGGAGGTTTTTACCACGTAAAAATCTCGTGTTGATTTTTGTGCTTTTAGTTTCTTTACATACTTTAACTTGTATTGTTTTAACACTTGTCTAATTGAATTAATATTAACTTGTTAAAACAATCTACTTGTTAAATACTCTAAGTGTGTATAAATTGGTTGTGTGGAAAAGAAGTGCGACCCCCCCCCCCCCCCCCCCCCCCCCCCCCCCCCTCTTCCCCCCCTCTTCCCCTTTAGGTATATTTTACACTATAAGTGGTTTAGGGGATTTCAGAAGCCATAGGTTTTGATAGCAGTATCAAACCTGATGTTCCAAGATATAGATGCTTGCTTCAGTCCATAAATGGATCTTTGCAACTTGCAAACCTTTTGCTCTTGATCTTGGGACATGAATCCCTCTGGTTGCATCATGTAGATGCTCTTGTCAAGATTGCCATTCAAGAATGTAGTCTTGACGTCCATTTGTCAAATTTCATAATCGAAATGGGCTGTAATGGATAAGAGTATCCTAATAAACTTAAACATAGCTACTGGCAAGATGGTCTCGTCAAAATTGACCCCCTCCTTTTGGGTATAACCCTTTGCCACTAGCCTTGCTTTGAAGGTCTCTACCTTCCCGTCTACTCCTTTCTTTCTCTTGTAGATCCACTTACACCCTATAGGTTTTATCCTATCAGGTAAGTTTACAAGCTCCCATATTGAGTTAGATTACATGGACTCCATCTCGAGATTCATGGCTTTAAGCCATTCCTCTTTGTCAGAATTTTCCATTGTATGTTTAAATAACAATGAATCATCCACACTATCATTAGAGACGATAGTTTGTGCCTCTCCAATACCTAAATAGTAATCAAGTTGTTGTACAACCCTCCCACTACGTTTAGTTGGTAGTGTGATCTGACTAGGAACCGTCTAACTATCAGACGTTAATAAAACAACAACATCGTCAACAACCTTTGTTGATTGTTTACTGGTCGAACCAACTTTTAATTCATTTCATACAATCTTACTTCAAGGCTTATGATCTCTCATATAGTTTTCCTCAAGAAATGTTGCGTTTATCGACACAAACACTTTGTTTTCTTGAGGATTATAGAAGTATCCTTCTCTAGTCTCTTTTAAATATTCTATAAAAAGGAGTACTTGTGAAGGAGATTCCAACTTTCCAGATTTGTTCTTCAGTATATGTACTGGACACCCCTAGGGTTGCACATTTTCCCATGGATCCCCATTTCCCCACATCCCCATCCTCATTTGGGGAAAAATATTAGAGGGGAAATGGGGAAATGGGCGGGGATGGAGATGATTTTCATCCCCAAATTGAAATAGGGATGGGGATGGGGAGAACACAACCTTCTCCATGGAGGCTATGTTATAGCAGCAAAGGGGAATGGTACGAGGGCGGGATCAGGTGGATCTACGGTTCGGTGACGGAGTACCGCATGCACAACAGGGGGTGGCGCTCGATGTACTGCATCACCAAGCACGACGCATTCCGTGGCACCGCCCCCATCAACCCCACCAAACCTTTTTTTCCCAGGATTGGACGCCTATTGACGAAGCTCAGGATTGGATTGTCGCCCTACTGCTTAAGGTTTGGAACCTACTGATGTGAAAGTACCTCTCTCATTGCAGCAAAAAAGCCCCTGACGAGATAAGGCTTTGACGCCACACCAACCCTTGAATGGAAAGGTCGATCGGTCCACCACTAAGGGTCTATGGTAGGTCAAAGAGCGCAGAGAATCTTTCCCACCACTTGTCTTTGTATATAGGCTTTCTTTTAAAGCTCGTAGGATCAGCTGACAAAACAAAAGGCTAACACACTTGGTTCATGTCTATCGAAGAGGGATCTCAGATTGCGCTTGACCGCAGACTCTCCGCATGGGTTTTTATTCTTTATTAGACTAACTAAATGGAATCGAATCTCCTTCTTCTAGGCAACCGGGTCTGAGTCCCTGTCCCTAGTCTGAGTGTTAGTAGTTTCATTTATATATATATATATATATATATATATAAGCAAGTAAACTACCTTACGGATGTTGAGACGAGATTCGCCCAGAGGTGTTGATGGTATAGCCAGGAAATAATAGTTAACTCTTCTGTTTTGGTAATCTATTCATGAGGTTTCCGACTTGATGTTTATTCGAAAGAGCTGGCATATTCATTTGAGAAAATTGACTTAAGATAGGATAGGATCGCCTAGTGGTTTTCCTATCATCCAGTTGTTTCCCTTTGATTCGGTCTGAAAAGTTACGAAGAATAGCAGCCTCGATCTCTCAAGTGCGAAGACCCGCCTCTGTCTGTGTTTCAGATCTCCATCTCCGTGAGGAAGGCTCCAGTAAGAGCTGTAGATGCCAAGCCGCACAGATTGACTTTAGTGGGCTTGACTTTTCCAGGACTACCGAAATAGGCTGTTAACTGACTGCTAAACCACTAGCTGTATCAGGAAGAGAGCTGTTATGGTTCTTCGCGAGGAGGCAATTGGTTTCCCTAGGCTGGTGGTTGTTCCTCCCTCAGATAGTTCTTCCTTGCATAGAAGGAAGAGGAGTTTGCTAGGAATCTATTGACTCGCTTCGACTGTCAAAAAGAAGTGTTTTTCTTATATATATTAGTCAAGTCCGCATGGCCCTTATGGGCTGGGCCACACACGTGCTTGTGTTGGTGAAAGTCTTGCTTCGGGGTCGGTCTCTTGTATCGATCGGGATTGAATTAAGCTAAACTCTTATGACTCTATGTGGATACTCCAGCTTTCCAGCGCTATGCTATTCTGTGTTCTTTTCTATTTCATAGGGGATCCTGGTCCTTTATTTATAGTTCTTGCATTGAGTTTGAGTTGGAGTGAAGGAGGCAAGTTTCGTATTGGGAATCGTGGGTGCCGTAAGCTTATGCTGCTAATGCTCTATTTATGCGTCTAACCCCCTTTGAGCTACTGTTTGTCCTTTGATTCTAGCTCCGATTTTGATCGAAGGTAGTCAGTTTACCTAGCCGGACTAACTGTGTTTCTTAACCCGGCCCCACAAGATAGTTTACTTGCTTACTTGTTAAGGAACTTCCGGGCTTAGCTTTTTTTTCGGGCGGGAAGGAAGAAGCTAGGAAAAAGAGTCTGTCTAGGGCAACCCTCGGTGAGAAGTGAGAGTCGATTTCATCATAAACAGATATTAGCATATATAAAATAGAATGGAGCTGCTGTTGCTATGTCATCCACTGTTGTTAGCTCAAACATGAGTGCAGTCAACAGAAGGAGAAGCTATTGAATCAGCTCGTGAGCGTGTGACTGTGAAGGTTTTATACAGGGAAGGACGAAGGCTTAGTTAAGGAAGGCAGACAAATTGGACCTTTTCTTTGATTGCTAGAAACCACACGATCAGCATATGGGAA
>CM059875.1:20392114-20476355 GCA_030490815.1 Acer saccharum
TGGGTAGAACGTCATACAGCACCTTCGTTATCACCCTCAGAAGTATTTTTTCCGTACCTCATTAGGCACACACACCTCCTTCAACCGCTGTCTGGGGAAGCACCCTGGAAGAACGTCAAACAAAACCTTTGTCATCATCCCACACATACTTTATATGTAACCTCCTTTGGGTCAAGGTCATCCATGCCGTTTGGATTGGTGTAGTCCAAGAGATTCGTTGTTGCAAACATGTCCTCTGAACCGAAGGTGGACACGATTTTTGATGGAATCGATTTGTTCCTTTTTATTCTGGTTTCCTGTTGTCCAAATCCGGAATACCACCAGGCATTCACACCCTACTTCCACTAGTAGACCTCACTTCGTACGGCTGGGCAGGGAAATCCCAGATGAACAAATCTGTCACAGACGTAATCCATGTCAATTGATTTGAAGTAGGTTTGCTGTGTTTCGGCTGGATAGTTTTTAGGTCCACTGTACCAACTGCACATCAGCACATATCACAGGATTAATGTTAATGTAAAGTGAGATAACTATCTAACATGAAATTATGTATATACACACATACATTGCATCTGACGAAAAACAATTCAATCGACCCATTTGAAGCGTTCAAAAACTCCCGTTTTTGAACCGTGGATAACTCCGCTCGCGACGAATGCCAATTACGCTGGTCAGAGAAGGAAATCTTTCAAAGCCCCAAACCTATTAACGTTTCATTAAATAGCGTTATAAACATGTGTCAGGAATGGATCAGTCAATCGCATTGCATAGTGGTCGGTGTACATACCTGAAAGAGATAAGAAATCCAGAAAGGTTGTAAGTGATGGAAGCATTTCCTTTCGAAGTACCTGCGTTCTGTGATTCTTGTTTACCTTCTCCTTCAACACCTGATTTGATTGTTTTGGAGTATGACTCATTCTTGTCTGCTTCCGGGTTGCTTTCAGTCTTGTTAATTCTTCTTCTTTTTTTTGCATTTTGCTTTTGGAAGGAACCTGCTTCATCGGTTGCTTTCACTCTTTTAATTCTTCTTCTTTTTGCATTTCCTTTGGAAGGACCTGCGTCCTGTGATTCTTGTTTCCTCTCCTTCAAAACCGATGTCGATTGTTTGGGTCTCAGATTTCAACGTTGTTGTGTATAGCATTTTTTTCAGCCGGTTCAAAGGATAACTATCACGTATGAACCCCATGGAAACCTTCGAAAGCTACTCTTCGGCATCCAATAATGCAAACATCCCATATAGCGGTACACGGTCACGTGGGTCGACAGTGCATAAGACATATCCTATAACCACAGATTTTCCATCTTCAGGCCATCGCACCTTGATCGTCGTCATTGTTTAAAAGTTTGGAACACAGAATTGTACGCAGTTGGTTCTGGGAAATGTCTTGCGTATAGGCTGTCCTTCGTTGGAGTAATCGCCTTTTATTCTTCTGGCAATTTACCCATTTTAGCCAGAACATAGGCAAAACTCAACTTGACCGAACGGTGTTGTGCCTACCCAGCCCAAACCCATTTCGTCATCTCGAGGTGGTGATGCTTTTCAGACGTACTGTATTTCGATCTGCCTTTCAGATAGAATGCAAAACCTTTCCATGTGTAGTGACGGGCAAATGCAGATCAAGGAATGACCGAAAGGTCCTTCTTAAACTGCTCTAAACGTTTAATCTGCCTAATACGTTGCCAATGTCACAAAATGTTACATGCTGCCGACCTCTCGAGTTTATCCGCATTGATCCATCTCTCATGATCCGGATATAAGAAGGTTCTCGCGTTTGGGTCCAAAGCCATCTGAAAATATAGGGGAATAATCTATGAAATAATGCCAGGTCGTGTAAACCATACGTAATTCGTGTAAAAACTATCGTAATTCGTGTAAAACTATACCAATTCGTGTAAAAATCATAGCCAATTCGTGTAAAAACCATAGGCACTTCATGAAGCATAGAAAAACGAATTATAAGAGGCTAACATGAAAGGTAATGAAAGAATTGAAAGCCATGGGAGATGATTGTGATGGCATCATGGAAAGTCATATAAACATCATGGAATCAAAAGCATCATGGAATGTTAGCCTTCGTTATGGCATCATGGAAACAAAGTCATGTTAACATCATGGAAAGTATTGCAACGTCATGGAAGGTCATGTAAAGTCATATAAACATATCATGGAATCGAAAGCATCATGGAATGTTAGCCTTCGTCATGGCATAAGTAAAGAAAGTCATGGCATCATCATGGAAAGTATTGCAACGTCATGGAAGGTCATATAAACATCATTGAATGTCATGGAAACGTCATGAAAAATGAATTGAATGTCATGGAAACGTCATGAAAAATGCCATGTCCAGATTCATGAGTGCTTCATGGAATGTTAATCTTGGACATGAAATCATTTAATGTCATGGCAACGTCATGAAAAATCATATTAACATCATAAAATGTCATGGAAACGTCATGGAATGTCAAGAATCATGAATGTATCATGGAACTTTAATCTTGGACATGGCATCTTGTTTGGCAACATCATGAATGTATCATGGAACTTTAATCTTGGACATGGCATCTTGTTTGGCAACATCATGAAAATCAAGATCATGGAAAGCTTCATGTAAAGTCTAAGGGGATATGGCAACATCACGGAAAGCTTCATGTAAAGGGTTTTTTTTTTTTTTTGGTGAACCATCGAAATCATGGAGACCGGTCTTGGGTCCTAAACGATTGATGGGAAAATCATGGTAAAAATCAAGACCCAAATCGGGAAGGGGGAATTAATTCAAGATTAAATCCAGATTTCAAGTAATTTCAGATTTCCAAACAAACCCTAATATCAAATCAAATGTAATTAGGGATCGTGCCGATGTAGGGATAGAGGATATCAAATCAAAGGAAATTATTAGGGATCGTGCCGATTAAGAACACACCTAATCCGATCCTACCTCGTATCCACACACGGTGGTCGTTAGGGTATTAGTGGTCACCTGCGGTCGTCGTTCTTTTCTGAGTATCCACACACTGTGGCTTTCCCGTTTCCCTTTCCAAGGCTTTTCCGTTTCCCGTTTCCCTCCCTTGCGGCCTGCGGTCGTCGTTCTTCAGTGTGGCTTTCTCACTTTTGAAGCTTTTGTTACTGGTGCCTTTCCGTTTCCGTTTTGTCTTTTGAACCGAGATTCTATAACAAGGGTAATTTTGTCTTTTAGTAGAACAATTAGATGTCAGATCAGAAGAATTCGAATAGGGGTAAAATTGTAAGATCAGGTATTTAAATACAATAAAGTCGTCTCCAGAGGTATAACTGTCAAACCCCCCACTAACTTCCACCACACAATCCATGATCCATGATCATATTGGTTGATCCATGATCATATTGGTTATATTTGGTTTTTTAAAAACTAGTGGCTATATGTGGTTTTGGCATCTTAACGGTGGCTATATTTGAAAACCCCCCAAAGTAAATTTATTAAATTTAAAATTTTACTTATCCAATATCGGTTTGCCCAAAAACCGATATCTTATTGTAAAATAAATCCATATCGGGATTTGTTTGGCGTTGAAAATATGAAGAAAAAGTGAAAAAAAATTATTAAAGATAATGAAAAAAATTATATATTATGAATGTTTTATAATATATATATATATATATATATATATATTTATAGCAAATCACATCTAATAATATAATAATAATATATATTTATAATATTTATATAATATATATAAATATTATATATTATTATATTAAATAATATATAATATATATTATATATTATATATATTATATTATAAAACATTCATAATATATAATTTCTTTTTATCTTTAATATTTTTTTTAAACTTTTACTTCATATTTTCAACACCAAACAAAATCCCGATATGGATTTATTTTACAGTAAAATATCGGTTTTTGGGAAAACCGATATTGGATAAGTAAAATTTAAATTTAATAAATTTACTTTTAAATCATTTACTTTCAAAAAATTCAAAAAAATAATTTTTTGAAAATTGTTTATTTATTTTACACTCTCTTGTTTCATACTAAGAGACACGTTAATAATGCAATTACCCATATAAATCAGTAATCTGAGTCTTACATTTGTTCATTAAATTGCAAGATGCATGTTGAGAAATATCTCCTTTGTAATGAGAGTTGTATTCCAAATCATTCTTATTACAATTGATGTCACAAGTCTCCTATAGGCCATGTTTGGTTGGGTGGAATGGAAAGAAAGTCATTTCATTCGTTTGGTTTATTAAAATACAATGGAATAGTGATTTCATTGGAATATGGATTCGACCATTTTGGTTGAATGGGCATTCCATCAAAAAACCAATGGAATGCCCTTCCATTCCAAACTAAAATTTTATTCCACAAATACCCTCATATGCCCCAACTCCATTCCAAAAATAGCCTCCTTTCCAAAAATAATATATTATTATTATATATTCTATTAATGATATATAAATATATTATATATATATGTATTATATATTATATTATTATATATATTATATATTATATTATTATAATATATAAAACGATATATAAACATATATAATATATATTATACTATATTATATTATATTAATATATATATTATATATATATTATACTATTATATATATTATATATATATATTATATATTATTACATATATATTATATTATATAATATATATAATATTAATATATTAGTATATATGTATTATATTATATTATATAAATATTATATTATATATATTATACATTATATATATATATTATATTATGTAATATATATTATTATATTTATTATATGTATTATATATAATATATATATATGTATTATATATATATATATATTATATATTATATATTAATATGTTAAATTATATATATTATATATTATTTAATAAATTAATAATATATATAAAAAAATGTTTGTTATTTATTGACAGTTTTTAACTGTCAACAATCCTTGACAATTAAAAACTGTCAAGAAAGTTAATATATATTATAATATATATATATATATATTAATATAATATATATAATATATAATATATATGTATTATATTATATTAATATATATATTATATATTATATATATTATATATTTAATATATATTATATTAATATATTAGTATATATGTATTATATATATATATTATACTATTATATTATTATATATATTATATAATATAATATATATTATTATTTGTATTATATATAATATATATGTATTATATATATATAAAATGTTTGTTATTTGTTGATAGATTTTAACTGTCAACAATCCTTGACAGTGTTGACAGTTAAAAACTGTCAAGAAAGTTAATAACTGTCAATGATTGTTGACAGTTAAAAACTGTCAACAAAACCCTATTTTCTTGTAGTGATGTGTTTTTTTTTTTTTTTCATTGAAAATTGAATATAAGTGATAAGTTGTTTAAAGAACTCTAGAAAAAAAATAAATAATAAAAAATAAAAAAAATAAAAAAAATAAAGAACTCTAGCAAAATATTTACAAACAGGGTTAATTTCATTTTGAAGTAAATGCTGCAAATATATATATATATATATATATATATATATATTCTTTTTTCTTGACACGTATTAACATTATAAATTCATTCATTAGCTATCAAGCATTGGATTTATCTACTGTTGTGTAATCGATATATTCTAATGCATAAGTTATATCTCACAAACACTCACACTAAATTTATTAAATTCAGTATGCAATATGGAAAAAACTTGTGATTTTTGTCCTCAACGAATAGTGATACAATAAATTTAGTGCAAAACATATAAGTCATTGATTAAGGGGGTGTTTGTTTTTTGGATCCAAAGTCTTAAAGGGTCTGAAATGCCATTTAAGACATTTTATTTGTTTTTTTCAAACATAAATCTGAAAAAACATAAATAAATAAAATTAAAAAAAAAAAACAACTAAAGTTAAAAAGTCCCAAATTATGGTTGAAATTTGAAGTGTTTTGGGTCTGAAATTATTTTAAAATTTCATACCCAAAATACCTTCCCACAAATCACATTATTCCAATAAAATGATATCTCATATTTTATAGTATCTCAAATCACACTAAAATCTGTCAATAGAGGCATAGCTCAGCTGATAGATGGACGAGCTTGGGACTTGGGCAAAGGACTTTCAAGTTAATGGCTCAAATCCTACCAATGGCGACCAGATTAATAGATATTGTCACTAAAAAAAAAAAATTCAAGCAAAAATTTCATACCAATTACGTTTATGTGATTATGTCTTACAACTAAACCACCCCTAGCTAGACTTGATGCTGGTTCCGGTTCAGTTTGGAACCGATGGTTTTGATTTCGATTTCTGTTCCGGCTCTAGGGGAATCAGAACCAGAATCGCCAGAACCAGAATCGAAATCGAAACTGGCCTATGATGGTTCTAGTGGTTCGATTCCGATTCTGATTCTGATGGTTCCAACGGTTATGAACCAGATTTTTTTTTTAAATCACATTCTATTTTTTAGGCAGGGCAACCCAGATCAGCTTCACAAGTCACAAATATGAAATCAGCTCTCTCACAAACCACCCCCAAATCAACCCCAAACCACCTTAAAATCAACTTTCGTGAATCGAAGAAGAAGAAGAGATCGAAGAAGAAAAAGAAGAAAAAGAAGAAGAGAGAGATCAGAAATCAAAAAATTGACCTGATGAAAAAGATATGTTGGTGGTTGGTGGTTGCTTGCTGGGTTTAGGTTTAGGATTTATAAAAAACAAAATGTTGGAACATCCGGTTCCAGTTCGGTTCGAACCGGGCGATTCCTTGAAAATTGGAATCGAAATTGGAATCGCCCTCCTCCGGTTCCGATTTCGGTTCCAATTTTTAAGGTTCATTTCCAGTTCGGTTCAGCGGTTCGAACCGAACCGACGTCGAGTCTACCCCTAGTATCACTTGCAAATTGCATTGCAATTTTTTTTAGCATCACTCCCCAAATTGAATTGCAATTTTTTTTTTCCACTCACAAAAATATCTCACGGTATATATATATGTATATATAAATCTTTTGTCTTCTCGTTCTCTTCACAAAACTTTAAAAACCACACTTTACATTCACTATGCAATTGCCGGTTAGTGGTGTAAATGTGGGCCGTCACGGCCCATTTGTGCTGGGCAGATGAGGCCCATTTTTGTAAATGGGCTCAGCCTGGCACAGCACAACAAGTTGTCATGCTGGGCCCGGCCTAGCCCGTTTTCAAAAACGGGAGCCCAGCACGTGCCTGATGTGCCGTTCCACCGGACCGTGCCGGCACGCAGGCCTATAATTTTTTTTAAAAAAAAATTATAATTTAAATATTTTAATTCAATTGTACTGACTTATAATATTGTTTTAACAATTTAACTTATGAATTTTTAATTGTAATTTGTCTATCTTATTTATTACTTTAGTCTAATAAAAAAATGTACAAAATAGATAGATTTATTATTTTATTTAATAAAATAATTCACAAAATAAATAAAGCTAAAAGATTAAAGAAAATAAAAATAGATGAAATTATGAAAATATGAAATGAAGAATTATTTATTTATTTCGTAGTCTCAGTATTACATATTTACTTGATTGTCTCATTAAAAACTTTACCAAGAAAAACCCAGTGAGATAAAAACTTTGTAAGAGAAAAAGAGTGCAATCGTATTACAAGTTAATGTACATGTATAACCTAGAAGTCCTAGATCTGGTTACTGCCAGAACTCTCATCGACATATAAATTACAAAAATTTTGAATAAGTTGTTCGTCTACAATTTCATTTTGCATCCTCTTTCGAGCATGCTCCCAATCTCGAATGCATGCCAATACCTCCACCATCTCTGGAGACAAAGAACTTCTTCTTTCTTCAACAATTCTTCCAGTCGTGTTGAATACATGTTCTGAATAAAAAGTGGAGACAGGGATAACCAGTACATCACATGCTAGGTGTGACAGGACCGGATATCTATAGCTATAGGTCTTCCACCATAACAACAGATCAAATCCCTCATTGTTTTCAAATCCATCGAATTGAGCTTCAAGGAAGCTTTTCAGTTCAGCACCGGAAGTTGCACCAGCTCATGAAGAAGAACATGATGAGCCTACTTTTTTTAGTGTTTTAGAATGTTCTAACTTGTCCAATTCGGGTGTGTGTCTGGTTCTACTGATGGTTACACGTCAACACCGCCATACCTACATTCATAATTACTAAAAACTTCGAATAGCTTGATTTGAATGTCAGTAACCTATGCATAATAATCTACGCTCAAATTATTATCAATATACTCTAGCAATGTTTCTAAACTAGATAATTTAATCCTAGTATCTACTATAACACCTAAAGCATAAAGGAAAGGAATTGTAGGCCAATATTTTTTAAACTTGGTCTCTATGGCAACAACTGTAGTGCCTAAGATATTATCTCCCTTATAATTGTTTAACAGTTTAGACATTTCCATAATATGATGGATTTTATGGGAAGATGTGGGGTAATAGACCTCGGAAAGAGTTACAGTGGAATTGTAAAAAACCTTTAAAAATTCAACAAAAATCTTTGACACATACCAATCGTTTGGGGTCAGTACTGGACAGCCAATTTTGGACATTTTCATGTTATAAAAACCTGATATAGTTGTATCATAATCCAAACAATTTTGTAGCATTAAGTAAGTAGAGTTCCACCTTACTGGCATATCTGTTTGGAATCTTTGGGGTCGTAGACCGTAAGTTTTACAGTATCTACCGAATTCTTTCAATCTTGGATTAGAACTGCTGAGCCAAGAAAGGGCATCTCTAATGCGATCTATACGATCTCTTACTACCTTCATACCAAACTGTACAACTAAATTGATGATATGACATGCTCATCGTTGATGGAAGAAATAACCCCCATCTTGCGGGATGTTTTTTTTTTTCGAAAAACAATGTAATAGAGCTAGTATTTGCAGATGCATTATCTAATGTGATAGAAAGGATGCGATGAGTTATTTCAAAAGTTTGAAAAACAGAAAGAATGACATTAAAAATATTTCCTACGGTATGTGCAAAATCCATAGGACGAAAACCAAGATTTTTTTTTTTTTTTTTTTTTGTATCCTCCAATCAAAGTCTAAATAGTGTCTTGTGACAATTAAATAGTCTTGTTTGGAACATGAGTTCCAATTATCGAAAGTTAATACAATAGAGACAGTTAGATGCTGTAATTCAGCCTTTAACTCATCTCGTTGGGTTTGAAAACATTTTAACAAATCGTTCCTAGTAGTGTTTCTAGAAACTGATTTAAATTGGGGGTTGTATGCACTTTGAATAAATTGTTCAAAAAAAAACATTATCACCGAAATTAATCGGTTGATCAGTACATGCAATGTAACGTGCCATGCACTCTCTAGCATGCGAGGTGTTGTAACGCCATGTCGTAATGGACCCATCTGGGTGCCATTGTAGTTGTGTCTGGGTTGTAGTGTCTATCTGTCCGTGTGTAGACATGCATTTTTTCATACGCCTTCGCAAATGACCAGTCCCCCTAGAAGTGACATAGTGCTTAAAACAAAACTTACATTGAGCTCTGTCCATGACTTGACCGTCTGGCATAGTCTTTTGTACTACATCAAAACATTGTCATACGTTTGATTTGTGCTTTTTAGAATTGGGTCTATTGGGAGGATGTGATGTCTGTTGTGCCGAAACCAGAAGATCCCGATGCCGTTTCCGTCAACCCAGAAAGGTCAAAATAATCATCCTCTATGTTAAGACCGTCCAGAGATTGAGGATGATTATGACCCATTTCTTACAATACAAATATTAACTCATTAGTCATTGAAAACTAAGCATAAACTCATAAAAATACTAAGCATAAAAATATTAAAATTAATTACAAAGCATTTAATCATCTTACTAAGCATAAAAGTATTGAAATTAATTACTAAACATAAAATCATCAATTTACTAACCATAAATATTAAAATCAATTACTATACATAAAATCATCAATTTACTAACTAAACAAAAATATACTAAGCATAAATTAAAATACACAAACATTAAAATTAATTACTAGACATAAATTCATAAAATGATAAGTTTACTAAAATCTAAGATTCTAAGAATAAATATTAAAATTTATAACAAAGCATAAAAATATAAACTCATAGATATACTCAGCATAAAGCCATAAATATTAAATATACATAAAACATAAGAATAAATATCAAAATTAATAACTAAGCATAAATATATTAAGTATAAATATAAAATTTAAAAACTAAAACATAAAACTAAATAATATCATTTAAAGGAAAAAGATATCTTTAAACTTTGGTGGAGAGATTAGAGAACAATAGTAAATTAGTAATATAGTATTAGAATAATATATTAGTAGTGTAGATCGAGAATAGAGAGAGAGTAAGAATGAAATTATGAAAATATGAAATGGTGTAGAGAATAGAGATTAGAGAGAGTAATGGAGAGTTGGAGTATGGAGAGAATGAGAGATTGAGAGAAAGTGTATGGAAATTGGAATGGGTTATAAAATAGAAGAGATAAGGGGGTAAATTGTAATTTTAGCCCTTTTTTAAAATTTTAAACCATTTGCTGACGTCAGCAATGGTCAAAAAATTAAAAAAATAATAAAAATGTAAGGTCTCTAACAGTAGAATATATATGTGGCGGGCCCAACGGTCGGCCCGCTGGGCCGCCTAGTGTGTCGGCCTAGCTGGTCAACCATTGGGCTTAGCACACCAGCATTGCGTGCCAGGCCGGGCTGACACGGCAGGCCTTAACTCAAGACCTGGCACATGCTAGGCATGGGGGCTGTGCTGGGCTCACCAGGCTTGGCCCATATTTACACCACTATGATTTAAAAAATACTGGTCTACAATTCTTTTCCTTTATGCTTTAGGTGTTATAATAGATCCTAGGATTAAATTATCTGGTTTAGAAACATTGCTAGAGTATATTGGTAATAATTTAAGCATAGATTATTTTGCACATGTTACTGACATTCGAACCAAGTTGTTCAAAGATTTTAGTATTTATGAGTGCAGGTATTGTGACGTTGACGCGCAACCATCAGCAGAACCAGACACACTCCCGAATAAAAAAAGTTGGAACATTCTAAAACGCCGAAAGAAAGTAAGCTCATCAAGTTCTTCTTCTTCACGAGTTGGTGCAACTTCTGATGCCGAACTGAAAAGCTTCCTTGAAGCTTAATTCAATGGATTTGAAAACAAAGAGGGATTTGATCTGTTGTCATGGTGGAAGACCTACAACTATAGATATCTGGTCCTGTCACACCTAGCACGTGACGTACTGGTTATCCTTGTCTCCACTGTTTCCTTAGAACGGGTATTCAACACGAGTAGAAGAATTGTTGAAGAACGAAGAAGTTCTTTGTCTCCAGAGATGGTGGAGGTATTGGCATGCATTCGGGATTGGGAGCGTGTTCGAAAGAGGATGCAAAATGAAATGGTAGACGAACAACTTATTCAAAATTTATGTTATTTATATGTCGATGAGAGTTCCGGTAGTAATCAGATCTAGGACTTCTAGGTTATACATGTACATTAACTTGTAAGTTGTAATACGATTGCACTCTTTGTCTCTTACCAAGTTTTTATCCCACTAGGTTTTTCTTGGTAAGGTTTTTAATGAGGCAATCATGTAAATATATAATACTGAGACTCCGAAATAAATAAATAATTCTTCATTTAATATTTTCATAATTTCATCTTTTTTTTTTATCTTCTTTAATCTTTTAGTTTTATTTATTCTTTGAATTATTTTATTAAATAAAATAATAAATCTATCTATTTTCTACATTTTTTATTAGAATAAAATAATAAATAAGATAGACAAATTACAATTAAAAATACATAAGTTAAATTGTTAAAACAATATTATAAGTTAGTACAATTGAATTAAAATATTTAAATTATAAAATTTATTTCAAAAAAATTTATAGGCCTCCGTGCCGGCATGGCTCGGCCCGTTGGCACGGCACATCAGGCTCGTGCCTCCGACACGTGCCTGGCTCCTGTTTTTATAAACGGGCCAGGCTTGGCACTGCACGACAACTTGCCGTGCCGTGCCAAGCAGAGCTTGTTTACAAAAACAGGCCTCAATGGCCCGACACAAATGGGTCGTGCCAGTCTACATTTACAGCACTAATTATATCTAATCATCTAGAATAATTATATCTCATCAATCAATTTTTAGACTCTCTTTTTAATTAAATTGTTTAAAATATGGTTTTTTTTTAATTAGTAAATATAAAAAATATTTTATTTGAATACCTAAAAAAATAAATTAAATTATAATTTAAAGTCTATTATTAATAATGTAATGCATATGACCATCAATAGTGTAAGGGCATGAATATCAAATTTAAAATAATAATAATAATAATAATAATAATATATTGTATAGATTTTAGATTTTAGACCTATTCATATCTCATAATAGTTCAAGATTTCAAACAAAAAAAAAAAAAAAAAAACAAACACCACTCAAGAATAAGAAACTTTTTGTTTGATTATTGATGAAAATATTTGTTTAATTTTTTTTAATCATAATATGACACTGACACATCACCTTTTAGTACCGATAGTTATGCATCTCCCTTTTGATATTAGTGGTCTTGAGTTCCGTATTTTTAAAGCATGTGAGATGTAATAGTTGTACAGATTTTCTATTATCAGGACGAAGAATGTGGACCACAAGATTTACATACTTTGACTCAAAGTGTATGCACTTGTCAAAACTTCTCCATAATATGTGGTCCACATTCTTCGTCCTAATATATTTATTGTCAGAACGAACTAACAATAGAAAGACTGAATAATTGTAGTTAGGGGTGGGCATGGGTTGGTTTGGGTTGGGTTTGACTATAACCAAACCAAACCAAACCAAACCATTATAAAATTGGTTTAATTTTTTACAACCTAAACCAAACCAATCCAAACCAATAAAAATCGGTTTGGTTCGGTTTGGTTTAATGGTTTAAGTAAATAATTACATTATTTTTTATTAATAATATCAAATTATCAATATAAGTAGTTAAGCCAATTATCAATAAGATAAATAATAATACTAATTTATAATACTAAATTTAACTCAAGTGTAGAACGATAATCGTTAAAAAAAAAAAAAAAAAAAAAAAAAAAAAAAAAAAAAAACCTAAAGTGTAGAACGTCCAAAACTTATAAAATAAAATAAAATCATTTAAACTTCTAAATTAATAATATCTACCACCCGTCGAAGCAACCACTTTGAAGTTTTGAAGTTCACTTCTTGTTACACTGGATTAACTTTAGTTTTTATTTGTTTTCTCCGATAATTTAAGTAATAATAATAATAATAATAATATATAAGTATGTAATGGTTTAGGTTGAGTTATATAGTTTGATAAAACGCAATCCACAAACTAATCCAAACCAATTGGGTTGCTAAAAAACAATCAAATTGGTTTATTTTATTTAACGAAACCAAACCAACCCGCTTAAATTGGTTTGGTTTGGACGGGTTGATCGGCTTGATGGTTTGGGTGCCCACCCTTAGTTGTATTCCTTTAAATGATAATAATAATAATAATAATAGGATGGCGATGGTCGCTGCGAAGACAAATCAAGTGCGATTCAGCGAATCTATGATTGGATAGAGGATTGTGTTAGTACTACGTGTCGACGGTCTTATTGGACCAAATAAAGATAAGGCAAGCTTCATTAGATTTCCAAAAATCCTCCAACGTAGAATTTTATAACTTATAATTATGTTTCGATTTTTCTCCAAATTTAAGAGGTTCTTCCACTTTTAAAAATTCAAAAAAAAAAAAAAAAAAAAAAAAAAACTTTATGTAGTTAATTAGTTTTCATTCTAAAAAGACATATTTGTAATTATGTGGAATCTGGGAGGGTGATGTAGTTTTGCTAGTAATGAACCCCCATATATATATATATATATATATATATACAAATAAATATAAGGTTTCCATTAATGGAGTCTGCTTAAGGCTTTATATTCTCTCTTATTTTAATGAATCTGGGAAGCGGAATACATTTCAGTTTTCAAGATACAAATTGTAATTTGGCTGCTTTAAACGGTACCAACTTCTCATTTATTATTTACTAACTCTCTTTTTAAGTTTTAGCTCATTAATATAATTTATTTATTATTTCTTTAATTCTCCTGCATTTTGTTGATGAAAAACGATAAGAAAATAAACTATAATAACTTTAAATAGAGGACTTAATGTTGAGTTGGATTCCTGTCAGTCTTCAATAGAGATGTGTTTTTAATGTAAACTTGATCTTCTGTACAAGAGTTTGCTGTTTAGCTTCCTGGATTTTGATTATCAACTTGACTGGACTCCATTTTTTCTTTCGAGATTAGAGAAAGACGTATAATCTGTAAATAAAAAAACAACTTAGTGTGTATGATTTTTGGATTATATATACAAGCCAAAATCCTTTTTTTTTTTTTTTTTTTTCTTTGTCATGGACCTCCATCCTCCACTGTTGGAGATCTGTAGTAACCTTTTTTTTTTTTCAGAAACTTAGGTGGTGTTTGGATCTGTTTTTTGTTTTTAAAAACAAAAAACAACTGCAATGTTGTTTGGTTGAGCATTTTACAAAACTGTTTTTAAAAACAAAAAACAACTTTTTAAAAGTTATAACTAAAAAGTTAAAAACAACTTTTTATTGTTTTCTATTGTTTTCAAAACGGGTTTTCAAAATAAATTTAACTTTTCCCTCCAAACAACTGTTTCACTCATTTTAAAAACAACAACCAAACACTTTTACATCGTTTTCCGTTTCAAAAAACTACTTTTAAAAAACACTACCAAATACATTACATTTTTAAAAACATCATTTTTAAAACATGATTTCCATTTTTAAAAATAGTTTTCAAAAACACCATTTTAAAAACGATACCAAACGCGCCCTTAAAATTCATAAAGGGCATTTTTGTTTAAAAGTGGAAAATTAAATCGACTAAAACAATAAATTTTTTGGGAATTGATAATTTTAAAATTTCATAAACTTATGAAGCTATTTTTGAAAAGAGGCCTAACATTTGAAGTACTCATAGTGTAGTCTAGGTAATTTGATCCTAGGTGGGTTAGATGTTATTAGTTCACCTCCATAAAATGTGGTGAAAGCAGGATTGTAGCTTGAAATATTGTTTCGATCTCTAACTGTTCAATATTTAGCAGTCATCAAACCAAAGGACTAGCCTTTCCATTTTCTTTTATAATTGTTCTTGGAACTTCAAATTCATCTTTGCTATTATATATATGTCGAATGTAGTTTTTGTATATCGAAATGTAGAAGAAACAGTATAGTTTGTCACACATTTCTTTGCGTAAAGAGTATATATATATATATATATATATAAATATATAACTTTCTTGTTTGATTCTGCTATCATCAGCTGCATGCATGGCTGTGGTTCCGTTATGCTACAAAATACTGTGTAAAGAACAAGTAGTTGTTCCTATACAAAATTCAGTAAGAAACAGCGAGCAAGAGTTCATCGGTGGCCGCATTACTGTTACAAATAATAGGAGAAGGCATGATACTTGTAGCAGAGGTTATGTCAAATCCTTTTCTCTACAAAATTTGTGCAGGGTATGCTATGCATCTGCATCTGAGTCTAGTACTAGTAAGGGGCAGCTGAGATTGTTAAACTCATATTTTGCCAAACAACACCAACATGATGCAAATCAGATTTCTTCAGAATTTTCTAATAAGACGACAGAGATACTTCGTACAAGTGCAAACAAGGGGCTTGACTCTTTAGATGCTTATCTGGGAAAACTTAACAAAGGTGCTGGATTTTATATTATTGCCTTTTTCTTGATTCAGATTATTATATTTTAATTACATAGTGAAAAGAATTCTATCATTACACGCGTACGTGTTAGGGCCGGGGCTGGTGTCACATCCCACATGGATAGTGAGTGAAGTCCATCGCTTGTATATAAGTCTTGGTCTCTCGTAACTAAGTAGATACGTTAACAACGTAAGGTCATGGGTGAAGGACGCAAGCATTAAGCCCAAAACGGACAATATCTATTTCTTTTCTTTTCATAACTTTCAACTCAAATGAGGTTATTTGCATCACGCTCTTCTTTTCATTCTCTTATGTGGAGTGCAACAATTCAGGACACAGTTCATTTCTAATTTTTTGTGTATATTTAAGTTGTAATTTTTTATCTGTATCAGGTTTTTCCTTTTGCATATGCTTTAATCCCATTTCCTTTTAACATTTTATATATCGTTTTGCAGTAGTAGATTATTAGCACTTATTTTATATCTGAATTTTCAAATCTAGATTATTTTGTACTTTCAGATGCAAACTTAGGAAATTATGCGTCGTCTGCTTCCGATGACCAAAACACTGAAAGCAATCTGGTAGTGAGACCATATTCTGTAAGAAAAACACTGAAAGATTTTAGGAAGTTGAGACAAAAGGATAGTGGAAATGAGAAATTACAGGAGAACAATGAAACCCCTGATCTCTACTTAATGTAAGACACAAATTTAGTGACTGGTGTTACTATCTGTAGCTTATTGAATTTCTGATGCTTGTTTATTCTTTATTCTGGTTGCAGAAGTGCATTGGCTTCTATAAATATTGCAGTTTTCTTGTTTGAAATAGCCAGCCCAATCAGGAACTCTGAGTTTGAGCTCTTTTCTCTTCCATTGCTGTATGGTGCCAAAATAAATGACTTGATCCTGATTGGAGAGTGGTGGAGGCTAGTGACGCCAATGTTTCTGGTACAAGGTTCACATTTGGGTTCGTAACGCGTTCCCAATCTGTTTCCTGCATTGCATTCAATTAGTAAAGTCAGTCAACATTGGTCTTCTGTCAATTACAAACTGTTGAAAATTTGAGTCATTAAATTGAAACTTGGAAGTAGGGATCATGGATGATATCAAAGCACTACTGAATTGAATTGATGTTGTGAAATTTCTCACATTAGAAATGGTTGCTTAATTTGCTTCAAAAATGGCAAATGCAGCACGCTGGGGCTGTTCATGTAGCTCTTAGTTGTTGGGGACTTGTTACTTTCGGGCCTCAAGTTTGTAAGGGGTATGGCTCATTTACATTTTTGTTGATATACACAATTGGAGGAATTTCTGGCAACTTAACAAGCTTTCTTCATACTCCACAGCCAACTGTCGGTGGAACAGTAAGTACCACTCCAACTCCATTTTATCACATTTTTCTTCTTCATTATGATTTATGTATGACATGTCCTTCAATGTTGGCAGGGACCAGTGTTTGCCGTAATAGGCGCTTGGCTCATTTATCAAATCCAAAACAAAGATGTGATCGTGAAGGATCCGTCAGAGAGCAGTATGTTCCACAAGGCAATAATTGCTACAGCTCTCGGATTCATAATGACCAATTTTGGCCCTGTTGATAATTGGTAAGACTTGTACTACTACATCCATTACTCGATCCTTAGCATATATGCTCCGATTTCTTTCTGGTATTGAATTGATTAACATTGTAGGACACATTTGGGAGCAGCATTTACGGGGATGATATATGGGTTTCTAACATGCCCAATTGTACAAGTGGATGAGACATCTTCAAGGAGTCAAGAAGAAAGAATCACACTTGTTAGACAATCAGCAGATCCTTGTAAATCACTTTTTATTTTCACTATCTTCATCCTTGTTTTAAGCTCCTCTTTGCTTTTCTTTTTTGAACCTCTCTGACTTTGTAGGATATATAGCAGCACAATATGCATATTTTATTTGATGTGCTTTGTACAAGTCCTGAGTTTTCTATTAATATAGTCATTTGATGACTTAAATGAATAAAACAATCATATAAGTTCATTAGAGTTTATCAAACTTCTGAAATATATGTTCGAAGATGGATTTTCATCCCTCATGGAGATCCAATCTCCATCAGCTGAGGGAGATCCATCTTCGTCGCCACATGGAGACCTAGATCAGTTGATTTGAATCTCCATCTCCATCTCCATCCATGATTAATGGAGATCCAGATTGGATCTTTACCGTCCATCAACGGAGATTTAAGCTCCATGATTGGTGATCATTTTTATTCTTTTTTGAGAAAATTACATTGGTGGCCACCACTTTTAGGCAAAAATACCAGTTTAGTAACCAATAGTTCCCAACGCACCAAAATGGCCACTTTTGGCAAACATATCGTTAACGGTGACCATTTTACCAACTTTCCGTCCATTTTCTAACGGAATGGCTGATGTGGCAAACAAAAATCCATTATATGTACATGAAAAACCATTTTTGCCCTTACCATTTAATAAAAGCCATCAGAATTCACGGTTTCAAATTAGGGCTCAATTTTGGCTCAAATTTGGGGATTATTTGGTGTGTTTCTTGAAAGAATTAGGGCTCAAATTTCTTCTTGTCTATTTCTTCCTGTTATGGCTTCAAGGCACGTTAGGGTTCCTTCAAGCTCATAAATTTCCGCCATGAATGTAAGTTTTCTGGATGGTGATGGCGAGGACGTGAGCTCTTCTGGTTCGAGGAAATGCGATTGTGGGCTAGATGCTAAGTTAAGGACTTCAACAACTGTTCGAAATCCAGGAAGAAGGTTTTATGGTTTGCCCCAATTTTATGGTAAATTTAAACTCATTTTTGAACTTTTGCTTTTGTTTCTTCATTTCAATTTGTGTTCAATTTCTTTGTTTAACTTTGCAGAATGGAAATGTTAAGGGCCTGGAAATGTTAAGGGGTGTGATTATTTCAAGTGGGTTGACAGTAGTAGACGGTGTGATTATTTCGAGTGGGTTGACAGTAGTAGTTTCGAGGTTGCAAGGGAGGAAGTCCAATGGAGTTGCATTGTTCAAGACTTGGTGAAGGCATTGGAGAATAAGGAAGATGATATTCGTTATCTAAGATGCGTTTTGGGTGTTGCTATTATTTTTTGTGTAATTTTTGGATTTGGTTTAGGATGTTGTTGTTGTGTAAAAGACAAGAACTATTAAAGGTGTGATTGAATGTAAGAGATTCTGTATGAAGAAAATGTCTTTTTGTAAGAGGTTGTTGAATGAAAGAGGTTGTAACATAATTTTCTGTTGAATGAAAGAGGTTGTTGAATGCCAATTGTTTGTAAGAGCTTCCATTTATTCCATAATGACATGTTTGCAACAAATTTGAGATTAACTCCAAAAAAAAAAAAAAAAATAGCTTTGATTGAGAACTAACAAAATTGGAGACATTTCAAGCATAACCAAACAACTTCAATTCCATAATTTGATTGCAAATATTACTGTTCATTAGCAAAACATATTCCAAACATACCAACCAGATAATCTTGTTCATTTTGTACATCAATAAGACACAACTTTAACAAAACACCACAAAAACAATTGGCATTGTTCCAATTTACATCTTCAAAAAATCCTAAGTTGACGGTAATTAACATGTTCAAAATCTTCATTGGCACTTCACTGGGTCTTCTTCTTTTTGTTCTTCACTGCGATGTCTTTGTAGGTCTTCAAGATTGACAGCATGGCCTTATTTTGTGTAGCAGTTTGATGAATCATTTTAGTGAGGAAATCTTGATTTCGAACCTGCACTTGGACCACATACTTCAACTCAACCAAATTCATTTTCATTTTAAGCTATTTATGATGTAGTCTTAGAAATTTACCTCAACATCATCTTCACCATGCTCTTTTTCAGAGGCATTGCTACCTTCGTTTGGAGATAAATGGCTCCTGCTACTGTGGGTTGTTTGGGTTGTTTTCTATGAAATAGAAATGAGTTAGAAAAAAATGAGTTTGAAATAGCAATAATCCCACAATTTAGGACTTCACCTTTTTGTTGATTGTTTCTACAAGCTCAGCACGCTTAGAACAACCCTTGTAGTTGTGACCTTCTTGCTTGCAAGAACCTCATGTGTATGACTTGTGCACTAGCTTGAACTTTCTCTGACTTGGTGGTATTTCACCAATCTCCCTAATCCTCAACGTCTTTGGATGACCAGGTTGTTTGACAACCCTGGGTGCTACTAATGGTGGCCTTCCTGTTTTAGTCCAATACTTCTCCATGTTGATCCCATACATAACATCACCATAACACTTCATTTGGCTCTCTTTGTGGTAATAGATGTCCGCATACTTCATTGGATCTTCATATTCACTATAGATGGCAGCAATTGCATGTTGACAAGGTATCCCAGTGAGATTCCACTTCCTGCAGGTGCAATTTTTTCCCTTCAAGTTCACTATAGCAATAGGTGTTTGGTTGATGCTCCCTAATGAGCCACAAAATTCCCAGATTTCTTTGCTTCCAAGTCCAATACTTCTGAAATTTTAGGGCCAATGTCTTGATACCACATCTTCAAGTTTGCTTTTCTACTTGCCCTTCAATTCATGATCTTGATACGAAGCATCTCCAACAGTGAGTATATTGGAGAACTCCTAGCTTCAAGCACCTCCCTGTCTCCATTTACAATCTCACGAAGATTGTTAAGTGTCATGTCACACTTAGAGTGAACCGAGAAAAAGCTGTTTGACCACTGACTTAGAGAAATTTCATTCAACCACTTCCATGCATTCTCATTCAACTCCTTGATTTTTGCCATATAGGTTTGGAAGTCTTCAACTTTGGTTGATCTTGCTGCCTTCCACAGTTTACCCTTAATTATGTCATCCTTGAACTTCTTCTTGAAATTAGCATACATATGCCTAACACAAAATCTGTGTTCACAAATAGGCCATATGTCACATATTGACTCAACAAGACCCTTTTGTCTGTCTGTCATGAATGTGATGCCTAAATAATCTTCCAAATTCAGATCCTCCTTCAATAGTTGCAAAAACCAACTCCAGCTCTCATGCCATTCTTTCTCAACTACAACATAAGCAATTGGATAATACCCATTATCGGCATCAATACCTATAGCCCACAGTAGTTATGCTTTGTGATAAGACTTCACATGACAAGCATCCAACCTAATGATCTTCCTGCACCCATGCAACCAACCTTGCTTATAAGCATTGAAGCAAATGTAAATTCTCTTGAACTTAGTCGTGTCATCAGGCACCAATTCTGTGTCAATCACAAGAGTAGATTCGGGATTTGTTTTGTTCAGTTCTTTAGCATAATACCACAATTTTGAATATTGAGAAGATAAGCTACCTTCAATAAGCTCACCTGCCATCAACTTAGCCCTGTACACTTGAGTTTTAGAAGGTTGCACAACAAAATCTTTCCTCACTTGGCCTAAAACATCACTCATTTTGAAGTTTCCTCCATGCCTTAATTCTTTAGTGTACCTTCTAGATAGCCAACCTGAATTGGCATGTCTGTTTTTGTTAATCCGTGGGCATGTATGCTTGTCATTCAGGGTCTTGATCATGAATGCATCTGAATTCTTCTCATACTTTGAAGCCCAAATAAACCATGGGCAGTTAGTTTTCTCCCCCTTACAAATACCTTTCACTATCCCCTTCTCATTGCATGGAAACTAGATCACTCTTCCACACCTAATTGCATATCCCTTGGCAGCTTCCTTGAACACTTTTGAACTTGTAAAAACCTGACCCACCTCCAATTGAACTTCTTTCAACTCAAAAACACCATCGTACAAATGATAGTTGGGCTTTGTAAGGTTCATGATTTGTATTGGCCTGATTCCATTGCAAAACACTCTATATTTGTAATAGTTGTTGCTTAGGATGTTCTTGGAAGAAAAGAAGCTTCAAAGTTGAAGAGCAATATCTAGTACAAATATCGTCTTCAAGAGGTGAAAGCATCGAAAGGTAGACTTAGACCTCTATCCTCTTGCAAGGCGTTAGCGCACACACACACAATTCATACATGTGTGTCCTTGCATCGTAGTGCAAACATTTGGTATAACACATTCACACACAATTAAGTATGCACATGCATTTTTCTTAAATAGGCAAACATTGTAGAATTGCATGTTTTGTGACTATCACTTGGATATGGCATGCTTGTGTGACATTGTGTTTATTTGTTTGTGTTTCTTGTATTTTGGACTTGAACATGTTCTTATTTAATTCCTTATTGAGTTCCGGTCGTTTCGGTTACTCATTCATAAGGTTTCGAGTCCAAACGATGTAGCTACGCTACTTTGCATTCTCATTCATTGAGTTGACTTCGTCGTCATTTTCCGAGATGATTTCTCAACCATTTGTCAAAGTTTTGTAGTCTTAGTTGTGCATGAAGGAGTCATGATTCGTAATCCAAAAACGGATTCGAAATCAAAGTTTGGATGCCCGAATACGGCTGAAGAACGTGAGAGGAGCACGCGAGGGACTTGCATGGCCAAAGGCCATGCCTTGGCCACCACGTGTGGAGGCCGTGTGCCACACGGCCAGAGCACCCCTTTGGTCCCGTGTGCCACACGCACCCCACACGGGGTTTTTGAGGTGGCTGCCTCTGATTGGGTCATTGAAAATATAAATAAACGAGTCCTAAAATAATCTAAAAGGGGGGGGGGGGGGGGGGGGGGGGGGGGGTGGGGGGGGGAGGGGGGGGGGGGGGGGGGGGGGGTGAATAGATTTTTAATCACCTATTAACAATTTTCATGATTAGTCAATATTCAAAGAACAACCCCTAACTAGTCAAAGAAAACAAGTAAGTGTAAAATGCGGAAAGTAAATAACACTTGTGTTTTTACGTGGAAACCCACACGGGAAAAACCACGGGCTGTTATGTGCGCCACACATGAACCTCAATCCACTAATTGTAAAGGCAATTACAACCTAGGTTGACCACGTCAAACCTCACACGGTTACTAATCTACCAATACTACCCGCAGGCCTTCAAAAGTGAATCTAGTCCAATGCTTGCAATCTACCAATGGCAGATCCAAGACTTGTCTCTAAAGTGAAGAGATAACACAACCTAAGGTGAATATATGCAATATTCAAGATGCTAAAATGCAAGGTTAGACATTCAAGCTTATCTAGGCATGGATGAGCATGTTAGACATTCCTAGATATCATTTTGTTAGATGACATTCATATAACATAGCTAAATTAGCAAACAAGGTCCTATATGCAATGTCTATCACAATACAACTCACAAACACAATAAAGAAGCTATCTTAAACCTATTCAAGTCATAAAAAAACAATCTTGAGACAAGTCATGAAATAAAGAAGCTATCTTGTAGTGAAAGAACATGTGAAGAATGCAAATGATGTTCTAACTACAAGTCATGTAAGCAAAGATGAAACCCTAAAGAAAATCAAACTAGAACATCCTAGATGACATATCAAACATGCAAGAAAGATGGGTTTTTGTGTTTTGAGTAATAAAAATGGAGTCTTGATACCTTGGCTTTGAAGATGCTTAAAAGTGCTCTCAAAGGTGTAATTTTTGCTCTAAAAAACGAGCCAAGGCTATTAAGTAATATATATAAGAGATCCAAAAGAAATGACGTCGTTTTGAAGAAAAACGATTCAGATCCCGCCATTTGCGCTGGTATGGCGCTGGACGACCAGCGCACGCCCTTAAAATTTGAAAGGGCGCTAGATGAGCGGCGCCACTGAGGGGCGCAAGACCAGCGGCAACATTCTGGACAAGTTGCGCTGGTGCGCTTGCGCTAGTCACGACCAGCGCACGACCAGCGGCACTCCATTGGAGGAGATGCGCTGGTGGCTTGCGCCGGTGCAGACCAGCGCACGACCAGCGGCAGTCCACTGGACATGTTGCGCTAGTCAGCTTGCGTTGGACAACCAGCGCAAGACCAGCGCACACCCACTCCCTTAAGCACACATACACACGTGCAAGGGTCAAAACAAAAGGAATGCAACCTAAGGCTAACATGATGCCAATATAAACACAAGATGCAATCAATGAACATTTGCAAGTGATGTGAGTGTGTGCAACTACATCTCTTCAAATTAGAGTTAAGTCAAGCGAATTACCATAATAGAAGCACTTGAAGTCCACAATGAGGTTCTTTGAACTTTGATGAGGATTTCTTCACTTCTAAGCTATCCTTACAAATTGAACCCTATTGTGGTTTTGTCAACGAAATGAGCCAATAAAAAATGAGGCATTTACAATCTCCCCCTTTGGCTATTTCGTGACAAAACCAACACTCACATAGCATCCTCAAAAAACAAAAAAATGGTCAACAAAAATTTTCTACATTACAATAAAGCTCCTAGTCTAAGTCTTGAACATCTTCAAGTTAATTCCAAGCTTGTAGAAAATTCCACCCTACACACAATCAACAAGAAATATACCTTCCAAGAACAAGTGAGAGATGTGCTAGAGACAAGATTAATTGCAATTGCCAAGGAGAATAATCAATACAATCAATAGAAAATGTAATCATGCAATGCAATGCAACTCCCCCTAAATGCAATCATCTCCCAACATGGGTTACTCACTCTCAACTCCCCCTAAATGCAATGCCAATAGCACAAATTTACCCAAAACCTTACTCCCCCTTTTTGTCATGAGATAGGCAAAGGGACTCTCCCCTAATAGGTAAGCATTAGCAAGGAGAGCTTGTAGCACGAGCACATATGCATACTCATATAAGCAATTTTATGCACCTCAATCAAGTAAGAGAGATTGAAGGAGTTTTATTTTAAGAAAATGTGTGACAAGGATGCTTTGCATGCAAGACATGTTGCATTCACGTTTAAAAGGAATGGTATTTGGCAAAGCAAATAACAAAGGTTTCCTAAAAGAATTCAAACCAATTTCACCCTTTGTCATGGAAAAAGCAAGGATATAGAATTTTAGCATGTCAAAATAAAGGGCAACTATATCAAACTTTATAAGCAAACAAGACATGAGCGATTTTGCACCCTATTTGATTTTTCCGGGTGAGATACCCGTATGATAGTAGCCTTGTTCTATTATGTCTTAGAGCAGTTTTTTCGTTTTAGCATTTTTTCTTTATGACTATGTTAACAAAGTTGCAGGAAACATTCAATAAAAGAGTAATTTATTACTAAGAATTCGCAATCACACTCGCCAGTCACAGAAGATATTCGCCATCGTATATCAACTCCATCACATAAAGACGAGTTTCATACTCGCAGCAATGATAATCGGCGAGAAACAAAAACCCGAGTTGCAAAAAGCGGTGATCGCCATTACGGGAAAATATAAACCCTAGAAGCCAGAAAGCCAGCTGAGCAAAGACAAAACATGTTAAAAACTTGGTGTATGGTCGGATACGTCCTGACAAATACTAAGTACGCCAACATACAGCAATGGCAGCTGAATATAGCTATAAAATACACTAAAAACTTGGTATATGGTCGGATACGTCCTGGCGAATACCAAGTGAGCCGAAAACTCAGCAATGGCAGCTGAATAAAAGCAAAAAATATGCTAAAATATAACTTGGTGAAAAACTAAGCAAAAGCCAAAAACTCTGCAAAAGCAGCTGAACAAAGAAAAGTATATATTCATAACTTTGTATCATTTACAAATGAATGGACAAAAAATAAATTTACAGTCTTTAAACAACAGAAATCCAAAAAATCAACCGGCTGCAGGAGGACCCTCGCTATCTTCCTCGTCTTCAATCTCCTCATCCGAAGGCCAAATGACCGCCTCATCCTCCGTTGGCATGAAAGGCTCATAATCCCTCCCAGCAACGGGACCCAAGTCAGGCTCAGCACTAGAGCCAGAAAAGCTGCCCTTCTGACTTGAGTAATAAGTATTAAAGGCACGCTTGCTGGGGATCTCTAGATGCATGGGATGAGGCTCAGTCCTGTTGTAACGGCAGTGGGCTTTCCATCGTCTCATTTGATCTTTAATCGAGTCCACGCCGTTGGCCATATGCTGCTGGAGGGATCTGTTGAAGCGCTTCAGAGCTTTCTCGTTGGAATGATCCTTCATGGCAAAGAATTTCTTCGCCTGCCTCATGCCTTTCTCAAATTCACGCAACAAAAGCGCATCATAGGCAGGGGATCTCTTGAAGCGATCAACTGACTCAGCCTCCAACACCGCTTTCAAGTTTTCGAAGATAAGGTCGCGGGAAGATAGCTGGTTACGTAAATCTGCCGCCTCTTGCTCAGCCTTCTCCTTAGCCTCCTCAGCTACCCACTCGGCCTCCAAACGTGCTGCAAAGGACTCTTGACTCGAAGATAGAAGCTCCTTCAACGAGCGAATTTCCTCTTCAGCAGCAGAAAGTTTTTCTTCAACGGCCAGCCGAGCAGACAGATGACCATCCGAGGATTCCCTGAACTGAGCGAGCTGTTGAGCATGGGATTCTTCAGCGGAGAGCTTCTCAGCTGCTAAAACAGAAGCCGGCTCGCGCAAGCGTTTAATTTCACGAGACGCTCTGATCCCAAACTTGTAAGTCTCACCCATCTCAGACATCATCTGAGGAAAAAGATAGCCAAAGTTAGAAAAAATATGAAAAAATAATAATACATGGAGATTTGCGGCGAAGAACTTACCAGGGAGTGGCAGTTGAAGAAAAACTCCATCTTCCTGTTACAAGACTTGTTTTTAACATGCCCCTAGCCATCACCGATGTATATATCATTATTAGCCAAGTGGGAGCATATCTCAGTAGCCGAAAAATCAAAAAGGGAAACGTTCCCTTCATCGGCTTCAACCGGTCCAGTAGGAGGAACTTCGTGGGCCAAGCCCGAACCAGAAGCAGAGGTCTCAGCCTGATTTGACGGGCCTGGCCGATCAGTCGACTCAGATTGGCCAGATGGCCTAGGTTGATCTGAGACACTCGGCTCGCCCATACCACTGTAGGAGAAGCTGGTCGGGGAGAAGTAGAAGCGGGGAGAGTCTGTTCATTAATCCCCTCAGAGGGAGGCGCCTCTACATTCTCTGCTTCAGCAGGCCCCTCATGAACAGAAGGTTGGGTAGAAGGGGTCTCAGCGATAGCTGGCTCCTCAGCGTCCTCCTCATCGGAAGAAACAACGAACTGCACCACCCGCGAAGCCCGCTTGGGAGGTCGAGCAGAGTGATCAGATGCGCTCTCAGCAGGACGCTTATTCCTAGCTCTGGGGGCCAGGTCACTCGCAAGATCGAGAGGAGTCTCAGGAACATCCGCGTCAAAAATAGGGATGTCACTGACCCCCCCTGAAACCCCAACCTTCTCCTTACCCTTACGACTAGAAGTGGTCGCAGCCGGGGTAGTCGCAGCAGTAGCAGTAGTGGGGGTAGTCGCAGCAGTAGCAGTAGTGGGGGTAGTCGCAGCAGCAGCAACAGGAACAGACGCAGCAGCCTCTGCACGCATAGGGGGTTGCCCTAATTCAACCCCTCCCCCAGTAACGTCACCAGCATCCTCGCCATCAGAAGGTTCATCACCGTCCGGGCCAGCAATTCCCTCCTTGGCCAAACCAGCAGCATGCCTCTTGCTGGCAGCCTCGGAATTCTTCACCGTCCGGGCTTGCAAATCGCAAACGGTGTCAAAGTCACACACTGCAAGAAAAATAAACAAAGTGTCAATCAACGGAACCAAACGAAACAGTAAAACAAAGAATGGACAAAGACTTACAGCGAGGAAGCCTGGCATGCAGGCGTGTGAAAATCCCCTCAGAAATCATTTTTTCCTCATCCAAGAGGAAGGACCTGTCCCTTGAGCTCAAAGGAAGGACAGCTGCCGCGGCGAGGCGAGAGACCTCTCTGTCTAGTAAAACAGGGGTCGCCTTCGACCAGGCTTCAGGTGATGTAAAGTGCTTGGGAACCTTCTTCGCCGAGAGATTGCGACGACTGCTGGCGGGTACATCACGGCCCCACTCGCCGCCAACAAAAAACCAGCTATTCTTCCACCTCTTGTTCGAAGTGGGAAAGCCCCAGATGAACCCCTTTTTCTTTTCATTGCCGGATATTTCTACTTGGCCGGGGTTCGCCACGCCCTCAGGGATCCAGTTCTCCACGGGCGAAGAAAGAAGGAAATACGTGCCACCATTTCCCGCTTGCCTTAGCGTGTAAAAGTGGTGGATCTCGCGAGGAGTAGGGGGCCCGTAACCCTTCAACTTCCACATGAGGCACAGGCACATCAGTATTCTGTAGCTATTTGGGGCGAGCTGTACCGGCGTAATTTGAGCCTCCGCCAAGAATCTGGCAATGAAAGGCTGAAGAGGGAGAGTTACCCCACAACTGAGCATAGCCCCGTAAATGGCGACCGCATTTTCGGGAGGATTCCACACAGCCCGGTCGCCGGGTAACATAAGAGTCACCGAGTCTGGAAGGTCGAAACGACTTTTGTATTTGCGAAGCTCATCCTCGCTGACCACATTAACTTCCGTGTCAAAGGAACAAGGGCAACTCGGTGAAAAATGAAGCACATCCCTCTGATGATCTTCGACGTCAGAATCAACCGTCGTCTGCGCATCTAGCAAGGATTCACGAGAAGCCCTAGGGGCGCGTCGTTTACTGCCGCCTGGATTGGAAGATCTTGGCATATTGGGAGAACCACTGTTGGAAGATGGAGGAAAGAGGTTAGGAATAAAGTTATCTTCAGAAGATGGAACATAAACGGAAACCGGGACCGGAGAATCCGGACGAAAATTACGAATCAAGGATTCAATCTTGTCTGCAGTACTTTTATCACCAAGCTCCATGGCTTGCATCATCCGATTAAAAAGATAAGAACGTAAGGAAGGGTCCATGGGAACTCACCAGAAAGCCCTAGATTCACGAAAATGTGCAGAAGAGTCGAAGACGCAAAGAAGCAAGAGAAGTCAAATCCGGTGAACTGTCCGGCAATAAGAGGCACAGGGAAAGGACTGTAGTTAGTTCTCGAAAAAATAAGGAAGACAGAAGCAAAAGATCAAACTGTTCTTTTCTACTCTGATGAAACACGATGAAGAAAGCAAAGTGAAAGAGGAGAAACGATCGGGCCTTAAAAAGAGGGAACTTCGAAATTCAAAAAAGAAACAATCAAGTACAATGATACGCATTTAATGAGAATGACGGCCACAGTTACCAAACCACAATAGTCACCACCAAATAAATGACATGTGGCATCTTGGGGATAACCAAGCCGTCAGAATGTCCCTTCACCTGTCAAACAAGTGGAAGCGCCAAAAGTTGTGTGGTTTAAATTGAAAGCGTGCACCGGAAGAATCAATTAATAAATACAGCACGTGGTTAAAAGGAAAGGAGGAGTCATTGCAAAGTGTGTTGAAATCTTATAAACATAAATATAAATACTACTCGCAGAGGCAAACGAAGTGGGAAGAACAAGTCATTCGCCCAGCTCGAAGTATTATTGGGGGTATTGTTGTATGTATAAATTCGCCAACCTGACACGTCATCAAAAGAGCTAACGAAAGACTGCCACGTCACTCATTGACCGGGTTAAAGGAGGAAGTTTGACAAGTCAGAATGATAGAATAGCTTAAACCAGAAGGAAGTCAAAGATATGGTCGCCGAAGCTAAATACCTACTCGCCGAATATAGAAGTGTGCTCGCCAAATATGCAATACCCAGAAAATAAAGGTACTCGCTGGACCAGCACACCGGGCTTGAACTGACTCGGTAGAAACACAGAAATAAACCCCAAACTTTTAGAAGACCCAGAACAACAAGGAATCATAAAATGGAAAGTAGACCTGATCCGTGACAAGACAGGATCCTAGTACGAATCAAAGAGGGAAACCTTTCACCCACACGGCTGAAAACAAGGGGAAACCCTAAGTAAACATGTATAAATAGAACCACCTATCCCATGAGGAAGGGGTTCAGAAATCTAGAGAGAGAAAAGAGAGCAATTGTGAGAGAGATCTAAGCGTGTAACAAAGCAACGAAAACCTAGTATTATTCTTCTGCCCTCAGGGGCGCCGTGGTTTTTTCCCATTCAAGGGTTTTCCACGTAAAACTTGTCTTTTGCATGTGTTCTTAATTTTCTTGTTTTATATTGAATTGATATAATTGTTGAGTGCGTGGCAATCCAAATTTCACCGTCAACAATAGGCATGAAAACCTAGCTAACATAAATAACCCAATCAACACATAATCTCAATCATGTATGTAGAAATTACTCAAAGAACATACAAGTGATAAAAGAGATATGTAAGGATTCCCGTTGTTTTTAATTGGCTTATTTCGTGATCAAACCATAAATGGGGATTCTTTGTAAGGGTAGTTTAGATGTTGTTATTAGTGCATTAGGCCCTTTGAAGACCTCATTATTGACAAGCACCAAAGGTAATTTTCTAAGTGCTTTCTTGTCTTGAAGAGATAGTTGCACACACTCACAACTCATGCATATGTTTTATCTTTGTATGTTGTGTTTCTTTTTGTTGTGCATAAATGATTATTTACATCTCTTCTTGCTTGATTTTATGATTGCATCTTGTGTTGAAAACATCATAGCATTTAGGCTTTTAGGATGCATCTTGTTTGACTTTGCACCCCTTGCATCATTGCATGTGGGATGCAAATTTTGGGGCTGTGCGCTGGTCCACCAGCGCCGGTCGACCAGCGCCGCTCACCGGCGCAAATCGCCCAGTGGCGCGCCGCTGGTCGTGCGCTGGTGTGGACCAGCGCCGGCCACCAGCGCCGATCGCCCAGTATGGCGCCGCTGGACTGGCGCTGGTGGTAGCGCCTGACGTCCAACGCTCAAGCCAAAATTGGCTTGTGCGCTGGTCCTGCGCTGGTCCACCAGCGCAGGTCCACCAGCGCACAGAGTGATTTTCTGGCGAGTTTTCAAAACGACCTCACTTCACTTATGGCCTCTATATATATGCTAACTTGATTTTAGGTCATCAAGAAGAGTTCTTATTCATGCTTCATACTTAGGATATTTTTCAAGAGAAGAAAAATACACAAAGAACTCATTTTTAATTACTCAAACACAATTTCATGATCATCAATCATCATCTAGCATCATCATAGATCATCTAGATGTCATCTTGCATGGAATCTTCATCATACTTTGCTTGGTAAGCTTTTCACTAATATCTTACATATTTTGTGTTTATTTTATCTAGCAATCTCAATTAATTACTTGATTGTTATTTTGTATGCTTTAGATACAAAATTGAGATTAGTATGATGTATGTTTGAGAAGTTGTTTTGTGATAGCTAATTAGGTTTTGTTCATCTTGATTAGCTAAGCTTTTTGACATGTCATTTAGCTCATAATATCTAGGATTGATTTAAATTGCAAATTCATTATCCTAGATAAGCATATAGAGTAACCTAGCTCTAATTGCATTTTTGGATATTTCATAATATTCACTTAGGTTGTATTATCTCTTCTTAGAGAATTAAGTCTTGTGTTGTGACCGGGATTAGGTTACTTAATTCACAAGCAATTGGACTAGGTCCACTTATACCGGGATTAGGTAGTTGTGATGCTTATTGATCGGGATTAGATCATTAAACCGGGATTAGGTTGTAATCATCTCAATTAGTGGATTCGAGGTTCGTGTGTGGCGCACATAACAGCCCGTGGTTTTTCCCGTGAGGGTTTCCACGTAAAAATCAAGTGTTGATTTATATTTCCGCACCATATTACACTTGCTTGTTTATATTATCTTGAGGGTATATTCGTAATTTTGACTAACACGAAAAAATTGGGTAAAAAGCGTAAAATCTATTCACCCCCCCTCTAGATAGGTTTATACACACCGTGCAACATTTAGTTTCAATTGGTATCAGAGCGGGTTCCTAGATACACTTAGGTGATCCTCGCTTATTTTGGTGTGTTTTGCATCTTGTGTGATTTTTTGGATTTATTCATACATTTTGCATTCATCTCATTTGCATTCATCCAAACACTATGAGTGGTTTCGGGATGGGCAAAGAGGGAGCGTCGAGCGTGAGGCCACCGTTGCTCACCGGCGATAATTACTCCTCATGGAAGGGGAAGATGGAAGCATACATATGCCAAATCCATGATAGGGCGTGGATGGCGGTTGAAGATGGATATGCTCCACCTATGATGACTCCTACGGATGGAGGAGAAGAAGTTCTCAAGCCTAAGGCACAGTGGAGTCCTGAAGAATTTATTGACTCCATGTGGAACAACAAGGCTATTCATGCCATCCGATGTGCAGTGAGTGAAAATCAGTACAAACTGATTCAAATTACTAGGATTGCTAAAGAGGCATGGGACATCCTAGAAGTTGCACATGAAGGCACCGAGGTAGTCAAGGACTCAAAGCTTCAAGTCCTTCAAACTCGGTTTGAGACCATTAGGATGGAAGAGCACGAGCATTTCAATGACTTCCAAGTGAGACTAATGGACATTGTGAACCAAAGTCACCAACTTGGTGATCCTTACTCGGATAGAAGGATCAAACAAAAGATCATGCGATCACTTCCTGAGAGGTTCGAACCTAAAGTGACGGCTTTAGAAGAAAATGACACCTACAAGGAAATGAAGCCGAGTGAAGTCATTGGAAGACTTCTAGCCTATGAATCAAGAAAGGCTACCACATCTCCTCCTAAGAAGAAAAAGGATATTGCCTTGAAGACATCCAAGATGGAAGAGGAGGAGGATGACTCATATGAAGACATGGCACTCATTGCCAAAGGTTTCAAGAAGTTCTTGAATCTACAAAAGAGTGGTTATGGCTCAAAGGGGAATGACATCAAGAAGAAGAAGAACACAATCAAGAATGTCAAGCCATATCATGAGATGTCTTCAAGAGAGAAGATTCAATGCTACGAATGTGGAGGATTCGGGCATATCTCCAAGGATTGTGCTAACTTGGAAGATGAAAGAGAGGAGGTCGCCACTTCAAGTGAAAGTGATGAAGAGGTTGTGGCAAAATTCTTGGCATTAGGTTGCTCTCACAAGCAGGACAACAAAGTGAAAGTTTGTGAAGGAAGTCCCTCAAGCTTGAATGATTGTGAGAACAACTATTTTGCCTTTCCAATCTCCTACAATGAAGAAGAGAATGAGAGTCAAGAAGAAAGTGACTCTAGTGAAGATGACTCTTCATCTAACTCCACAAATGGATATGTGAAGAAAAAGGTTCTAGATGAATACCGCACTGAGTTTAAAAGCTTAGCAATGAAGACCAAGGAAAAGATACAAAGATTAAGAGAAGAGAATCTAGACCTTTTGGCTCATGTTGACCACTTAAGTGAACAAGTGGATAGATCTAAGAATATTGAAGATAAGCTAAGAAAGGAGTTAGACTTATCTAAGAGGAATGAAGAGGATCTAAAAAGAGAGCTTGAAGAGGCCAAAGGGCCAAGGACTAGGATAGTTTCTAGCACCGAAAAACTTGACCACATGTTAGGTGTTGGAAAAAGTCCTTGTGACAAGAGAGGTCTTGGGTTTGAAGATGGTAAGGAGTCCTCCACTCCTAACAAGACCGTGTTTGTCAAGAGCTTGAGCTACAAAGAAGCTTCACCGGTGCAAATTCCTAGGAAGAAGATTGATCTAGGACAATGCTCTCATAGTGCACAAGTGAAGGTAGTTCCAAGAAGACAACCTCAAGCTCAACCTACAAGAGTTCCTCATGCTAACTTCCCTCAAATTCAACTCCATCAAGGGAAGAGACCAATCATGCAAACTCAACCAAGGAAGCAACCAAGTCTTGGTCAACAACAAAGAAGGAGAGATCCTATCCAACAACCAAGACAACCACAAAGACATGGGAAGGCTCCTATGCATGCACATGGACATGGTATGATTCCTAACTTTGTCCCTACATGTCATTTTTGTGGTGTTAATGGTCATATTAGACCAAAATGCTTTCGTTACATTAAGATGTGTAGAGTTAAAAGCATGATTGAGAAGAAGAAAGCTAGAGCTAGTATGCATGCTCATAGGAAGGAAGAAATTCATTTACATAATCCTATGACTTCTAGGTCTCTAGAACCATTGACCACTAGGAAGAAAAATGTTATATCTATATGGATAAGGAAAAATGAACCCGCTTGCTACGAGACTAACAAGTCTCAAATAGGTTCATCCAAGTCAAATGGACTTGGGAGGTCTATAGGACCTCATGACCTTCAATAATGAAGGTTGGTGATGACCCCATATGGGGAACTCAAGCAAAGAGAGCTATTTTGCATTCATGTAACTTGCAAAAAATTTGAAATAACTTATGCCTCTTCTTTTGATTGCTTGAGTAAGCTTGGTTGTACATATATATATATGCTTTCAAATTCTATAAGTGTGAACCTTGCTTGTCTACAATCCATGTCATATTTATGTTCAAACATGCATTTTTGGACTAGGAGATTTACATAGGAAGTATGATGTGAATGACCTATAGTTATCTCCATGACATGATGTTTCTTAAATAACATGCTTATGCTAAATGAAAAAGCATGAAATTCATACAACATGCTCACATGAAAAGCATGAATTGATGATTGCATATTCTTAAAAATGCAAAACTTGTGTGAAAGCTAATGAGACTCAAAATGAATAAAGGATCTTGTATCCGTTCAAAGGAATTACATTCCAAATGTCTCTCTTTCTTTATTAGTTGAACATGGTTACTATCATACGGATATCTTATCCGGAAAAATCAAATAGGGTGCAAAGTCGCTCATGCCATGTTTCGCTTATAAAGTTGGATATAGTTACTCTTAAATTAAAATCAATAATCTCTATATCCTTGCTTTTTCCATGACATTGGTGAAATTGGTTTGAATTCGAATTAGAAACCTTTGTCATTTGCTTTGCCAAATACCATTGTATTTTGGACTTGAATGCTATATGTCTTGTATGCAAAGCATGTTGGATTCACACATTTTCTCAAATAAATCTCCTTGTTTCTCTCAAATTAATTGAAGTGCATAACGTGACTTATATGTATATGCATATCTTGCATGCTTCTATCTCTCGTTGCTATGAGTGACCCGGTTGGGGACTACTCCTTTGCCTATATCATGACAAAAAGGGGGAGTAGGATATTGTAAGGGGAGTTGCAAGCTATTGTGCACTTTGGGGAGATAAAACATTGAGGGGGAGTAACCCTTTGAGGGGGAGCATTGCATTTATCATACATTGCATACATTTGCTAATGTTGTGCCTAAATTCTAAAAATGCAAATGCTTGGTATTATTCTCACATGATTAATCTCACACTTTACTTGAATTGGAATGTTAGAAACTCTTTTCAGGGATTGATTATTCTACAAGAGGATTGAAGACTTCAAGTTGCATTCTCTTATCTCTTTGTAATGTAGAATATCATTGTAATCCCGTAGTTTCTATTTCTTTTGTGAGGATTTAATGTGAGTGATGGTTTTGTCACGAAATAGCCAAAGGGGGAGATTGTAAGGATTCCCGTTGTTTTTAATTGGCTTATTTCGTGATCAAACCATAAATGGGGATTCTTTGTAAGGGTAGTTTAGATGTTGTTATTAGTGCATTAGGCCCTTTGAAGACCTCATTATTGACAAGCACCAAAGGTAATTTTCTAAGTGCTTTCTTGTCTTGAAGAGATAGTTGCACACACTCACAACTCATGCATATGTTTTATCTTTGTATGTTGTGTTTCTTTTTGTTGTGCATAAATGATTATTTACATCTCTTCTTGCTTGATTTTATGATTGCATCTTGTGTTGAAAACATCATAGCATTTAGGCTTTTAGGATGCATCTTGTTTGACTTTGCACCCCTTGCATCATTGCATGTGGGATGCAAATTTTGGGGCTGTGCGCTGGTCCACCAGCGCCGGTCGACCAGCGCCGCTCACCGGCGCAAATCGCCCAGTGGCGCGCCGCTGGTCGTGCGCTGGTGTGGACCAGCGCCGGCCACCAGCGCCGATCGCCCAGTATGGCGCCGCTGGACTGGCGCTGGTGGTAGCGCCTGACGTCCAACGCTCAAGCCAAAATTGGCTTGTGCGCTGGTCCTGCGCTGGTCCACCAGCGCAGGTCCACCAGCGCACAGAGTGATTTTCTGGCGAGTTTTCAAAACGACCTCACTTCACTTATGGCCTCTATATATATGCTAACTTGATTTTAGGTCATCAAGAAGAGTTCTTATTCATGCTTCATACTTAGGATATTTTTCAAGAGAAGAAAAATACACAAAGAACTCATTTTTAATTACTCAAACACAATTTCATGATCATCAATCATCATCTAGCATCATCATAGATCATCTAGATGTCATCTTGCATGGAATCTTCATCATACTTTGCTTGGTAAGCTTTTCACTAATATCTTACATATTTTGTGTTTATTTTATCTAGCAATCTCAATTAATTACTTGATTGTTATTTTGTATGCTTTAGATACAAAATTGAGATTAGTATGATGTATGTTTGAGAAGTTGTTTTGTGATAGCTAATTAGGTTTTGTTCATCTTGATTAGCTAAGCTTTTTGACATGTCATTTAGCTCATAATATCTAGGATTGATTTAAATTGCAAATTCATTATCCTAGATAAGCATATAGAGTAACCTAGCTCTAATTGCATTTTTGGATATTTCATAATATTCACTTAGGTTGTATTATCTCTTCTTAGAGAATTAAGTCTTGTGTTGTGACCGGGATTAGGTTACTTAATTCACAAGCAATTGGACTAGGTCCACTTATACCGGGATTAGGTAGTTGTGATGCTTATTGATCGGGATTAGATCATTAAACCGGGATTAGGTTGTAATCATCTCAATTAGTGGATTCGAGGTTCGTGTGTGGCGCACATAACAGCCCGTGGTTTTTCCCGTGAGGGTTTCCACGTAAAAATCAAGTGTTGATTTATATTTCCGCACCATATTACACTTGCTTGTTTATATTATCTTGAGGGTATATTCGTAATTTTGACTAACACGAAAAAATTGGGTAAAAAGCGTAAAATCTATTCACCCCCCCTCTAGATAGGTTTATACACACCGTGGAATAATTAGTTTCAAGATAAATTGATAAGTAAAAACACTAATTATGTAAGATAAAAGTGTTCAACAAATCATACCATGTGTGTTGAAGAAGACCCATGCATTAGTACATACTAGATGAACCTAGATGATGCCTAGATGATGATTTGTGCATGTGGGAATGGGTTTAGAGAGATAAAGATGTAATCTTTAAGCTTTTTCTCTCAAGTCTCTCTTTCTCTCTCAAGAATATGGAGCCTCTCTCTCTAGGGTTTGATTTTGTGGCTCTGCCCTCAAAATGATGAGAAAGATATGTATTTATAATGCCCAAGTGAAACTATGTCGTTTTGGAAGAAGTGGAAAAATTATGGGCATTTTCGCGGTACTCGCGTCAGTGCAGCGGTTCAAGATTCGAGCGCTTCAAGACATGACCAAAGGATATCAAAACCTTTCATATGATATATTGTTGGAAAGGTATGGATGTCTACTTTCTACTTGTTTTAACAGAATGACATTTCGATATCTGTATAAAAAGTTATGGTCCATTGAGTGACTAAAGGTCAGAAACAGACAACAACAGAGTTGCCCTGTTTTGGTTGTAGCTTTGGAGATTTTAAAACCAATCCAAACGGTCATGAAATATTATGAATAATATACCGTTGGAAAGGTATGGGTGTCTAGTTTGTACAGAAATTTTCAAAACTCATTTTGAAGCTTTGTGTAAAAAGTTATGGCCACAAGACCATACATAGGTCAGTTTTGAAAATTATTTAAACATTGAAATCCAATCTTTGGAAACTAGACACTCTACTCCAAACAACCAAACCAAAACTACCACTTATCCAAGAGAAGAATGAGACCTTCTCAAGTGGTCAACCATCATGCTAAGACATGCACACCATCGTGTAAGCGCAGACGTTTCCGATCACACAAACGGAAACGAATTACACCACACTTAAGACTAATCATGAAGTGTAAGTGTGGGTATTGAATGCATCCCAATGCCTAACATGTCATGGCATTATCATTAAACAAGATACACTCAATTCAAACATGCATGAATAAAATTCATGACTTTGCATCCTAATGCCTAAACATGTCATGGCATTTCAATAAACTAGATGCAATTAAATAAACATGCATGAAGAGATATTCAACAATTATGAATGCACACATATGAAAACACACAACATATAAGAATAACATTTATGCATGAGTTGTGTGTGTGTGCAACTAGATCTCTTCAAAGCACGTAAGCACTAGAAATTTACCTTTGGTGCTTATCAATATGAGGTCTTGAAAGGGCCTTGAGCTTGAATACTAATACCTAAGCTACCCTTACAATAAAACCCACATGTGGTTTGTCCACGAAACAAGCCAATCAATAAATGGGAATCCTTACAATTTTCTAGGAATGCAAGTGAAGCAAACTAGCATGGGCATAATGTTGAACCAATCCAAATATGCTAAAAATCTTGTTAAGAGATTTGGCCTAGAAAATGGAAAATATTTTGAAACTCCCATGAGCACCACTTTAAAACTTGACAAAGATGAAAAAGGGAAAAGTGTTGATTAAAGCCTTTATAGAAGTATGATAGGTAGTCTACTTTACCTAACGGCTAGTTGACCCGACAGTTGATTTAGTGTAGGCTTGTGTGCTAGATTCCAAGCCAATCCCAAGGAATCTCACTTAAAAGCCGTCAAGAGGATCATTAGGTACATCAAATGAACTCATAGTCTTGGTCTATTCTATTCATTTGATACCAATGATATCTTTGTAGGCTATTGTGATGCGGATTGGGCAGGAAACATAGATGATCGTAAAAGCATATCGGGTGGTTGCTTTTATGTTGGGAATAACTTGGTTTCTTGGTCTAGTAAGAAACAAAATTCGGTTTCCCTTTCTTCTTCCGAAGCCGAATACATTACGGCTAAAAGTGCTTGCACACAATTACTTTGGATGAAACAAATCCTTAAGGATTATGAGATAAAACAAGGAAAAATGACACTTTATTGTGATAACTTAAGTGCCATTAACATTTCTAAAAATCCGGTTCAACACTCCCGCACAAAGCACATAGACATTAGGCATCATTTCATTAAAGACCTAGTTGAACATTCTATTGTTACTCTAGAGCATATGCCTACTAAAAATCAACTTGCGGACTTGTTCACAAAGCCCTTGGATAAAGAGAGGTTTAAAACTCTTAGAATGTCCATTGGCATGATTTGTGTTGATTGATGTCTTTGTGTGATTGTGAGTGGCTTGATGAGAAAAACTTTAATTGAATATCATTATCTTTGAGAGCTATTTACTTGAGAAGTAATGGTCTTTAACAAGTATCTTTTATTATTTCTAGATCATGCACTTGAACTTGAAAAATCTTATCTTTGAAAAGTGCACTAATGCTTCTCTTATATGCTTTAGTTTTTGAGTATATGTGGTTGAATATGTGTAGATTATGGATGCATCTAGAAGCCTATTGCTTAGTACATGATATATGACCTTTGGTATGTATCCATTTTGCTTCGGCACTACATAGTATTCAACGAGCACCCTCATGGAAAGGGCTACACACCTTGGTTGTGCAGTCGCCCAATGTAGGAAAGGGCTATGCCATTGTGATGAGTGAAAGCCGCCATGAGGTGTATATGTTTTTGTTAGAAAAATCAAAGAAGTGTTGAAAAGAATCATTAAAAAAAAAAATCTTTGATTCTAAGCCTAAAAGAAATGAAAAATAAAAGGTTTATTAGTGTATAGTTGAATATTGTGAAAAGCTCGGGTTGACAAATAGAAACGGGAAAACGAGCGACATGCACACACATGCTCAAATATTGATAACTATTCTTTTAAAGCAAAAACCCGGATGAATATCGGTTTGACCTATTTTTGGAAATGCTTTAGTTGGATAGGTGTGGAAATTGTTTGCATGTTGATATCACAATTACTCCTACTATATATGTGAGAAGCATTCACACACACACATTTTGCTTATGTGCTTGATTCATTAGCAATATGAGAATATTTTTGAGAGATTAATGAAAATCTATGATTCTCTCTTGGACTTTGAAAAGTGATGAAATATTTTTTTTCTTATTGCTTGAATGTGTGAATCCCTTGTGAACAAATATACTTGGTGATAATATGTGGAGCATATGTTAAGGGGGAGCTTTAGTTTATTCAACTTCGTTTTCTATACGATTTGTTTGCTTAATATCCCATTCTTTATCTCTTGTGTCCCTTGTCTATTCCTTGACAAAAAGGGGGAGAAATTGTATATCTCATCATGTTGGATATGGAGGAATCCATGTTTGATATAGGGGAGAAAATTGTATTCCTCACACCTTGTGTGAAACAATGTTCCAATTGTGTGAGTCATGATCCTCTTTATGCTTAATTGAGACTTTGTCTTAAGGGGGAGAAAGAATTCTTTCTTGATAATGTTAAAGAAGGTTGGTCCTTGGGGAGATTTGAATCTTAGGGAGACTAAGGGAAAGCTTTAATATGAAAACATTTTATTTACTTGAGATAATGCATTTTTGTATGAGATAAATGATGTCTTCTATATATTTGTTTTTGGTATAAATATCTCACCATTCTTCTTTAGAGAAGATCTCTTATTTGGTTTGCTATTTTCTCTCATAGGTACTTTGAAGACCAAAGAGGAATTCTTGAAGACTTTTTAGTCTAGGAATCTCTTTGTAATGTGAGGATGAGAGTATGCTATCAACTTGAGTTTATTAGAGTGAAACATTGTATGGTGAGGATGAGGTTTTGCCATGGAATAGCCAAATGGGTAGATTGTAAGGTTCATGATTTGTATTGGCTTGATTCCATTGAAAAACACTCTATATTTGTAATAGTTGTTGCTTAGGATGTTCTTAGAAGAAAAGAAGCTTCAAAGTTGAAGAGCAACGTCTAGTGCAAATATCGTCTTCAAGAGGTGAAAGCGTCAAAAGGTATACTTAGACTTCTATCCTCTTGCAAGGCGTTAGCGCACACACACACAATTCATACATGTGTGTCCCTGCATCGTAGTGCAAACATTTGGTATAACACATTCACACACAATTAAGTATGCACATGCATTTTTCTTAAATAGGCAAACATTGTAGAATTGCATGTTTTGTGACTATCACTCGGATATGGCATGCTTGTGTGACATTGTATTTATTTGTTTGTATTTATTGTATTTTGGACTTGAACATGTTCTTATTTAATTCCTTATTGAGTCCCGGTCGTTTCGGTTACTCATTCATAAGGTTTCGAGTCCAAACGATGTAGTTACGCTACTTTGCATTCTCATTCATTGAGTTGACTTCGTCGTCGTTTTTCGAGATGATTTCTCAACCATTTGTCAAAGTTTTGTAGTCGTTGTTCTAAGTGAGGGAGTCACGATTCATAATCCAAAAACGAATTTGAAATCGAAGTTCGGATGCCCGAATACGGCTGAAGAATGTGAGAAGAGTGTGTGAGGGACTTGCATGGCCAAAGGCCATACCTTGGCCACCACGTGTAGAGGCCGTGTGCCACACGGCCAGAGCACCCCTCTGGTCCCGTGTACCACACGCGCCCCACATGGGTTTTTTGAGGTGGCCGCCTCCGATTGGGTCATTTTTGTTCCCTCATTGAATCATTCAAATATGATTTTCCTTCCCTCCAAACATAACTTGAAGAAAATTTTGAAAATAAAATTCTATAGAAATCTTCATGATTTTAGTGTTCTTGTTTCGATCATAACTTTTTCATACAAACTCGAAATCGAGTGATCCAAAAGCCAACAATGTTGGTCTCGATGAGAGCTACAAACGCCAAGCTTTTCCAGAGGTAGTTGACTTCATCATTGTTCTCAGTGGTCTGATTTTAGTACGTGGTTCAACTTTGTATGTGTTACTTGTTCTTCTTTCAATTTCTTTTGATCATCTCTTTTATTCTTTCTATTTGATTGATGAAATATGTTGAGAAGAATGCTAGTACATATGCTAGGGTTTTATGATTAATTGTTTGTTGAGTTTTTAGCCTTGTGATTTCGATTGAACATATATTGCTAAACTTGATCTATCTTGAAATTGATTCTAGAATTAACATATATGTTGTACCTAATGACATTTTCTATGATTAATTTCATGTTCTAAGAACTAAGATTTTTTGTGTGATATATTGAATATTCATATCTTGTTCTTATTGATTCACATGCTTTGATTTCTAGATAGATTTGTGATTGTGTGTTGAAAGCATAATTCTAGGTTATCACTAAGCATGAACATTTAGCTTGATTGATCATCTAGCTTTATTTGATTGTGTTTGCATCATTTGCATCACTTAGATCATTGCCTTGTATAAGGTTGAAGTCTCTTGCAAAGTGAGTGAAGCTTTGTGGATAGAGCAAAGAAGTCTTGATTAGAGTCGGGAGGACTTGGATAGTCAAGCAAGGAGTCTTGTCTAGGGTCGAGAGGATCCGGATAGACAAGTAAGAAATCTTCCTAGAGACGTGAGTATCTTGGATAGGAAGTTGCTTCCTAGAGGTGTAGGACACACCTTAGATAAGAAGTAGGCTTGGTAGTTCACTAGCCATTGGGTAGACTAAGAGGTGATAGCTTGAGTGGATATCATGTGTTGATAGCTTGAGTGTGTAAGTCCTTTTCATATAGTGGATTGCTTTGCCGGTGGTTGTGGTATCAACTCGTGGATGTTTCCTCTTTTAGGTTTTACCACGTAAAAATCCTTGTGTCAATTTTCGCTTTACTTTTCTTTATCTTCCATATCTTACATTGATTGCATATCTTGTATATTGATTTACTCTTGCATTAGTTAAATCAATTCATTTGTTGAATCTCTTCAAGTGTATATTTTCTTTGTTATATTCCGCATTATTTTTAATATTGGAAGAAATTGGGCCTATACCTATTTAGCCCCCTATAGGTATATTTTACACTATTGATTAAAGAGAATTTCAGGCTTCAATTTTGTCCTCTAACTCCTCCTCTTTCTATTAAGTCTTCTCAGCTCTCTCAAAGCTTGCTTCTGCTCATCATCCAATTCTGCATCATTAACATCTGGCTCTTCATTCTGTTCTTTGACATCAGCATTTGGCTCATAAAAATAACACCACCCTCAACTTCCACTTCTTCGTCTTCAATGTCTCCATATACTCAGGTTCCTCAAAATCATCATCAAATTCTGTGGAACTATCACTGTCAGAACTCCATGCATCTTCATCAACTACATCTTCAGTATGAATAATAGCTTTTGTTTCTTCCACCCCTTCCTATTCACCTAAACCCTCAAAACCAGCAGATACCACTTATTCTTCTTCAACTGGAACTGATAACCCTTCACCAAGAGCTTTCCTCCTATTCACACCACAGAAATGTTCAAACAAAACAGTAACCTTTCTATCACCACCTAACTCCTTCAACATTCTAGTTATATCATCATGCATTTTAAGCTTGACCAATCCATCTTCAATTGACTTGCTAGGAGTAACATACCAATAAAAAGCATGTTCTTTATTGTTAGGATTCCCGTTGTTTTTAATTGGCTTATTTCGTGATCAAACCACATGTGGGGATGCTTTGTAAGGGTAGCTTAGATGTTGTTGTTATTGCTTAGGCCCTTTTTGAAGACCTCACTATTGACAAGCACCAAAGGTAATATTCTAAGTGCTTACTTGTCTTGAAGAGATAGATGCACACACTCACAACTCATGCATATGTTTAATCCTTATATGTTGTGTGTCTTTTATGTGTGCCTTAATGCTCATTAACATCTCTTCTTGCATGTTAGTTTGATTGCATCTTGCATATCCAATTGCCTTGTCATGCTTAGACTTAGGATTGCATTTTTGCACTGGGCGCCCCCAATAGCGCTGTACAGAAGCGCTGTACGAACAGCGCCCATTGAGCGCTGTTCAGACCTGATCGATTTAATCGGTCGCTGTTGGGTCGCTGTTGGGGCGCTGTACGTGGCGCGGTACAGAGCGCTGTACGTACAGCGCCACTCTGTTTCCTCGTGAAAACAGAGCAAGGGCGCTGTACAGGCGCTGTACAATGGCGCCCTACGTACAGCGCCCAAGGCAAATAGTGGGCAAACTTATCAAAACGACCACACTTTGTTTTGGCCCCCTATATATATGCCACTTTGACTTTAGGTCAATTACAAGAGTTCATATTCAGATTTCATACTTAGGATATTTTTCAAAGAGAAGAAAAATTCCAAGAACTCATTTTTAATTACTCAAACACCTTTTCCATGATCATCAATCATCATCTAGCATCATCTTAGATCATCTAGATGACATCTTGCATGGATTCTTCATCATACTTTGCTTGGTAAGCTTTTCACTAATATCTTACATATTTTGTGTTTCTCTTATCTAGCAATCTCAATTTAATTACTTGTATGTGATTTTATATTTGTTGAATACAAGATTGAGATTAGTATGATGTATGTTTGAGAAGTTGTATTGTGCTAGCATATTAGGTTTTTGTGCTTGATATTGATTAGCAAAACTAATTGACATGTCATTTAGTTTTGATATCTAGGATTGTTCTTAATTGCATATTAATCATCTTAGATAAGCATATAGGGTTTCCCTTGCTCTATGTTGCATTTTGGATATTTTCATATATTCACTTAGGGTTGTATTCTCTTCAAGAGAAGCTAAGTCTTGTGTGTAGCAATCGGGATTAGGTTGCTTAGATCGCAAGCAAATTGGACTAGGTTCACTCATACCGGGATTAGGTAGGTGTGTGATTACTACCGGGATTAGGTTGTAATCGTTTGCACATTTAGTGGATTCGAGGTTCGAGTGTGGCTTACTTACATAGCCCGTGGTTTTTCCCGTGAGGGTTTCCACGTAAAAATCAAGTGTCAATTTAACTTCCGCACCATATTACACTTGCTTGTTTATTTTATCTTGAGGGTAATTTCGTAATTTTGACTAACACGAAAAATTGGGTAAAAAGCATAAAATCTATTCACCCCCCCCCCCCCCCCCTCTAGATAGCTTTATACACACCGTGCATTAATTAGTTTCAATTGGTATCAGAGCGGGTTCCTAGACATACATAGGTGATCCTTGCTTATTTTGGTGTGTTTTGCATTTTGTGTGATTTTTGATTTTTCATACATTTGCATTCATTTCATTCATTCATAAACACTATGAGTGGAAACGGTGGAAATGGTGGTGGCCACGAAGGAGCTTCTAGCACAAGGCCTCCACTTCTTACCGGTTTGAACTATTCCCAATGGAAAGGGAAGATGGAATCCTACATATGCCAAATTCATGACCGTGCATGGATGGCGGTGGAAGACGGATATGATCTCCCTATGATGACTCCCGCGGGTGGAGGACAAGATGTGTTGAAGCCTAAGGCGCAATGGAACGCTCAAGAGTTTGAGGCTTCTAAGTGGAATAGGAAGGCGATGCATGCCATTATGTGTGCAATGGATGAGAATCAATACAAGCTTATTCAGAATACTCAAATTGCCAAAGTGGCATGGGACATCCTTCAAGTTGCACATGAGGGAACCGAGGTGGTGAAGGAGTCCAAGCTTCAAGTCCTCCAAACTCAATTTGAGTTACTTAGGATGGGAGAGGATGAATGCTTCAACGACTTCGAAATCAAATTGATGGACATAGTAAATCAAAGCCATCAACTCGGAGACCCGTATTCGGATAGGAGAGTCAAGCAAAAAATTATGAGATCTCTCCCCGATAGGTTTGAATCAAAGGTGACGGCCATAGAAGAAAATAGTGGCTACATGGATATGAAGCCAAGTGAGGTAATTGGGCGTCTCCTTGCATATGAGTCTAGGAAGGCTCCTAGCAACACTACTCCTCCTAAGAAGTCTAAAGGAATAGCTTTGAAAGCATCTAAGGATGCAAAGGAGGCAAAGCATGAATCGGATGAAGACCTTGCCTTATTTGTGAAACGGTTCAACAAGGTTATGGGGTTCAAGAAGAAGAAGGGATTTGGGTCAAGAGGACAAGATTTGAAGAAAAAGAGTTCCTTCAAGAAGTTTGAGCCTAGACAAGAGAGGACCGAAAGGAAAGGGGTTCGATGCTTTGAGTGTGGTGGGATTGGTCACTTTGCCCCCGAATGTGCGAATCACAATGAGAGGAAGAAGGGTAAAGTGATGGCCGCCACATGGAGTGGGAGTAGTGATGACTCCAATGAGGAAGATGAGTCTTCAAGTGAGGAAGAGCTCATGGCTAACTTCCTAGCTTTTGCATCTTCTCACAAGAGCAAAAGTGCTAGTGAAAAGGAAGATTTGAGTCAAGAGGAAATTGACTCTAGTGAAGAAGAAAGTGACTCCTCTTCTAGTTCTAAGAAGAAGTTTGTGGAGCAAAAGGTGCTTGCTAAATACCATGCCGAGTTCAATGATTTAGCACTTAAAAGCACAAGAAAGATTGAGAGGTTGAGAGAAGAAAACCTTGAACTTTCGGCTCACAATGACCACTTAAGTGAACAAGTGGAAAGATTGAAGAGGAGAGAGGATAAGTTAATTGAGGAGTTAGACTTATCCAAGAGAAGTGAAGAAGGCTTGAAGAGGGAACTTGTAGAAGCTAAAGAGTCCTTGGCTAGGATAGATTCTAGCACCAAGAAGCTTGATCATTTACTTGGTGTTGGAAAGAGTCCAAGTGACAAGAGAGGTCTTGGGTATGAAGATGGCAAGAAAATCTCAACCTCTAACAAGACCATATTTGTCAAGAGCTTGAAGAATGAAGAAACTTCATTTGTGCAACCTCCTAGGAAGAAGTTAGAAATAGGACAAAGTTCTAATGCACAAGTGAAAATGGGGCCAAGAAGGAAATCTCAAGTTCAACCTCCTAAGGTTCCTCAAGCCAACACTCCTCCCAAATTGGCTCACAAAGGAAAGAGACCAATCATGCAACCTCAAGCTTGGAAGCAACCAAAACCGGTTCAACAACGAAGATGGATTGAACCCTCATATCCACAAAGACATGGACGTACTCAAAGGCGAGGTATGATTCCCTTTTTCATTCCTATTTGTCACTTTTGTGGTTGTGATGGTCATATTAGACCAAATTGCTTTCAATATATTAAAATGTGTAGAAAACAAAGCATGATTGAAAAGAGAAAGAATAGAGCCAAGATGCATGTTTCTAGGAATGAAAATGTTGATTTGCATGATCCTAGAAATAGTAGAGCACATGTACCAAAGGCCACTAAGAAAGCTAAAATTGTTGCTAAGTGGATTAGAAAGAATGAAAATATTTGCCATGTTGCACAAATAGCCTTGAAGGCAAATTCTTCAAATTTTTGGTACTTGGATAGTGGGTGCTCTAGGCACATGACGGGAAACAAGAGTTTCTTCGAGACTCTTGTTATGGAGGAAGGTGGAAATGTCACTTTTGGTGATGGATCCAAAAGAAATGTTATAGGGAAAGGAACCATTTCCGTTCCCGGATTACCCTCCTTATCCAATGCTTTATTTGTTGATGGCTTGAAAGCCAATTTAATTAGCATTTCACATCTTAGTGATGAAGGATATTCCGTCTTGTTCTCTAAAGATTATTGCTCTATCCTTAAACCCGATGGACAAACCTTGTTGAAGGGCATGAGATCTAGCGACAATTGCTATTGTCTTGAAGCTAGAATTGTATCTAATCATGTGTCCATGGATGAGCAAATTGAGTTGTGGCATGAAAGACTTGGCCACATGAACTTTAGGGATCTACGAACCCTTGGAAAGTTCAATTGTGTGCGTGGCCTCCCTAAGCTTGGGAAGAAAGCCAATGGTATTTGTGGACCTTGCCAACAAGGAAAGCAAACCAAAAGCATGCACAAAAAGGGTAAGTATCTCACCACCTAGGAGCCACTTGAGCTTCTCCACATGGACCTCATGGGTCCCATGCAAACCGAAAGTTTGGGTGGAAAGAGATACATTTTTGTTTGTGTTGATGATTTCTCTAGATTTACATGGACATATTTTCTTAGAGAAAAATCCGAAACTTTTGATAAGTTTAAAATGCTTTGTACTAAATTGCAAAATGAAATGAATTCTAACATTAGAAGCATTAAACGGATTAGAAGTGACCATGGGAGAGAATTTGAAAATGCCACCTTTGAAACCTTTTGTGATGGTTTAGGCATCTCCCATGAATTTTCTGCTCCTAGGACACCTCAACAAAATGGAGTTGTTGAGAGGAAGAATAGGGTCCTCCAAGAGATGGCCCGTGTGATGTTGCTTAGCAACAATGTCCCTAGGAACCTATGGGCCGAAGCCATTAACACGGCTTGCTATATAGGAAATAGAGTGTTCCTAAGGCCCGGTACTAGAAACACCTCCTATGAGTTATGGAAAGGCAAGAGGCCAAATGTTAGCTACTTCCACACTTTTGGAAGCAAATGCTACATTTTGAATGACCGTGATCAACTTGGCAAGTTTGATGCTAAGAGTGATGAGGGTATTTTTATTGGCTATGCCTTAAATAGTAGAGCCTATAGAGTTTTCAATTTAAGACTCTAAGTGTTATGGAATCATCCAATGTCGTATTTGATGATACTAGGCTCAAGTCTAATGATCATGAGGAGGAGGTTATTTTTAGTGATGATTCTCCTTTGGAGAAGGTTGTGGTGTCGCCTAATGTTGGGACATCTAATGTCAACAATGATGGCACACAACCTATTGATAGAGTTCCTCTCTTGGACTCTAAAGAACCCGCTCCATGGGTTAGGAAACTCCATGATAAAGAAGATATCATTGGAGAGGTAAATGAGGGTGTTAGGACTAGACGCCAACTTGCTAATCTTATTAGCTATACTTGTTACACCTCTCAAATTGAACCCAAAAAGGTTGAAGAAGCCTTAAATGATGAATTTTGGGTTCTTGCCATGCAAGAAGAGCTAAACCAATTCGAAAGGAATGAGGTTTGGACTCTAGTTCCTAGGCCTAAGACCACTAATGTCATAGGCACCAAATGGATATTTAGGAACAAATCCGATGAGGATGGCAACATAGTGCGGAACAAGGCTAGACTTGTAGCACAAGGGTACTCTCAAATTGAGGGTATCGACTTTGAGGAGACTTTTGCTCCCGTTGCCCGCTTAGAGTCCATTAGGCTTCTCTTGTCCATCTCTTGTGTGCACAAGTTCAAATTGCACCAAATGGACGTCAAGAGTGCCTTCCTCAATGGCTTCTTGCAAGAGGAAGTGTTTGTTGAACAACCTAAGGGGTTTGTGGATGCACACCACCCCAATCATGTCTATCGCCTCAAGAAGGCACTTTATGGGTTGAAACAAGCACCGAGGGCTTGGTATGAGCGCCTCACTCAATTTCTTGTTGACAACAACTACACAAGAGGTAGTGTTGACAAGACACTATTCATCAAGAGAGACAATGATGAGCTTTTCATAGCTCAAATATATGTTGATGATATAGTTTTTGGCTCCACCAACAACACCAAAGTCCAACAATTTGTTGATGTCATGTCTCTTGAATTTGAGATGAGTCTTGTTGGTGAGCTTAGTTACTTCCTAGGTTTGCAAATTAGGCAAATGCATGATGGGATTTTCATAACCCAAGCCAAATATGCTAAGAACCTAGTGAAGAAGTTTGGTTTAGAGAAAGCCAAACATTGTGATACACCCATGAGTACCACTTTGAAGCTAAGCAAGGATGCTAGTGGTAAAAGTGTGGAACAAACTCTATATCGTGGCATGATAGGTAGCTTGCTTTATTTGACCGCAAGTAGGCCCGATATATCTTTTAGTGTGGGTGTGTGTGCTAGGTACCAAGCGGATCCTAAGGAGTCCCACCTCTCTTGTGTGAAGAGGATCATTCGCTATGTAAATGGGACATCCAACTATGGGATTTGGTACTCTTTTGACACTAATGCTAGTCTAGTTGGCTTTAGTGATGCGGATTGGGCAGGAAATTGTGATGATAGGAAGAGCACATCGGGCGGTTGCTTCTTTCTAGGCAACAACTTGGTGTCTTGGTTTTGCAAGAAGCAAAACTCGATTTCCTTGTCCACGGCCGAGGCCGAGTACATAGCCGCGGGGAGTGGATGCACACAACTCCTATGGATGAAACAAATGCTTGTAGACTACGGATTCAACCAAGGTACTCTCACTCTCTTTTGTGATAACATGAGTGCTATTAATATTTCCAAGAATCCGGTTCAACATTCTAGAACTAAGCATATTGACATCCGCCATCACTTCATTAGAGAGCTTGTTGAAAATAAATGCATAGTACTTGAACATGTAGGTACTAATGATCAACTTGCGGACTTATTTACTAAACCCTTAGATGCTACTCGATTTAAAACTCTTAGTAGATCTATTGGGATATGTCTTGTGGAGTGATGTTCTATGATTGACCCCATATGGGGAACTCAAGCAAAGAGAGCTATTTTGCATTCATGTAACTTGCAAAAAATTTGAAATAACTTATGCCTCTTCTTTTGATTGCTTGAGTAAGCTTGGTTGTACATATGTATATATGCTTTCAAATTCTATAAGTGTGAACCTTGCTTGTCTACAATCCATGTCATATTTATGTTCAAACATGCATTTTTGGACTAGGAGATGTACTTAGGAAGTATGATGTGAATGACCTATAGTTATCTCCATGACATGATGATTCTTTAATAACATGCTAATGCTAAATGAAAAAGCATGAAATTCATACAACATGCTCACATGAAAAGCATGAATTGATGATTGCATATTCTTAAAAATGCAAAACTTGTGTGAAAGCTTATGAGACTCTAAATGAATAAAGGATCTTGTATCCGTTCAAAGGAATTTACATTCCAAATGTCTCTCTTCTTTATTAGTTGAACATGGTTACTATCATACGGATATCTTATCCGGAAAAATCAAATAGGGTGCAAAGTCGCTCATGCCATGTTTCGCTTATAAAGTTGGATATAGTTGCTCTTAAAATTGAAATCAATAATCTCTATATCCTTGCTTTTCCCATGACATTGGTGAAATTGGTTTGAATTCAAATTAGAAACCTTTGTCATTTGCTTTGCCAAATACCATTGTATTTTGGACTTGAATGCTATATGTCTTGTATGCAAAGCATGTTGGATTCACACATTTTTCTCAAATAAATCTCCTTGTTTCTCTCAAATTAATTGAAGTGCATAAAGTGACTTATATGTATATGCATATCTTGCATGCTTCTATCTCTCGTTGCTTTGAGTGACCCGGTTGGGGACTACTCCTTTGCCTATATCATGACAAAAAGGGGGAGTAGGAAATGGTAAGGGGAGTTGCAAAATATAGAAGCTTTTGTGCATTTTGGGGAGAACATACATTGAGGGGGAGTAACCCTTTGAGGGGGAGCATTGCATTTATCATTCATTGCATACATTTGCTAATGTTGTGCCTAAATTCTAAAAATGCAAATGCTTGATATTGTTCTCACATGATTAATCTCACACTTTACTTGTATTGGAAATGCTAGAAACTTTATTTTCAGGGCTTGATTGTTCTACAAGAGATTGAAGACTTGAAGTTTTTACTTTCTTATCTCTTTGTAATGTAGATTATCATTGTAGTCCCGTAGTTTCTAATTCTATGTGAGGAATCTATGTGAGTGGTGGTTTTGTCACGAAATAGCCAAAGGGGGAGATTGTTAGGATTCCCGTTGTTTTTAATTGGCTTATTTCGTGATCAAACCACATGTGGGGATGCTTTGTAAGGGTAGCTTAGATGTTGTTGTTATTGCTTAGGCCCTTTTTGAAGACCTCACTATTGACAAGCACCAAAGGTAATATTCTAAGTGCTTACTTGTCTTGAAGAGATAGATGCACACACTCACAACTCATGCATATGTTTAATCCTTATATGTTGTGTGTCTTTTATGTGTGCCTTAATGCTCATTAACATCTCTTCTTGCATGTTAGTTTGATTGCATCTTGCATATCCAATTGCCTTGTCATGCTTAGACTTAGGATTGCATTTTTGCACTGGGCGCCCCCAATAGCGCTGTACAGAAGCGCTGTACGAACAGCGCCCATTGAGCGCTGTTCAGACCTGATCGATTTAATCGGTCGCTGTTGGGTCGCTGTTGGGGCGCTGTACGTGGCGCGGTACAGAGCGCTGTACGTACAGCGCCACTCTGTTTCCTCGTGAAAACAGAGCAAGGGCGCTGTACAGGCGCTGTACAATGGCGCCCTACGTACAGCGCCCAAGGCAAATAGTGGGCAAACTTATCAAAACGACCACACTTTGTTTTGGCCCCCTATATATATGCCACTTTGACTTTAGGTCAATTACAAGAGTTCATATTCAGATTTCATACTTAGGATATTTTTCAAAGAGAAGAAAAATTCCAAGAACTCATTTTTAATTACTCAAACACCTTTTCCATGATCATCAATCATCATCTAGCATCATCTTAGATCATCTAGATGACATCTTGCATGGATTCTTCATCATACTTTGCTTGGTAAGCTTTTCACTAATATCTTACATATTTTGTGTTTCTCTTATCTAGCAATCTCAATTTAATTACTTGTATGTGATTTTATATTTGTTGAATACAAGATTGAGATTAGTATGATGTATGTTTGAGAAGTTGTATTGTGCTAGCATATTAGGTTTTTGTGCTTGATATTGATTAGCAAAACTAATTGACATGTCATTTAGTTTTGATATCTAGGATTGTTCTTAATTGCATATTAATCATCTTAGATAAGCATATAGGGTTTCCCTTGCTCTATGTTGCATTTTGGATATTTTCATATATTCACTTAGGGTTGTATTCTCTTCAAGAGAAGCTAAGTCTTGTGTGTAGCAATCGGGATTAGGTTGCTTAGATCGCAAGCAAATTGGACTAGGTTCACTCATACCGGGATTAGGTAGGTGTGTGATTACTACCGGGATTAGGTTGTAATCGTTTGCACATTTAGTGGATTCGAGGTTCGAGTGTGGCTTACTTACATAGCCCGTGGTTTTTCCCGTGAGGGTTTCCACGTAAAAATCAAGTGTCAATTTAACTTCCGCACCATATTACACTTGCTTGTTTATTTTATCTTGAGGGTAATTTCGTAATTTTGACTAACACGAAAAATTGGGTAAAAAGCATAAAATCTATTCACCCCCCCTCTAGATAGCTTTATACACACCGTGCATTAATTAGTTTCATTTATAACCAAGCTTCTCACACATCTTATCCAAATCCATAATGGACATGACTTCAGCTTCCTTGAAAATATCACATAAGCCTTCTGTGTAGCCCACTATGTTATCATTAGCATAAACAAACATACCACCATGGTACACAACCATGGTGTAGGGATTGAAGAATCCACTGGCTGCATAAATACAACACAAAATTGATTCAATATTCCAAAACAAGAACTTAAAAATTATCATTTCCAAATCAAACAATAACTTAACAAACCTATATATAGCACATTCAAAAAGTGATTTAATTTGAACCCAAATCAGACAGCCCTACCCCACCAATCTTACCTTTTAAAGCCTTCGTGCCTAGGGTCCCAGTTCTTTGGGACCATCTCTCGAACCAGCTGTCCCCATCCATTCGACAACCCTACCCTACCGTGTCTTCAATTTTTCGGACAAGAAGAAATCGAGATGAAGAAATCGACAAGAAGAAATCGATAAGAAGGAATCGAGAACAAGAAATCGACAAGAAGCGCACCAAAATTAATCCCAAATTTGAGCCCTAATTCTTTCAAGAATGCACCAAATAATCCCCAAATAATCCCCAAATTTGAGCCCTAATTTGAAACCGTGAATTCTAATGGCTTTTATTAAATGGTAAGGGCAAAAATGTCTTTCATGTACAAATAGTGATTTCTGTTTGCCACATCTGCCCCATTCCGTTAGAAATGGATGGAAAGTTGGTAAAATAGCCACCGTTAACGATATGTTTGCCAAAAGTGGCCATTTTGGTGCGTTGGGAACTGTTGGTTACTAATCTGGTATTTTTGCCCAAAAGTGGTGGCCACCAGTGCAATTAACTCTTTTATTTATTTATTTATTTATTTTTTGTTGTTGGTATGTTTTATTATTTTTCTTGATGGTGTCTAAAGTGGTGTTCGGCGACGTTTTCAAAATGATTTCAATGTTTTTCGAGTAAAGAAAATGCATTGAAATGCGTTCGGTGATGATTTTAGTTAAAACGTTGAAACCGAGTTTTTTGTTTAACACGTAAAAGCAGCCGCACCGGTGAAAATAATAATTAGATGCTCTCCATGTTTTGTTCTCACTTTTTGTGGGGTCCACCTTATTTTATGATTTTTCTTTTTGCCTTTAAATTTTTCTTTTTCTATTATTTTGCTATATTACGAAATACACTTTTTTAATAATTAATAATTTAATTATTAATAATTGAAATATAATAAATAAAAAAGGGTTAATATTAAAAACCCTCCATCACATTTGAACGATTATTTGATGTATAATTACAAATGCTTTTATTGTAAAACCTTCTCTATGAACTAACACCATTAGCATTCCGTTTGTATTGACTGAGTTTGACTATTAAAAAGTCTAAAATGTCCATATTTAATCTTCAATTATATGAATTGACCATTATACCCTCATACTTTTATCAAATAAATTAATAAAATGATACAAAAGGCGGGAATGTTAACTTGTAAAGGAGAAGTTATTTTGTGGACAATTTTATCCTTAAAAATAACAAAATTACAAATGAACAAAAAACATTGAAAATGAGTATTTGCTTGGATTTATATATAATACATATATACATAAATAAATACATATTCTGATTTATTTTCAATGATTTTGGTTCATTTGTAATTTTGTTATTTATAGTGATAAAATTGTCCAAAAAATAACTTCATTTTTGTAAGTTAACATTCCCGCCTTTTGTATTATTTTATTAAATTTTATTTGGTAAACGTATGAGGGTATAATGGTCAATTCATACATTGGAGATTAAATAGAGAAATTTTAGACTTTTTAACGGTCAAACTCAATCAACACAAATGGAATGTTAACGGTGTTAGTCCATAGGGGAGGTTTCTAAAATAAAAGAATTTGTAACTATACATCCAATAATAGTTCAAAGTGAGGGGAGGTTTTTAATATTAACCCTAAAAAAATATATACTATAATTAATCATTAACATTTAACCATGACATAATACTAACAAAAATGATTTTTAAAAAATAAAATAAAAAATAATTATGGGTTAGGTTAAACTAACTTAGGCCTAGTTTGGCATTGTTGTGCTGTGGGGAGAATTGTTTTTAATTCTGCTGTGGGGAGAATCAACTGAGTGTTTGGTAAACTGATTTTTAAAAGTGCTATGAGAGCTAAAAACAATTTCAATGTGTTTGGTAAACTGTAAGTAAAAAGTGATGTGACTGTGCAAAATTACTAGAAATGACACAAATGAATATTGAAGATGTTTTGAAAATAAATGATTTGTTTTATTTTTGTGTGACCATAGATATGTTATAAAATAGATAAATAAATTGTTTTATTTTTGTGTGACCATATCACATTATTACCTTTTTTTTTTTCTATTGTCACATATATTGCGAATTTATTAAGAAAACTCTTTTGATTTCTTCCAAACTAAATAGAAAAATATGTTTCAAGGAGTCATGAGATTACACAATTGAAATGGACAACAAAAGATCCCAAATAGCAAAATATGTTACAAAGTTAAGAGTAAATTGTAAATAAGTGCTAAGTGCTCGCACTCATTAAATTTTGCGCAATTAAATTTCTTATGTTCTCCATTTCTAGTCTTCTCGGACCATCTTCTTCATGTGTATTGACCTCCATTTCTTCACTAATCTCTTCACTTGAGTAATCTTCACTTTCATCAAAATCTCTATCTCGGTGTGCATATCTTGTATATAGACTAGACAAATACTTAATATATGCAAAAAAATAATTAGATATGCACCATAAAATGATTAGGATATCAAATCTATAATTTTATGAAATTGAATGAAAGATATGGTTGATCTTATTCCAATGGCATCGTGTTGGTGCAGAACTTGATCTTGCTAGCAAATAAACTAAAGATACATCGTCTGGCTAGATATAACAAAGCACCAATTGCATTAAAATATGGAACTTCAGGACTATGCATTCCATTGGATCTATGTTCGATCTCCAAACCGAGACAATATATTCTTTCCCATGTCTTTCATTTCAAATTCATTTAACAAAAATTCAATAGTTTTCAAGAGCGCTCTAATTAAATTCATATCATAAATTGTTACAATAGTAAATTCATATTCTCAATTCTTTATGAAGACTCATGGGTATATAATATAATTAATATACCCATCTTTTATTGGATATTCACTGAGACGGTTATACCACATTCGTCCTGATTGTTTTTAATCCATACAAGAATTTTTGTAGGTTTATCAAATAAAGATTACAAGATCTCAATCGATTTATATACTTCTAGCATTTTAAATCCTTCAAGGATTCTCATATAAATACATGTATTGAGTAAACCTTGCAGATAAGCAATCAATACGTGTATAAGACGCATTTCAAGCCTTTTAGAGATGGCCAAACTTATTAAAATTCGGAACGTAATTGTGTTCATCATTAGTGAATACTAAGTTTCCGTGTGAAACCTTGTACTATGAGTCGTGCCTTATATCTTACGATCTCATTTTTCTTATCACATTTCTATATAAAAACCAATCAGTATCAAATTGGTGTGACGTTGTCAGACGTTTGGTCTAATGGTCCATTACTACACGTTTGGCTAATAAAGTCAATTCTATTTGAATTGCTTCTTTCCACATAGGCCAATCATGCTTTTATCCACAATCATCAATAATATGAGTTTCATAATTATAATTTCAGTAGATATTGTATATGAAAATATATCATTGATGATTGTTTATTTATTATTCCACATTTCTCTCATATGATTTATTGAAATTTATTAATTTCTATATTCTTGTATCTCTGTAGAGATTTCTTCCACTTTAAGGGATTTATTCACTTTAGGGACTTTGTGTCTCTTTAGATATATCTAACCTTTACAGAGTTAATTTGGAGAAAGTAGATTTATTTATAATTCGAGTTTTGTTTACATTAAGATCCTGATAATTTACTTTCCTCTTATGGGAATAATACCTTTTAGAAAGGTTTACAAACTTATGGTATGCATCAGATGATTTATTTGTTACCTTTTGTTCTGATCGTTCTTCAGGAACAATCACCCTGGTTCATGAGATGGCAACTTATAAAATTTTGTTACCTTTCATATATTTGGTAACTGATTAATAATCATCTAATGACCAATTATCTTTTGTATTTGAGTGGTACGATGATTGAAATGAGACACATTTATTACATGTATAGAGAACTGAAATGATATATCTATTTTGTACAAGAATAACTTTTTCATTTACTCTTCTCTTATGGAGAAACTTTCCATTTTCTAATGATAGGGAAATTTATCAAAATAATATAATATAGGAAAATTTATCAAAATAATAATATGCAGATCGTGGATAAAGATCATCTATCAGAAGTTTAAACTATCCAATAATAGATGATTAATCAATATCAACATAAATCTCAAAATGATATAGAAATCATATCTTAGATCATGCCAAAGATGCAATGAGAGCATATACAACATAATCAAATATCTTCAAAAACAAGCAAGTCAATGCAGACCAAGTGTAAGTTGTAATGGTGAATAATGATAATAAACAGTGGGTCAGAGATGAATGAAGAAACATGTAAAATAATATATCCCTATATAGAAATTGGTAATTGTGTTTGCAATAATAAAGTTCTCGCAATTACCTGGAAACATGTGCGCTAATCCATTATGAGTATGAGTACATGTGAAAACTAGATGATCAAAATCAATCCCAACTGCTTTGCAATATTCATCAAGTGTCTTGGAAGTAAATTTACCAACATTACAACGACGCATTGACTAAATTAGATAATCTAGAAATTGTGCCAAAAAACTGATATCTGTACAAGTAATATGAAGATGTTTGATAATGAACAACATGTGACTATCTCGTAGTTGCATCAATTAGAACCATATAATAATGAAATTGTTCAAAACCAACTTTAGAATGAGATGATCTTATTACTAATCTCCATTGTGAACATGAAGTACATATATTCTCATAAAATAAAATAATTTGATGGCCCTTTAATTGATGTCTATGAAAATTTTCAAGGGTTCTACACATCATTGTAGACGTTGGTGACCAAGATGGTCATGCTAAAGCATAAATATTTTTGGATTTGACACGGGAGTGTCTCGTTGCATGAGTTATGATCAAGGAACAAAGGAATTTAAAATTCCGACTTTAATTAATTGGTTGAGCAGCTGGTTCTACACAAGGGATAACTTCAGAATTAATTTTGTACTAAATGGAGTGGAATTAGAAGGCGTGCCACATATGGTTGGAAAGATCAGCATCTTAACTTTCATTTCATGTCTTGTAGTGCATCAATTGAAGTTCCCTAGAGAGAGTTAAGAGGGGTTTTAGGCTGCAAGGTTAGAAGTCTACAGTGCACAGGATTTGAAGAGTTCCACTTTAATGTCTTTAATTTCTTAGTTTCTAATACTTTGAATTGTGAAACTATCTTTTATTTTCGTCCATTTCCTATGCATGGAGGGTTGTTCCATGATTAGGCTATATAATGAGCCTCTATCCTTGTTAAATGTAGTTAATCAATATTGAATTTTAGAATACGATCTTTGAGATTTTATCTTTCAACTCTTTATCTCTTTGGTGGATTTCCATTGAGTGGTGGGTTCTTTTAGTTATGTATCCTTTGATGAATGCTTTAGGGTGGTGATATTTTGTATCCCTTTTGTTAATTAACTTTGGTGGTGAGCTTTATCTACTTTTCATTAAGTTTCCTTTGGGTGGTGATTTCTGTATCCCTTTGGAGATTTGACTTCCATTTTCCTTCCACTCATCATTCTTCGTGCTTTCCGATTTATCCGGCATTAGGATCTAAGAACTTCTGGTTCATGACTGCATAAATCTCTGCATTTTATAACTGTATAATATAATCCAGACGAGAAAACACACAACTTCTCTACAATAAGCTTTTGGCCCAAATAATTAGAAATAATGCACGGATATTCAACATTCTTATCATTTATAGTTTCAATATGATATTCATTATGCCATATATCTTTTGAAACTAATTAGATTTCTCATGGATCTACTTGAATAATAAAGCATCATTTATACATAATTTAATACCATTTGGTAAAAGTATTGTAGCTCATTCGGAGCCTTCAATCAGATCTGATATGGTATTAATTTTTGGCAAGACAAATTTATGATCTTTTACTATTGACAAGACATATATATTCATATTGTGTTTCAGTAATAGACAATTAATTGTTCAAATTCACATTATTTAGAAAAGACATGTATTTTTCTTTCTAGGGATTTTATGGGCATTATGTGTAATGCCTTTTTATATCTTATTTGAAATGATAATATATATTTTTTTTTCAATAGATTTATTCTGTAAATCTTTTCTCTTGTCATTTACAAACATCCACTCCTCGATATGTTTTGATATCTCATGAACAAAAACATATTCAAATTTACTCTCTTGATATTGCTCCTTCAAGAGCAAGTACGAAATAGATAAAATATCCTTTCCAATTTCATTATACATGATATTAGGATCTTAAATCTTTTTATGATACTCGATCATAATATCCTATTGGGATGTGTAGATTTCTTCCCCAAATGAATGACAAGTAAACATATCACTTTATAAATATGAGATCAAACAAAATCATGAATCATATTGATTTTTCGAACTTCCGTTTGACCATGAACTGTTGGTTGATACATAAAATTCAGAACACTTCAGGTTCTGAATGGAAATTACAATTAAACATTCCAAATATATATATATAAACCATAACTTGATTAGTTTCAGAACTTCTGGTTTTGGCAAACTTTGATATTAAAATTTTAATATCACAAATTAAATTGAATTGAAAGCTTTAAGTCTGAATAATTTGAAATTGAGAACATTATGTTCTAACATAATCAATAGGAAGAAATTCATATTTTGATTTGTATTCATATATAGAGTTTTAGGCCTATGTAATTTCCTTTTCCAAGATTTGGATTCATCCAACGATGTATATTTAAATCACTCTTTTATTTAGAATTTTAGGTTCCAAATTTCAGGTTTAGATTCAATACTTTATATTCAAATTTAGAACTTCAAGTTCTATATTGAATTTGAATTCGGAACTTCAGGTTCTAAATAATAAAGTATGGTATGTATGTATATAACAATGAATCCAGAACTTCAAGTTCTTAATGAAATTAAAATTCAAAACTTCAAGTTCTGATCAGTTAGTAAGACCACACTAACTTAAATATCAAAAGAATAAATAAATCCAGAAACTTCGGGTTCTAGATCAGTTATCATAGCCAAGCTTAACTTATTAATTGCATATTAATAAATAAATGCAAATAAATAAAAAGGCATAATAAATAAATCCTGAAATTGTAGGTTCTGGTAGGTTGGCCCAGCCAATCTCATAAATTGCGGATAAATAAATAAATGAAAATAAATAAAGTGCATAATAAATAGATCCATAACTACAAGTTTTGGTAGGTCGGCCTAGCCAATCTCATAAATTGCAGATAAATAAATAAATACGAATAAACATATAGCATAAAAATAAATCCAGAAATGCAGGTTCTGGTAGGTTGGCATGTTATGCCAATCTCATAAAATATAAATAAATATGAATAAATAAAATCTTAAAAATAAGAGCTTTTTTGGTTAGGCTTTTGAAAAATCTCTATTAGTAAAAGATCTACTTGTAGTAGATCGATTAGAAATAGAGTTTTTGAAAAAAAAAAAATTATAGTTGTTTGGTTGGTAGACTTTTTAAATAAAAAAATTGTCTATTTGGAGAAACACCTCTCCTTGAGCTTTTGCCTAGTAGTGGTTTAAACTCTACTAGTCTCTACTCAATTTAAAATAGACAATCTCAAAAGCTCAATCAAACAACTCTAAAAAACTTAAATAGACGTTTGAGACTTTTTGAAGCAGTAGAAAGCTCAACCAAACACGCACTAAATCTAGAACTGTAGGTTGAAATTCAGAACTTTAAGTTCTGACTGGATTGAAATTAACTTCCAGTTTTGACTAGATTGAAATTTAGAACTTCCAATTTTGATTGGATTAAAATTCGGAACTTCCGGTTCTAATAATAAATAAATTGTATAAAAGTAAATAAATACGTAAAAAAAAAAAAAAATTGAATAACAATAAATAAATCTAGATGATATTCAAAACTACTTCCAATTCTGATAATAAATAAATTGCATAAAAGTAAATAAATACGTAAAAATATATAGATTGAATAACAATAAATAAATCCAGAACTTCAAGTTGAAAATCAGAACTTCGAGTTCTGACTAGATTGAAATTCTTAATCTTTAGAGCTTTTAGCTCTTATATTATTTTTACAATCTTCAGGTTGCAAAGCTTATATATTAATTTTACAATCTCCAGGTTACAATAAAATATTGAGTTGTAAATAAAGAGATCTTTTTACTTACTTACAATCGTACTGATAACGTATTGTGAAAATAATAATAATAATAATAATAATGGGAGATAAATAATAGAGCATATTGCAACCAACCTCCCTGAGGTTTGTTCTTAGACAATCAAAAACAACTTTTATATTTATTGACAATCACCAACCCTCCAGTTAGTCAACATCCGTTAACTCTAAGTATTGACTTTTAGTTTAAGGGCATTTTGGTACTTTCAGAAATAAGTATGATTAGTGGATTGTACACCTCACATTAATAGTGTACATTTAATGCATGGTATAATTACATATAATAAAATAATAATTTTTGAAAAAAAGAAAGAAAGTATTTCTTGGCCATTGATCTAGCAAATGCAATTTTTTAGGCAAATGGTCAATTGGAATTTTTAATTAATTTTCTTTATTTGGAATTTATCAAAACTTGAAGGATATTTTATCCATAAAAAAAATTTCATTCAATCATCCACATGCAAGAGAAAATCTTGCATGGTCAGTCACAAATTTCGCACTTCATTTTGTTTTCGTTTCCACTTTTCTCCCATTCTTGACATTTAGTTTCTCCTTAATTTCCGGTCTAAATTCTTCTATTCTCAAGTTTTGTTTTAATTGTTTTCCCTTTTTTGTCCGATGCTCCCAAATCTGCATCAAGAGAGAGAGAGAGATTTTCAAATGAGGACATCCTGATATAACTTTATGAGGATATTAAATGTGAGCTACTATAACTCACATTCAATATCCTCATGAAGTTATATCAGAATGTCCGCATGAGAACGTGACTATATATATATATATATATATATATAAACTTCATCTAAACTTAGAGAAAGAAAGTTTTTATTTTATTTTATTTTATTCAAAATAAAATATTAAATGAGTTTAAGTTGGTTGATAATGGATTAGGAAGGCTGGAAGGGATGATTTGTGTAGTAAATTGCAAATTTGATGTTTGGTGGTCTCTGTGAACAAATTTAGTTACTTTCAAACGTATAATGACAACAACAAAAAAATAAATCAAAATTTACTCTTAAAATCTTTTAAATCTCAAAAGAATGAAAAGGAAGAGATGTATGAAATGAAAATTGGTAAGGAAGAAGAACACACATATCCACGCCTAGAAGAAAGAGAAAATTAAAAAGATACATTGTAAGATTTTCACAAGAAAGAGATTTATAAAATAAAAACATAGTAAAAAAGAGGACCAGAGTCCAAATAAAGAAAGAAACTGAAAAAATAATAAGAAAAAATAGGTAAAAAGTAGGTGCTGACAACTAACTTAGGGGTAATTGAGTCATTTTACAATTTTGACATGGTCAATGCTTGGAGTTAATTGATGTTGACTAACTGGAGGGGAGGCAATTATTAATAAATTGAAAAGTTGTTTCTAATTGTCTAAGAGCAAACCTCGGGGAGGTTGGTTGCAGTTCTCTCTAAATAATATAACAAAAGGAGAAGAAGTTTCGAATCATCAAATGGGCTTTATTTACTGCTTATCTTTGTTACATACAATTTACAATGGAATTCCTTCATATAAATAGGCAAGCCAAGTGAGGTGCGCTTATTGCAATTTTCATCAACAATTGCTACCATGAGACACGTCTAATACCAAACACCAATTTGCTGCCACTTGCCATGCCACGCATCATGGTGGAAGCCACCAAATATATTCATAACAAAGAGTACTTTTTTTGGGTGTCAATAGAGTCACCCTTAAAAAAAAAAAAAAAAAAAAAAAAAAAAAAAAAAAAAAAAAAAAATTACTTAATAGTACGGTGCGTGCACCTGCATGTAGCTAAAGTTTTCAAGGTCTGATGTCAGATGATGTTTAAACTTCGTCTTTTTCATGTAAGGTCCAAATTGAATATATTCACTGATCTTAAGGTTAAATGGCATTGTAGTTCTTAGATTTTGCAGCTTATCAAGAGGTATTTTGAATTGATTTTTTCCTTTAATACTAGTGATCTACAAGGACCGTTAACCTTCTTAGCATTTTGGATCCACTGTATTAAGGATTTGTTGATTATAACATTTCTAACGTTATTTCAATTAATGAGTATATTCCTTCACAAACATAGCAATAAGATGTTTTCATTCATAATATTGAAGAAGAAAAGTTTTCATTCTTAGTACTTTGATTGAGTAGAATAAGATTTAGTGAAAATTCTATCGGCAGATTCAATATAAACTTTTAAAGACTTTATATATAAAAGTCATGGGGTATTCAATACAGACTCTCAGGGTATGTTTGGTAGGGAGGAAAAGGAAGAGAAAAGAAAGGGGTGGAGGGAAAAGGGAGACGTGTGTGTTTGGTATGAAGAGAAAAATGGAGGGAAAGGAAAAACGGAAAGAAAATTTTGTGTGTGGGACCCACCATTTTGTTTCCTCCCAAAAGTGGGAGGAAATGGGAGGGAAAGAAAGGGGAAAGTTTTGGGAAATTTAAAATTACAATTTTATCCAAAAAAAATTTAATGTATAAAATATAATATAAGGGTAAAATAGTAAAATTGATAAAATGATCTTTTCTTTCCTTCCTGTTTATCAAACAACACGAGGGAAAATCATTTTCCTTTCTTTCCCTCATGTTTTCTATCCTTCCAAATCTTTCCATCCTTCCTATTTTCTTTCCTCCCTACCAAACATACCCTTATAGACATTAAAATTTTTTTATAAAACTCATAAGGTATTCAATCAAGACCTTTTAAAAGTATATGAAAATAACGAGGTATTCAAAATGTCATTGACTTTTACGTTGTGTTTGGAGAAATGGGGGGAGGGAGAGATCAAATCCTTTGTTTGGTTGGAGGGATGAGAGGGAGGAGAGGAGAAGAGGAGGGAGAGAAGAGCCATCTGGGCCCACCATATTGGATCCTTCCAATTATGGCGGATGAGAAGAGGGAGAGAAGATTGGAGGGGAATTACTATAATGCCCTCCAATTTTTCATTGCCCTCCAATTTTTTAAAGGCTAATATAGTAATTTTACAAATTAAATACAAATTCATCTATTCAACCCTCTTTTCAATACCAAACAACATGAAGGATAAATGTTATCCTTTTCATCCCTCTTACTCTCTCTCTCTCTTAATTCATCCATCCCTCATACTCTCCCTCCCTCCTACCAAACATAGTGTTAGTTATATCAAATCTCACAATTTGTCTTTCATTCCTCCAAAAGACTTTAAAAGTTTTTTTTTTTAAAAAAAATTCTTGAAAAACATAACCACCACACATATGTTATATTCTTGAGCACACTAATTCTTAACAAATTTCACAAATAAAATAAAATGAAAAAACATTAAGAAAAACATACAAATATTAACGATCTAAAAAAAAAAAAGAAGAAGTTAAACTAAAAGATAATATAAAATAAAACAATTCGCCATCAGCTATGCAACGAAGATCAAAATATTTCAATTTTTTTACCTTCATTTTCAAAGCAACTAAACAACAATGAAAAAATGAAACAAATTTCATTTATGTTAATTAAAAAAAAAAAAATTAAAGACAAAAACCACTACTCAACCACGTCATATATGAGCATGGCTCCATGTAAATATGGTCAATATCAAACTACCCAATTTTAGGCATGGGTTTTGTTTAACAACTATGTGCAGTTTTTAGGTTTTGTTTTGATAACTTGAATTAATTTTGGGTAGATTTTTTATACCTAATGTCATACTTTTGCAGAGACATATAAACATTAGTACAATTGTCTGTTACTGTCTTTATTCTAAAAGAAAATTATAATATTTTAACTTATTATAAAAAAACAAATAAAAATTTGACTAATTATATTTTACACATGTATTTTGAATAATTATAAAAATCTTTAAGTGCATAATTGTGTTTATGATATAAAATATAATAAAAAATAAAAAGAAATTTAAAATTACGTATATAGGTATGAATGCTTTTGTCAAGTTTCATAGACATTAAAGACGATTTTGTTTTTTATTCTTTGTAGAAAATATTTTTATTTACTTTAGATTTGAGAAATATAATTTTTTTACAGCAAAGTATATATTATATTTAAAAGTCAACGAAAGTCTATAAATGTTTATGAAAGTCTTTTGAAATAAAAGTCTATGAAGATCCATGAACTCTATTAAAGTCATCTACTTAAAAAAGTTTTTTTTAAATCAAATCAAAGAGTTGAATTATAATTAAACAAACAAATTCACTGCAAGTAAAATACCTAAAACTCCTTTTATCTCTCAAATAAAAATCATTCAATTAATTAACAACGAAATTCGAAGAGTACAAACATCTCTACATATAAACTCTATATGATCTCTACATGAAATTGGTACATTTCATGTTAAAAATTGTTATGATCCTATTTTTATGTTTAAATTAATTTACATATTTAGTAGTTAATTAGATAATAATTTATTTATTTGTATTTATATAGTCATTAACCACCATTAACATTAGCAGTTAGTGGATGGTGGGTTATTATGTGAGTAGTGACTCCCTAGTTTTAAGTTAGTGAATAAGTTGTTACTAATTTGTAGTTAGCAGTTAATTGTATCTTTTTCTATATATATTGTCAGTTGTACATTTAATGAAATCAATCAGAGAATTATTGTCAGCAACCTTTGTGTTGTAATTGGGAGGTTAATGGTTCCTCGAGACACCAATAGTTGGGAGGTTTAAGGTTTCCTCGAATTAACCTGTTTATTATCTTATATATATATATTTTATGCAAGTTTTTCATTACAGACTTTTGGGTTTGTAACAATTGGTATCAGAGTCAGGCAATGGCAACGGGTCTGGAGCAATGCTTGGAGAAGATCGAGCAGAAGCTGCATTTTTTCATGTTTGGTCAGCAATAAATATCACAGAAGATGACAGAATTCATTAAGAAGATAAGTGTGCAAGTCGAGGGGTTAAAAGAGTCAACCATCTCTAGGCTTTCTATTAACAAGAAAAATCATGGGGTTGAGACCTATTTTCATGTTGAAAAGGAGGTTGCAGTTGCTACCGTAAATTATATTCAACATTCTCAAGTTGATGGGGTTGCAGCTACTGCAAATTCTATTCAACTCTCTCATATCAATGGAGAACACATTGTTGCAGATACTTCTCAACAGAACAAAGTTGTAGCTTCTGTAGGTTCCTTTGTTATGCCTGTAAAAAGGTTGACAAAAGAAATTGGACCAAAGTATTGCAGAAAAAATTGTTTCTCGATTCAGGCAGATGAAGATGATGCAGAATTCGATCTGGGCGATGGTACCGATAAGTTCTTCACTGCATCAAATGTTAAGCTGACTTCTTGTTGTTTTTCGGTTGCAACAATCCTCTTCATACGAAATGCACCAAGAATTCAACTTTAAATTAATCCCATTTTAAAAATCCTTGAGGACAATGATTGATTTAAGGGGGAAGGAATGTTACGATCCTATTTTTATGTTTAAATTAATTTACATATTTAGTTGTTAATTAGATTATAATTTATTTATTTTTATTTATATAGTCATTAATCACCATTAACATTAGCAGTTAGTGGATGGTGGGTTATTACGTGAGTAGTGACTCCCTAGTTTTAAGTTAGTGAATAAGTTGTTACTAATTTGTAGTTAGCAGTTAATTGTATCTTTTTCTATATATATTGTCAGTTGTACATTTAATGAAATCAATCAGAGAATTATTGTCAGCAACCTTTGTGTTGTAATTGGGAGGTTAATGGTTCCTCGAGACACCAATAGTTGGGAGGTTTAAGGTTTCCTCGAATTAACCTGTTTATTATCTTATATATATATATATATATATATTTTATGCAAGTTTTTCATTACAGACTTTTGGGTTTGTAACAATTGGTATCAGAGTCAGGCAATGGCAACGGGTCTGGAGCAATGCTTGGAGAAGATCGAGCAGAAGCTGCATTTTTTCATGTTTGGTCAGCAATAAATATTACAGAAGATGACAGAATTCATTAAGAAGATAAGTGTGCAAGTCGAGGGGTTAAAAGAGTCAACCATCTCTAGGCTTTCTATTAACAAGAAAAATCATGGGGTTGAGACCTATTTCATGTTGAAAAGGAGGTTGCAGTTGCTACCGTAAATTATATTCAACATTCTCAAGTTGATGGGGTTGCAGCTACTGCAAATTCTATTCAACTCTCTCATATCAATGGAGAACACATTGTTGCAGATACTTCTCAACAGAACAAAGTTGTAGCTTCTGTAGGTTCCTTTGTTATGCCTGTAAAAAGGTTGACAAAAGAAATTGGACCAAAGTATTGCAGAAAAAATTGTTTCTCGATTCAGGCAGATGAAGATGATGCAGAATTCGATCTGGGCGATGGTACCGATAAGTTCTTCACTGCATCAAATGTTAAGCTGACTTCTTGTTGCTTTTCGGTTGCAACAATCCTCTTCATACGAAATGCACCAAGAATTCAACTTTAAATTAATCCCATTTTAAAAATCCTTGAGGACGATTGATTTAAGGGGGAAGGAATGTTACGATCCTATTTTTATGTTTAAATTAATTTACATATTTAGTTGTTAATTAGATAATAATTTATTTATTTTTATTTATATAGTCATTAATCACCATTAACATTAGCAGTTAGTGGATGGTGGGTTATTACGTGAGTAGTGACTCCCTAATTTTAAGTTAGTGAATAAGTTGTTACTAATTTGTAGTAGCAATTAATTGTATCTTTTTCTATATATATTGTCAGTTGTACGTTTAATGAAATCAATCAGAGAATTATTATCAGCAACATTTATGTTGTAATTGGGAGGTTATTGATTCCTCGAAACACCAATAGTAGGGAGGTTTAAGGTTTCCTACAATTAACCTGTTTATTATCTTTTTTTTATATATATATTTTATGCAAGTTTTTCATTTCAGACAAAAATATTTAAATGAAACTAAATCAGAAGTGTACTTTTTCGAGCGAAGTGCGCAAAGAAGGAAAAACAAAATTGATATGATCAAGAATTCCGCTTGTACCAAGGACTGAAGAGTTGCACTTTAGTTTTTTACATAAATTATTATGAAGATGAAACATGTAACTCTTTTGTGATTTTCATAATTCTTGTTAATTGTTTTCATGGATTTTATTCTATATTTTGGGTTGGTGTTCCCTATCTTTTCCTAGTCAACATTGGTTCTGATCAAATAGAGCTCAAATTTTTTAAGACAATTTCAAATTCAAATATCTTTTTCCTGTCACAGAAGAAGATGCAATATGCATATATTTTGTCAGATGTATTTTGAGCTCGAGGAAATTCCTTGCTTTGGTCCTCAAATTACATAATTTTCTTTTTTGCCAACATTTGCTACTAAGTTGACAAAAATGCTCCTACCAGCATACAAAATAAGTCAAATTGTCTATTTATGAAGCTTTATCTATTTTTGTCTCTGTCGTATTACACGTTTGTGACCGTAAAAGCTTTTATAATTGCTTAGATTCCTGAATTTGCCATTCTACTATGGCCAGAGTATGGCGTCCCCCGCAAGCAACAAGTTTAGAGATCCACTGTCCCTCAGCTTCATTTCCACCATCCGGTGCCGGAGGGATATTTATAGGCACTTCCATGGGTTGACCTGTAGTTACCTTCCTCCCATATCCAAGACGTCCATGGTCACCACGTCCAAACTGCCAATACCAAAATCGATCATCAACAATACTCATTAACACATGCATAAATTGCCCTCCAACAAAATGTTCAATCGTAATGAAATTCCATCCAGACAAAGCACTTAGATGCCCTTATTTAAGGGTAATTTCAATGATTTATTTTTTTCCTTTTAAGAAGCCCCATAACGTATCCTATTGTAGTTGGTCCACTCAAACCCCAGAACCTCTTCTTACCACATTTTTAAGCTTCCCCACATCCACCAAAACTTGCATCATCTTCAGCACTAAAGCATTTAGACACAAGGAACTCTTTCACAGTTTTACCATTTTCATACAACTACCGGCCACCACCATCACTACAGTTCCTCTTAATACATACAATAGAAACAGAAATAGAAGATTAAGGCAGCAAAAACTCACTGAAAACATGTGACCTTCACGTGACAGTGCCACAGAGTGAGTCCCACCACAAGACACCTGGATCATAAGAAAAATTAATTCAAAATCAAACTTCAAATTTTAAAAAAAATAAATAAATAAATAAAAGAGAGATCAAGGTGCCTATTAATATTTGAAGCGCATTTGAAAGGAGCAAATTCACCTATCGCAGTTTTCATTGGAGGATGTAGAACTCCTCACCATAACAAACCATATTTTTTAATGCTTACTTGTATATGCATGCCAAGTCTTTTAAACACCCTTTAATCCAACCAACCTAATCAGTCAGAGGTAGAGATAGAACAATTATTAGACAGTACCTGAACTATATCCTCCCCAGCTAGAAGATGCACCTTTTGGGGCAACATTTTACTGCTCTTGTCATTATCTCCAAATCCAAGCCTCCCGTGTTCCCCTCTTCCCCAACCATGCACCTGAAAAGCAATGTATGTAAAAAGATTATTCTCATTTGATAGTTACATGTTTCACAAGATTCAGAATTCAAGACCTACTTCATAATTTATATGTATCACAAATTCAGAACAAAGGCCATTCACACTGAATTTTATAGACTATAAAATATTCAGTTGTTTCTTACCTAAATAGCTTAGATATTGATGGTAAATAGGTTTTTATTTAACTCAAAAGACATACATACAGCTACAAAAAAAATAAGGAAATAAATAAATTTGATTCTATAATTTAGCCAGATAGTATGTAATCAAATTAAAAAGACAAGTCTACATTGTCCAATGCAAAGTATTTTTCCTCTAATCTTATCAAGTAATTGCCAAGAAAACGAAGAAAAATTATCAAATGAAAGGTCCTAAAAGATTAGGGCACTAATTTTGAAAAATCTTAATCCCTCTTTCCCTGGCTATTTAGCACTCCAACAGAGGATCAAAGAATAATGCACCTCAATCCAACTGATTATTCCAAAACTGATGGAATACTTCATTTAAAAGAATTTTCTCTAATTCTAGGTCCTGTTCAAGATTTCCATTACAAACTCATGCATTTGAAATGGCACAAAGCCAAATTCAATCCACCGGATCTATAGAGGCCCGGAATCTCACAAAGCACCTTCCACCAAAGCTATCAGCTAATAACAGACAAAATATCAAAAACAAACCTAAAATAAAATTTAATGACGGTTCAAGAAATATTATCAGAGACATTTGACATCTCAAGACATAAAGGTCGCCGCTGAAAATTTCAATTCCATATAATATTATATAATATATATATATATATATATATATAATAACGGAGTCCCAACTTGTCACATGACATCACGAGAAACTTTGGCTATTAATTTTAATAAGATATAATTATATAACTTCTTTTTGTTTAAGAGATAGAGATGACTCACCTAGATTGTAATATGTAAAAAAAAAAAGATGACTCACCTAGACGTTTTATATTTCTTTCATGCAATAAATAACCTTCCATTAATCTATCTATAAATTTAAATTAAACAACCCTTCATTTCTTTTATGATAGGTTACACTTGAAAATTAACAAAAGATTATTACTTACTTTACAATTATATTTACATGATGACTTGATTGCCTCCATTAACTTCCCATAATCACACATTCACACCAATTAATTTAAAGTCTCTTCAATCCTCATGCATGGCATGTAACGTTCATGTGAGGATACAAATCAATCATGATGCCAAATCTCTATATAAACCCTAGCTTCACCTAATCTTTAACACATCAATCCATCAATCAATCTCTACTCTATCTCAAAATGGCTAACACTTATAAGCTTTTCTTGCTCACTCTTTTGTCAGCTTTGATGATCATGGGTGGTTCCGTGACCAATGCTAGACCATTAATGCACCCCAAGTCAAATCTCGTGACTCGGCTAAAACTAGATGATGAATCGCTGAATTGCTGGGACGCTTTGGTTCAATTTCAAGCTTGCACCGGAGAAATCATCCTTTTCTTCCTCAATGGTGAGCCATACCTAGGTCATGGATGCTGTCACGCCATAAGTACTATTAGTCAACAATGCTGGCCTAATTTGATTGGTACGCTAGGGTTTACCACAGAAGAAGGAGATATACTTGAAGGCTACTGTGAATCCCCACCTTTGATGTCGTCCATTGAAGGGAATTCTAAAGCTATTCTAGTGAAGACTTCAGTTAATCCTTGATTGAATTTTAATTTTGTTTTCGCTTATAATAACATGCCTTGATCATGTATTTTATCTGATCCTTTATGATCAGTGTTTTATTTGTAATTTGGTTCACTTTAATTTGCTTTTATTTGGTTTGAACTTTGGAGGATTCAGTAAGTGCCGTTTGTGTGATGTTTAATTCGTAGTCATGTTTAATAATTTTATTTATTTTTTGGCAAAATTTTATTACATAACATATTTTTTTTAAAAAAATTAACAAAGCCCGTGTATTGCACGGGATGGTACACTAGTAATATTAGTAGCTGTAGATGTATGTGTCTTGCACGGGATGGTACACTAGTAATATTAGTAGCTGTAGATGTATGTGTCATTGAAATGTTCTTTATAGCAATGAATAAAGATGTCTATGATCAATCCTTAAACAAAACCACATTTGAAGCACAAATGCAGAATATCCTTTAGAAATAAGAAAAAGCATACCTCGCCATCATCGGTTAATGCAGTAGAATGCCATCCTCCAGCAGCTATATCAACCTAGAGATGGATAGATAGGCAATAAGTCTAATAAAAAAAGTGAAATAATAACAAGTCATAGTTCTGACCATATACTAGTCCCAGTACAGTACAGGAAACATTCAGCACATTATCCCCATTTTGGCAACACGTTAATAAGCAAAAGTTAATTACGTGTAGTTGAAACTACAAAGATATAAAATGATCATGCCATTGAAAACTCTGGATTTTTAAAACAGTGGGAAATCAAAGTGAGGGAAAAAATGAAACAGAAAACAAATTTAACGAAAGTATTATTCTGAATTTTGCATTTATTTGTAAATCATATCTTTACAGTAGTTTTCCTTTCAACAACATATGTAAATGATGATCAACAGCATATGTAAATGATGATCTTGCAGAGATGATAATTGCATGTATAGCTCAGTGTTAAGCTTCCAAACACTAGCATAAACGTGTCATACAAAAGAAAATCCATAAATTATGTACAGAGACTTATAGCTACATAGAAGTTCCAAAATCCAAATTAGTCTTCAGGTGATAAAAATAATAGAGGATTAAAGACATTGGGTGTATATCAAACAGGTGAAATTTGATCATAACGATGCCAAGGCTAGGAAGCCCAACCTTCAATGAACCTCTGGCTGTATTGAGGCATTCTGAGCTCTCTAAACGTCGCATATTCATTGCAGGATTCTCAATCAGAGATAGACATGAACACAAAGTAAAGTTCACAAAGTGCATCATGCAATCCACACTCCACAGTGGCATTCTTTTAAATTATATTATGGAGCCAGTGTATCATGCAGTCATGCCGTAGGGGACACTAACGGGAGGGAGACAAACGCGCAACATAAAGATAGGGACAAAAGTAAAACTCAACCTATTCAACTCATTCATTTTCTAACCCTATTTGTTTCTGTATTTTTTATGGATCAAAGCATGCCAAGAGTGTCTTAAAATATGAAGGCCTAACATAACGCATGATCCACTGTCATCTACATAGACCAAGGTATGAAATAAAAGATGCACCACCTCTCACCTTGTGTGAGGGCATTCATAACACTTCAATTACCCATCACTTCAAATGTGCATCTTGTGAACTTTTTTCCTTAATATTTCAAGAATGGAAGGCTTATTTATATATTTATCTATTGTTAAGCATGGGGTGGGCCGTTGGGGAGAGAGGGAGACATTTTTTTCCAACCACAACACTTCCGCATACCTCTTGCTCCAGTGCGTGAGATCTAGTGATCCACCACAATTACTGAAAAACAACTCAATTTGTCATACTAACTTACTCGAAGGTCCTTAACACTTAAGAAGCCAAACACTCAGTCTCAAATGACTGTATTTTATGCTGCCTTCAAATGCTAATATAATAAAAAGACATACAGAAACAAGAGCACAGAATTTTGACAATGTAATACATACCAGAGTGAGACCAGAGAGCCCTTGGACAGGAATAGGTAGTGATCTTGGTTGGGTGTCCCCAGTTCCAAGTTGCCCATATTCATTATTACCCCATGCCCACAATGTTCCATCCTCCTGGAGAGCCAAATTATGAAATGCCCCAACAGCAATGACCCTCACATTTTCAAGACCTTGAACTCGCACGGGAACTGAAATCTGTTTTCTGTAAGAAATGTAACGTACATACTGATTCAATTAAAAAATAAAAACTTCTTTACAAGCATGCAGCAATTAATCAAGGTGACTGTGGATTAGATGGCTAGATAAACAGCTAGCATGAAAATAAAGGTAGAGGATAGATCAAAAGGGGTCTATACATGTCTCCAGGAGGCCAGGGTTGACCCCATGTCCATACATGTCCTTCACGTGTAAGCACAACGGAATGAGTACCCCCAGCTGCCACCTGTCATAAAGCAATTAAAGAACAAGCTGAACAGCTAATGCTAATCAGGGGCAAGCTATATTACCAAGTGTAAGCATACAGAAAAACGATCAGAAGTCAGCTAAAGGTGAGGACATTCTTAAAACCATGCAAGATGAGAAACTTAGGGACCAGGCACTGAACAATTAATTTATCGACAAAATTCGGTAAAGGGATCTCACAAACTAAATATCAATTCTGCAGTTAAAATATCAGAGCAATACCACGGAATATATAAAGCACACTAACAAATCGATATTGAATTTCAAACCTGTCATTAGGCCAGTAACAAGAACCACTTGATTTCTTCACATGATAATGAAACTAAAACAAGAGATAACAAAAAACTAGCTCCAGGCTGAATAGATAAGGGAAACTAAAAAGAGGTCACATTGAAGCATTGAAAATGATGTACTTTCAAAAAATTTAGTATAAGCTGATCCGAAATTGCAAAAGGGTGTCCTAGAGAATAGAAGCACTATGCAACATGTGATTTGGATGTTGTGGGGCTGCCTACAATGGATCATTTGTTCTGGTTGCAAGAAAAACAGAAATATAAGTTTTCCCTGTTTCCTCTCCCCTTTTTTCAATATGTAATCCGCTTTTCAAAAAAACTAATTTGACCATATGATTATTGTTCCATACAAGTAACAATTGCTCAAAACAATGCTTGATCATTTGATGTATACTAAGACACTAAAATCAATCTTGGAATTAAGCACTTAATGAGATAGCATAAAGATGTCTGGTTCAGATACATTATAAGAGTCTCCAACTTTTTATTTTTGATACTCAGTTTCCAACTTGTTACTGTATCCATTTATGAGAACTAGTTTCCTTAAGTGCACTAGTTGCTCAGTTTCCATGTACTATATGTCAAATGGACAAAGAAATGAGGTTAACTAAGAGGAATAAAAAGAATAATTATCAATCAAGAAACTAAATTAGAAGCTCTGAATGCAGTATTAGCCCCCAAGGTAGTTGATATAGTTTGTTTTTGAAAGTATAAACTTGGAGGCACAACTGATTGAAAATAGGCAGAGAAAAATCAGTGAGATATTATGGCTATGTGGATTGAAGGCCAGCACAAGGACCAGAACTACTGAAAAGAAATACATCAACAATTTGGTTAGAAATTTGAGGTATTGGCCACAAGAGATTCCCCCATAGTGATTGTTGAAAACCATGGCTTTTCCCTGCTTTGTTTTTCTTCTGTTGTAGATAGTTCATACAATATGGCTTCATTGGGAAAAAACAAATTCCAATTTATGGTTCTGAAATCTCTATTGGCTATATATTGATACGTAACATACTTTACAAATTTAGCCTTTAATGTCTTAACTTCCCCGCAAACCACAGTTATGTCTAACTTCGTGAATAAAATGAATGCCAAATGTTTGGATCTAAACAAGGTTGGGCTGACTTATGACTTATCTTGTGTAGGGTCAATCAAAAAAATAAAGTTAATATTCATGTTAACAATAACCCAGAAATGAACACTGCAAAACACACACGCCCAACAAATGATTGAAAATCCTGGCAACATACACAAATGAGTATGAGGAAATTACCTGACGAACTACAAGTTTCGGGGCACAACGTTGAGGGATGACAATATCCCTCCTCAAAGGTCTACTAGTATCATCTTTTCTCTCAGGTTCTTCACCACACTGCCCATACTCGTTCCCACCTGCACCACACGTTCTTCACAAGCTTACACTCATCACCAATAACCAAAAATAATTCCCAAAAAAAAATAACATAAAATATTTAAACCTCATTTTTTGCTATTATGATATGTAGTACATTTGAAGTAAAGATGATGATTTAAGTCTTTAGCACTAACAAAACTATAAATAAGATGAATATACATACCCCAGGCATAGGCACGGCCTTGATCATCAACAGCCAAACAATGCCATCCACCAATTGCAGCCTAAAATCAAGTTTTTTAAAATTTTTATAAAATAAAGTTAAATATAAAAAAACAGTCGAGTATCTAAAATAAAAATAGAACATATGAAGATATTGAAATTACCTGAACAATTTTGACATTAGCAAGAGCCTTAACCGGACTGGGAATGTTTTCGGTTTTGGTCTCCGGTGGGTGACCCAAAGTCCCTCTCTGGTTCCAACCCCATGTAAATAACTGATATACAATAAACAATACCAATTTTATTTTTATTTTTAAAAATCAAAATCAACACAAATGCATATAGATAATATAAAAAAAGAGAAAAGGGACCTTGCCGTCGTCGCAAATGGCAAGAGAGTTACGGCTACCGGCAACAACGGAGCGGACTTTGTAAGACTGGAGAGCTTTAACGACGCAAACCCATTCTCTGTCTTCGTTGCTTCCTATTCCTAATTGCCCGTCTTCTCCAGAGCCCCTGAAAAGAAGTCGTCAACAATTACCATCTATAAGCAACTTTATCAAACAAAAAAGCAAACGAGACAGAGGGAAAGAAAGTGACACCAGGCAATAATGGAAGTTGTTGAGACCATGCTGAGTGTACTAGTAGTGAAGTAGTAGAAAAATGGGTGTGTGATTTTATGAGGGAAGGTTTTAGTGTTTTTTATGGGTGTGTGAGATTTTGATTCGATTGTGTTGTGATGCCGTCTTCTTAAACAATGTTATATAGTGGATCAGTGGTGGTGGTGGTGGTGGTAGTGGATGAAAAAGTTGCCAAAGTGGGAAATACTTAATTGATGCGGGGAAATCTTGTTTTACATTTTTCATTTTCTCAATTATTATCTACGTCTCCATACCATAATAATACTATATGTTCGAGGTTAGACTCGTTAGAACCAATTCTTCTTTGTTTTTTTTTTTCTACTTCTTGATTTTTTTTTCCTCTTTAGTAAATACTTATGCAAATCAATATAATAATTCACAATCAAGACCGTAATACAAAAAAATAACAAATAAAAAATCACCGAAATAAAATTTTTATTTCAACTCTTTCGATCTTTCCATTCAATTCGAAAGGAAAAAAATAAATAAATAAATACATACATGCTATAAATTCAGACATCTAACAAATTAGAAAAGAAAAATGAAAAAAGGTTTTTCAAAAAAAAAAAAAAAAAAAAAAAAAAAGAATTACGTAATTTTTGAGATTTCATGTCAACATTTTTTTTATCAAGGGATTTGATGTGTTTGTGTACTATAATAATTATAATTGTGTTTCTAGTGGGTCTTTTTTAGTGGTAAGTTTTTTGTATTGATTGGTGGGCCTTTAAAAAAAATAAAAAATAAAACATATATAAACAATAGGCCTTTAATTATAATTGTTGGATATCCTTGGTTTAAAAACATATATGTGCCTCGAGCCTTATATTTATGAAATTACCAAAAAAAAAAAAAAAAAAAAAATTCAAACTAAAATTTGGAAATTTAAGGACCCTTTATGGTTGGAAGCCCTAGGCGGTTGCCTTGTGGGCCTACCCCTAGGGTCGGCCCTAGGAGTGTACCTAGATAACAGTAGAAGTTGCAAATAAAATAGAGCATTTTTGTACATTTGGGGCTTGTTTGGTGCAATGATTGTACATGACAGGTATTAGTACAAGATTAGTATTGTTTGGTGTTTAGTAAGTATTTTTTGGTTGGATTTTTTAAAAGTGGCGATATTGACACCCTTCAAAAACTGTATGTACACTTATTTCGTAAGTACACCCCTAAAGTATTTTAAAAATCCCTGGTTCATAAATAAACCCCACTTAATGCTAAAATACCCTTTCTTTAATTTTATTGTATTATATTTTTGTTAGCACACCCCACTATTTTGTTATCTAATTAGATTTATTTAAAATTTTATTATTTTATATCTTTTTATTCAAATAAATAATTTCTCTTTAAAAAAAATAATTTCTAACTCCTGTAAAAATATTTGATGTCACTAAAAATTGCATGGAAACAATTTCTTCTCATTGCATTAAAACTTTTTTTTTTTTTAATTCTTTATGTAAAAAGAGGCTCTCAGCACACAACAGTGTATCTCAATTCCTTTGTACCTAAGAAAGTTTTTTTTTTTTTAATTTTTAAATAACAATTGTTCATAAAAAGTTTATTGTTGGTATTGATTTTTGTTTCACTCAATTATAGCAGTAAATTGTTTGTCAACTCAATCAATTTGTATTCCTTAAAAGAAATTGAAATTAGTATTTAAAATAGAAGTTAGGCTTTGATAAAATAGAATGGTTTTTATTTTCATATCAAACAATTAATAGGAAACTTCTTTTTTCCTTTTTTACAAATGATTGATATAAAACCAATTAATAATTATTGGTGTGTACTTACAAACTATTTAGTCCTTTAAGTAATTTTACTCAAGGATAATATTGGATTTTTAAAAATATACTAAATTGGAGTGCACATACAGTTTTTGAAGGGAGTAAATATCGTCACTCATTTTTTAATCCGGTGTATAATTTAATTTGGCCCACATATTAATCCCTTAGTCCAGACCATGAATACTTTTTTTTTTTTATGGAAATAAGCCAAAGGCTTACAAGTTACAACACCTGGAATTCAGATCCAGGGAAGTAAACATGAAAAACATGTTTACAATTACAACTGGGACTCTTCAGCAAATGACACACAAGTACAGCCCAGATTAAAGTCCCACAAATGGGAGAAAAAAAATCCCACACACAAAGGTGGGACAGACTACCTCACTAAGAGGATCGAAACCAAACAAAAACCTCACAAAGAGGATAGAGACTAAAACTGAAAAGCTAAAAACTACTAAACAGCCGACTAAACGTAACATCGACCGGAGGAAGGAGGCCCGCGGCTGCCGGCAAGGGTCCCGGCGGAGAGGATCCGGCTGGATCGCAGCCCATGGCGAAACACTCAAGATTCGGACCGCTGCTCATGCCGAAACACTCTAGATCTGGAGGGAACCAAGAGGATCGGGCCGATCTGATAGCTGCCAGAGTTGGCCGGAAAAAGACCCGCTCGGTGGCAAGAGAGGGTCGGCTGAACGATCTCTAGGGCCATCGTAGCAGCTGTAGAAATCCCCCACCAGGACCAGGTAGGCTCAGCACTAGGAAGAAGACCGCCCGGAGGGGCGACATCGCCGTCGACTCCCGCTGCCACAGCAAGAAGCTGGCGACGGACTGAGGCGGCGAAGTTTGGGCGAGTTGAGAGAAAAACTAAATAGAGAAAAAGAAGAGAGACCTCTTCTTATCTTAGACCATGAATACTTGCTATGGCTAGACTTGATTATAATTATAGATACACACACTAATTTTAGATCCTCTTATATTTTGAAAGGGTAAAAATAAAAAAAGTCCCTCAAGTTTGACCTATTACCCATTCTGGTCCCTCAAGTTTGAACTATTATCCGTTTTGGTCCCTTTAGTTCCAGTATTGTCTCGTTTGGTCCTTCTGTTAAGATTTTTAATGAAATTACTATTTTACCCTTATACTTAATATTTATTTTTTTAATAACAAAAATTTAAAATTTAAAATGGATTTGGTGGAGATCCAAGATGGATCTCCATCTCCTTAGAGATCCAAGATGGATCTTAGATCTCCAGCCACCTCGCCACCGCCAAACCCAACCTCTCTGTTGTCGAACCTAGAAATCTCTCTTTCTTACACATCTTCAATCATCATCATCAACATAAGAAAAAAAAATCAAAGAAACAAAATAACTAATTTTGATCTCAAAGAAATTTTCCGATAAGTTCGCAAATCTATAAAAAAAAAAATTAAAGAAATTTTATTCTTTTGAAGAGATCTCCTAGATCTCCATCTTCTCTCTCCTCTTCAATCATCACCATTCATTAACATCAATTAAAGGGAAAAAAATCAAAGAAACAAAATAAAGAGTTTTTTTTTTTTTCAAAATCCTGGCCCATATCTCCGTATCTTCTTCTTCAACCTTCATCAACAATATTTTTTTATCTAAACTAAAGAAATTTCTGTCAAGTTTGGAATTTGGGGCAATTTGGGGCTAATTGAAGTTGGAGAGGATTTGAATTTAGGGTTAGGGTTCAAATTGGGGATTTGGAAACGGTACCATTGTTGAAGTCAGAAGTAGGTTTTTATATGATTTCCCTAAGGCTAATATGCCACCGTTTGGAGTAGGGGTTTTCGAGTTTGGTATCAAAACACGGTTGTTTCACCTTAGCTATTGAGTTAGTTGGTACGGTGCCGTTTCGAGGCTTGACTTGGATCTTGATTGATAGAACCGTTAGTCAGTGATCGCGCTCTAAATGTTCACATTTAGCGCTCCCTTTTTTCTATCTTTTGTATTTGTTTCCGAGCATTTTTGTGTATTTAATAGGGTGTAAATAAGTGTTTCAGAGAATTAGGGAAGTTCAGGGGTAATTGTGTAATTTGGAGAAATAGGGGCTAAAATGTAATATTCTGGAGAAGATTGAAGATTTTGCAAATAAGGGAAAGTTCAGGGGTGCAAACTGTAAAAAGTCGTGCAAAGCACGGCAGAGCGCCACGACACTAGCGCAGAACGACGTCATTTAGGGAGGGATTGCGTCACACCTGACGTCAGCATGACGTCAGGTCGTCTTCTTCATGCAGCCGGGTCAGCCCGACCCGGTTCAGACCCGACGACCCGGTGACTGACCCGGCCATTTCTGACCACTTTTCGACGGTTTTCCAGCCGTTTCCTGCCCAGATCGATGGCAACACTCCCTCCGGTCACGAGGGACCCATTTCCGGCCTTCCATGTAGAAGTTTTCTCTCTCCTCCAACAAGCCAAACCTCCATGGCCACCAACCTTCAAGTTCAACTTCGGCGGCTCTTTGCCCGCGTTCCAGATGTTCCAAACTCACCAAAATGACGGCGGTTTCATGTGGCGGGACAAAGCCCGCAGTCCAGAAGGTCCAAGCTCGCCTCAAACGTCCATTTTTGCACGGCGACTTTCGACGGCGGGCAAGAACCCTCGAGCCTGGCATTCTGAACCCACCGGAGTGGCCGACCTTGGAGATATTTCGGCCAAACCTTGCCTAAATCTTCCCTAATATATATATCTCTCTTTCCTAACCTAAAACACTCTCTCTTACATTCAATATAACCTAGAATAAACCCTATCTAGCTTACATATACTTAGAATAGCTTAGATAACTTAAACACATACTACATGGTTGCATGTGAGCTTCATAGCTTGGAAGGAGTAGATTTGGAGCTTCATTGAAGACAAGAAGATTTCCATCTTGTGGTTACTTCTTACTCTTACTTCTTTTCCATTTATTTGTGATTCATGTAACATGTATGTGTATAATAATCTTTATGTTAAGGGATTGGGTTTCATATGATTTTATTATTGTAATTAATTGATCTCTATATCTATTATATCCATATTTAGCTATTAAATGTTGGATTGAGTTAAATTGAATGGATGCATGTTGTTGATTGACAAATTAGTAACTTGTAATCTTGTTTAAGAACATTTGATTAGCTATATTGGAGAAGATTTGGTTAGTAATTGCATGATCAACACTTATTAACTAATTCTTAGGTTCTAGGTGTAATTATCTCTAATTATTGTCATTCTATAATCATAGTTGATAATATTTAGAGTGGTAGTTGTTGAATTACCTATGCCGTAGAACTAGTGAGCTTAATTGTGATCAATTAATATAATCCCTTTTCATTTATCCTTGCTCTTGCATAACCTTGCAAGAATTAGTTAGTCTAGTTAGTTGTAGTTAATTAGTGTAAATTAATTGTAGTGACTTAGTGTTAATTAATTTACTTGCTTATTTAGTTGCTAATATAATTAGTTTAGATTAATCAAATCTTTTTAGTTGTAGTTGTAGTATAGATATTGTGTATCCTTAACCGTAAGATACGCATAGCTTAAATTCGCCATCCTAGCCATTAGCTTAGATAATTGCTTGCAAACCTCTCCTTTTACTTTTATTGTTTGTAATTAGTGTAAATAGCGTGCCTATAACAAAGACGTAGAACCGACTTACGTATACCATACTTCCCTGTGGAGCGAACCGTACTTGCTGCTACGCGATCTTAACGATCCGTGCACTTGCGGATAAACACGACCACGCCCATCATTTACGATAGTTTATAGAACTATCCAGTTGGCCGATCAAGTTTTTAGCACCACCGGGGATATATTATTAGAACTGTTACGTGCGCATCAGTCAGCCATTAGGAGACCATCTATCATGTTAAGTGAGACTGTTGTTGTCAGCCTTATAACAGATTATTGTTATACCGAGCTAGCTTAGAATTGTTGTTGTATTAACGTGGAATCTGTTATGAATGAAATTACAGAAGTTTATTCACAAAATTCTCTCTACATTCTTCTATCTCTAAATCTCAATTTCTCTCTTCTCTCTCTTAATTTTTAGATCTAGATCTATTCACTTCCATTACATGAGCAACTTTTGATACCTAGAAAATTCTGTAGGGAAAAATACCGTAGTACACGCAGCGGAAGCGAGACTAAAATTAGATTTAGTGACTTTTAAAATTTGATTTAGTGACTTTTAAAATTTTTCCCTTTTATGAACCTTAAACCCTTTAATCAATTAAACATATATATTATCTAACAAAAGAATAATACCTTTTGTCGCGTGATCCGATTGACTTACGTCGATGGTAATCCGCAAGATCTTCAATCCTAGCACGAACGTGGATCACCTAGGAGCGTGGTCACCCTTTTCTTTGAATTGCAAACCTGTGAATGGACAAACAAACTTTTCTTTTCTTTGTTAGTCACAAAAACAATCAAAAGAATACTAAGATTATTCCGGTCACTTTTGAGTTCTCAATCTAATGATCGAAACTCGCGTGAACCTAGATCGATGTTGTACACACAAGCTTATTGATGAATAAGCAAATAGTATACCATCAAAGAATAATCTAACACTCATTTATGTTTTAGTAGAATAAAAAAAATCTCTCTATGAATTGAGAAGAAGAAGAAAATAGAATCAAGCACCCAAGCATTAGGTTGGCCGAAATCTATAAGAGTGAATATATAGGTTGCCAAATTTTCTTCTCTTCTTTTCTTAGGGTGGCCGAAAATCATAACCTAAAAGGGACTAGGGTTGCCACAATACTCAAGCCAAAAGGAGTTTGTATTGCACCCTAATTCCTATTTAGTTTAAGACTTCAAACCCTAATTTAATTCATAAATCTTTTATTCCTTTTATTTGACTAAATAAAAAAGACTTCTTATTTGATTAAATAAATAAAATTAATTATTTATTTTCTTTTCAAACAAGTCTTTTACTTTTAGTAAACTACTACCAATATTCCTATTCAGAAAAGATTTGTTTCTTAATTAAACAATTAATTAATTCTTATTTAATTAAAACAATGAAACAAAATAATATATTAGGTTAAAAACCTTCTTGCCGCCCCACTTAAACAAATGGGCTATATATTATTTTCTTATTTCATTTAATCCATTGGACTTTAAATAAAAAGCCCACATGTGAATCAGACCCATTCTTACTAAAAGAAACAAGCCCACATGTCATTCATTAATATATTAATATAATTGAGCAGCCCATTACATAAATAATGTGCAAATTATATTCTTAATATATTAAATGCAATTCTAGATGGACCCTTAAATTGGTCCGGTAGAATATATCAAGTGATCCATGCAAGTCCGTGTGGATTGGGGATCTTGGCGGGCCATCTAAATTTAAGCTTTAATAGACATAACCTAATCACAATTAACAAATGATTCACTTAGGTCCGATCCATTAATTTTAACTCATTCCACTAAAGAGCTAAAACTGAACTCTTAAATAAAATAGAAAAGGAAGATGCTCCTCATTCATACCCTATACAATCATATTGGAGATAGTGTATCCTCGTGATTAATATCAGTAATCGCCAAGAGTTCATAGACCGCCTATAACTCTCCAAGTTACCATATTTACTCATATGACCACGTTTTGAACTTGGATATTTTGACTTGTCCAGAAGCCATGTTTTCAATAGACACTATCGAAAACTCAACGTTGAGATTTAATATCCAATTACCTCAAAACATCCATATGATGATATTATACTCTCATTTAATAAATGGAGCCACGATGTCCATATCTATAAATGAAGTCCTCTATCGATTAACAAATGAATATCACCAAATTATCGAGGATAGACTATGCGATATAATCGTACTCATTGATAACTCAAATGATATCACTTGCAACCATAAGTCCATCATTTATCTCAGGATTAAGATAGACTCTCTGATTGTCCTGATAATGAAAAGACTATTATCTATTGATGTTCTAGATAAAGCTTTTCATTGTGATCCAGTTCAATGCACCCAGTGCACTAGATCCTTTTGCTCGAAGACACTCCGATGATTTTAGACTCATCATATCTCATTTGATCCACTCAAATGCTAGCAAAAGA